>JAWWML010000036.1:1304019-1383710 GCA_035047165.1 Ormyrus rosae
ATCCTACCAATTTAAGTGACATTTTAATTGTGAATAGTTAATAGTAAAATTCCATTGATTCAATCAAATTTTTTTCTGAGTGTTCCTTTGCGGCATTGTTTATTCATTCGGCCTCCAGTGATTAAAATGATTTTCCATATAATCGAGGAGAGAAAAAGTCGAATCGCGATTTCCATCGACTCGCTGCTCGCGCATTCATTAAAGGCACTAAAAAAGCCGAGGGAGCGCATTAAAAGATCTCATTACTCGGGCCGCGCTCGGCGAAGAGTTATAAATAATTATCCTGCGGCTCGAACCGCAGGTGCCTCGTCCACTCCGGGGCCGCCGCATCCATAATTCGAGCTGAAAATTTCGTATGCTAATTCGGGGCCGGGGCTCTCCTTATGGCCGTTGCGCGCGCGCGCGCAGCATTGTTTTTCATCTCGGCGGTGGCGCGCGCACCCCGCGTTATCAGAGGTAATCACTCATGTCGGCGCTTGAGCGGCAAAAACGACGACGGTGTCCCTCGTACGAAATTGCATCGAAGAGAGCAATTTTGCTTTACCATCGTCATAGCCGATCAGCGGCCTGCTTCGGCGAGGGCGATCGATCAATTTAAATTAATGCTCGGCCGGCCCTAAATTTTATACTCCTCTCTCTCTCGCGCTCAAAGTAAGAAAAGGAGCTGGGGGAAGAAGAGGAGCGGAGGGCTTATCGGCGGGACAGGGCCGTTGCGCTCCCGCCGCGCGCGCGCTCTTATTCTCCTCTCTCTCTCTCTCTCTCTCTCTCTTTTCGATCCTCGATTTATCGGCAGAAGGAGAGATGGAGAGGTGTGATTTACGGCTTATTAGGAATGCGAATCGGGAATGAGGAGAAACGTGCCGATCGACATCGTGCGTGCGAGCAGGAATTCTGACGATTTTTTTACCCTAATCGATGATTCTCGCCTACTTCCTTCTAGGTGGCTCTAGCCGCCTCGTGTCCGTCCGAGCGAGAGGCTCGCTTCTTATTTGAATTCCGGCTCTGCCGGGACAGGTTTCATTTTTTGACGCTTACCTCCCGGCCTCTGATATTGTTCGCGAGCATACTCCACGCTTGTCAATCACGGACTAAAAGGCTCTCGAATCTAGATCGCGAGGGGACTCCGCTCGCTCGGGGAACGAATTCGAATGTATTTAAAAATTAATGCTTCACGAGATAATCCGCAGCTGGACGAGCAAAGCGAACGGCAATACAGTAACTCGCGCTTAATTAAAAGGCAGGAGACGCTGCTGCTCTCGGGACAATGTTTTCCTCGCGAGTTCCGTCACTGTAAAAGGTATTTATTCGACTCGACTCGGCGTACGTTTTCGCGTCCTCTCGGCTCGTTTTACGCCTGGGGTTTTACGATTAAAGGAACCTTTGCGCGATCGTTAAAAGTCGGGGCTCTAGCGCGCCGCGGCGCTAGCCGTTTTACTGCGTTCGTTCCAGTGGCGCGCGCCTAATAAGTGGGCGAACAAGTCCGTCGTCGCGCCCTTCTTCCTCTCTTCCGCGTGAATCACGCACTCCTGGACATTCCTGCCAAGGCTTTTTACCTCCGGTTGGTCTCGAGCTGTACAAAGGAAACGAGTGAGATTGCTTTGGAAATTACTGCCGGCTGTACGGATTGAATTTGGTCTTTGTTCAGTGCGTCGATGCGAATCACTACAAGAAAATATTATTTGGGATCCGTTTGTCCGCTAATTTGTATTTCATTATTCTGAGCTCGATGAGCTCAATGCTTCTTCGAATAGGTTGCTGTTTTTCATAAAATCCACAAAAATGTTGACCTTTGACAAAAAAGGCCTCTTTAACAAATAGGCGGTTCCTTACCGAGCCAACGTTGAACTGGTTACTTTTAACGTTATGCAAAAATCTGGCCGTAAAAACATTCATTTATATGGAGATATGAGATTCCTCTCGCGTTATGCTGCGTAGGCAAGTCAGTCGCGTTGTTGTTATGATTTAATGTAAAATGTTAATGGCTTATTGGTATTATAGAGTTGGTCACCGGAGTCGAATGATTGATGACCCGAGCTAGATGAAAACCGTGATGATACAAAGTATGCATAATGCGTAAATTATGTTTTCGATGGTTCACGAATTCGAAACCGAAGATTTCAGTGAGAATTCCCTGTCATTTGTATGTTAATGCGGCATTATAAATTCGATAAATTTTGATGAAAATTATATTATGGACCCCTGCGAACCTCTTGTTTGGAATCTAGAAAGGCTTATAACAGAAACAAAAGTTCCGATTTTAGTAACGGATAGAATTCCAAATATTTCATTTAATTTATGGCTTTAGATCGTACGATGAAAGTCTCTTTCCAATTTCGAATTGCAAATTTACGGCTACAACTCGGCATAATAAAACTTCAGCTTATTAAATTATTATGACCATCTAGAAACAGTTGAAAGCGCTTCTTATCTCCGAGATAAAAGGTAAATTAGAGAACCTCTACATACCGATCAAGGCACCTTGCGGCAGTGCCTCTCCTCCCCATAAATCTGGAGTTTCTTTGGCCGGGCCCCGAGTTCCAATAACACGCTCCTCATTGTCATAAAACAAGCCCCCGCGTCGCGGACACGCATAATCCCGATAAAGCAATCGATTAGGAGAGATTTTTCTCCCGACTCTGCCCCAGCAGGGCGCCCCGTAGATAAGCCAACTCAATTACAGGTCGCGCATTAGCCGATAATATTCGCCGTGCGGTTAAATTAATCGAGCTCGACGTCGCGTGCGAGGACTAAGCAACGAGGCCGAAGTGCACCGATTATAATCCGCCGATGAGATTTCCTAGATATACCGATATCTCGCCGGCTAAGCAACGCGCGCGCGCATGGCTAATAGACACGTCAATGTCCTCGCATAAACAGATCTCAGCCCGGATAAGTTATTGAAAAGCCGCGCAAAAATATCACAACGGTTTATTACACGGCTTCGCGGGCCGCGCGCGGAGAGAGCTTTTTATTACGCGAAATAAATGGCCGGAGCGGAGGAGAGGCAAACTTGTCGATTGTAAATGAGCGATGACCCGACGTCGTTGAACTTTCGCGCGGAGAGTCGGAGGATGGGGGAGCGCAGGTGCCTGCACTGGATGATAATAAAATGTTATTCGCTTGTACGATAGAGCGTTATAGGGACGCGGCGTCTAACGTTATCGCGGTGCTTAGCGCGGTGCTGTGCTGCTCGCGAGGTGTGGGCAAATTTCTTGGAATGTTACTTCGCGCGGTAATTGCGTGTAATAAAGTTTTAAGGAGCCTTTGGCTTCGCGTGGGTTTCTTAAATATATATAAAGCGACGGGAAAAATTTCGCCGGGCTTTTCTGGAAATCGCCTTGAGAACGCGGGACTTATTTATTAGTTTGGAATGAACGATAAATTATACTGTCAATTGTGCGCGGGGTTTTAAAGCAAATTGTTAATGCTCGAGGAAAGCAGGAAACGGCCGAGTTAAATTTTCGAAAAACGGCCAAAGATATGTTGTGTATCATGTAAAACGATATCCGCGCGCAGAATATAAATTACATTAAAGGAACAGCATACGTGTTAATAATATTTCTTTTAATATTTTGTTTAACTCGGCTAGAGATAACTTTTATTTGTCGGAATAACCATAAATTCAAATCCGCTGAAAGCAGGGACATCAATTTTCTTTGAATCCAAAATTATCATCTACTGCGGGGATAATCAAATGCAAAGTAATCTAGATTACAACTTGTTTTCGATTAAAAAGCTGTTCCGTAGCTAACCTCAAAACGTCAGAAATCGTATCGAAGAAACCAGAAAAGAATGAATAATAAAAAGCTAATAATGAAAATTGATTGAGTTTTCGCTTGGCAAAGCAGAACTTTCAAGTGAGTTTTAATTTTGAGTGAGTATCAAAGTAGTATAATCCGAGTAAAAAAAGAAACCTGATTCGAAACTCGATATCGCGTTAATTGCGAAAATGAGATTTCTATTTTTCGGACGGACGTTTCGTTTTATTGGAGCCTTAAATCAAGCGGCCTCTTGTCATTTCCATAAAAACGAAAGCCCGGCGACTGCGTCTTCGTCGCTGCTGCCTCGACAAAAGCTTTTCCAGGGCGCCTCGCTCACAAAGCGCGCAACCTGTTACGCGCGCAACAACAAGCCCCGCGCTAACAATCCGCTCTCGCGGCGCGCATATTTTCCGCGCCAAGGCGAACTGGGGGCCGCTCGCTCTGCCCGGGAAGACGGATTATGGTCCAGAATCGGACACGTCTCATTGTGCGCGAGCACCTGTTTCGCAAATCGCTTATTGAAAAATCCCGCCGCGCGCGGACAATACGCTCCGCGGTAAACAATGCGCTTGCGTTATCAGTCATACAGAGGAGGAATTAAAAGCGCGCGGAATAATGCATGAGGCGCGTTTTCCATTGGTGCGTGGCGCACGGTGAAAGTTTTCAGTCATTGTCGGCCGGTCGAGCGGCCGGGCTGCAGTTAATTAAAAAAAATAAAAAAATATATAATACAGAGCTCGAATCGCGGGGATAACGAAATCGGCGCCGCGCGCAAACATTCATTTCCATGCTAACGGCGCGCGAATGCGCGGTTCTTTGCAAAACGGTGGCGGGCATAAATCATATAAGGAGGTCGTAAAACGTCGGGGAAATATTAAGAGAGGCAAAAAAATGGCCGCCCGTCGAAAGGTGCAGCCTCCCGTCTGCTTTCGGCCGCAAGGGCTCCTCTCTCTCTCTCTCTCGGCTTTGTGACTTGGCGCGTGAAGGGCTTTGGAAAGCTCCGGCCCTTTGTGCTAATTTGAGGAGAGCCTCTTTGATTTCGAAACTCGCCTATGGGTCTAATTGAATTAAAATACCGGCGAGCGCCGCTCGTCTAATTCGGTTTGTTAATGACGCCGGACTATTTGTCATCGTTAAATTCTTATCTTTATTGCGAGGATTTTTCGATATTTTACGCGCGACTGACGGTTCTTATCTTTGTTAGCACTGCCGGACGTTTTAATTCCCCATAGATAAATAAATACAGCCGTAATTTTAGCATACGAAGCACTTTACATTAGAGTTTATCACTTCATTACGGGGAAAACAAAATTTTCCTAAGTGCAAAATGTCATCCGGTAGCCATTTCTCTCGTAAATAAAATCACACTAGCCTACTTTCTAAAGACTGACGTCAAAGGCTAGAATCGATGAAAAGCGATTTTTTTTTTTTTTTTTTTTGGCTCGGCGATTGAAATTAGCTGAAAAAAAAAACGGAAAGAAAAAACACAGGCAGCGCGGCGGCCGACTCTCCGCGAGCACCGCGCTTAATTGGATTACGATAATGTCAAACGCAACTACTGTATCCGTTAACCAGAGACGACTTGCGCACGCACGAGTGTGTCTAACCTAACGGAAATGGCAGGGAAGAAAAACGTTCTTCTCTGCATCGTCGAGCCGTGGTGTCTCGGCACTTTCTTCTCTTATCTCGCTCTCTCTCGAAAATGTAGGCAAAGGTTGCGCTTTAATAGGTAGGCTCTGCTTTTACGACATTCGGTAGGGCTATAAATTGCTATGCGCCGTCCGATTTATGCGCCGATATCCGCCGTACTTAAGTGTACAAATACGCCCTTAATTGGACTGACCCTTCCTTCGTCCTCCTCCCATCTCTCTCTTTAGGTATACGTGTGCCCGCCTGACGGCCGCGTCAAGAAAGTCCGCCGTTCGCCGTATCAATTAAACGATTTAGAAAGGCGGAGGGAAATTATCTGCGCGTAAATCGTCAGCCGGCGCGAGCACGTGAAAATCAGAAGTAGAAATTATTTTCTCGCTGGTGTCTTCTGTGTGTGCACATGCGCGAGAGTGACTAATTGAATTAGCCGCCGATTTCACCGTTTTAAAATGTAAATTTAAGCGAGATGATTTAGAGGGATCGCGTCGCTCGGGAAATCGAGAAAGTCCAAAGCGAATTTGGCTCCCGCCCCGACGTTTGTTACAGAATCTTTGTTCGCTTATTTTTTTTCCATTTGTACATCCGTCCGATGAGAAAGAAACTTTGACTTTCCATTTAAGATCCAGACAATAACTGCCACAGAAATTTGAAAGACGTTGCTTACATTGTTCTGTACGTTCTAGGAACAAAAAAATTAACACCTCTAATACTCGCTTCTTGACAACGCGTCGCTTTCAGCTCGCACGGCGCGGAAGTCTAATTTTTGTTCTTCCACTTAGGAAACGGAATGGTTTTGTCGACTTGATTTGCTTAGATTTTAACAATAAATCGAGAAATATTCCACTAAAAGAAGCTTTTTCAAACCTTTCGTTCGCTCTAAAGGTTTCATTTAAAAAACTCAATCGAGAAAGGCAATAATCGATCGGACAATTATACCTCCTTTCAATGAAAGATAAGCGAATCGGCTTCTTCTCGGCTAATAATAAAAAAAGCACGAGTTTAATTTATTGTACTCGCCCGTTCAGCGGCTTAATCAAGTATCACTAATTCACGTTTCGCACAAGTGCTCCATTGTCTCGGCTTAAAAAAAAAAAAAAAATACATTTTCGCTCCATTCTAATTCAAATGCCTGAAAAGAATTGCCAACAGAACAAATGCCCCCCAAGACAAAGCGGAGAGCGCGTTAACAGCGCTCTGACAAAAAAGGCTTATAATTAAAAATTCATAATCGGCGTTCAGGCTTGCGTGAAATTTCTTTGCAGGCCGGGCGCGCGCAATTTACGAGGTGTAAAGTTGGGCTCTCTCGGTGCTTTATGATCATACGCGGGCGCGCGCGCATGTTTTCCGCGCCGCTCTTTTTCCTCGTAAAGCCGACGAGATTCGTTTTAATAACACCCGAACAAGGCTCTCTCCCGCGGAGGGATATCGCGCGGGCTGATTGAGCTCGCGAAATCGACGTGTGTTCCTCCCCCGACACGGAAAACGTGATCGAGCCGCGCGCACGTGTTATATGTTATACGTATGCGCAATGCGCGCGCGAGAGAGGACCCGCATTGTTAGCATTGCCTGTCAGCCAGATATTATCGTCTCCCGGCTCTGAGATATTTATGTTTGTTAATAAATTATTTCCTCGCGCCGCTCGAATTTCTGCAGTCGAAGTAGCGCGGTCGGGGAAAGGGCTTTTCGTGAGTTTCCGCGAGACAAAGACACGCCGGTATCGGTTCGATCGGAAGGGAATTTATTAATTCTGTCATAGGCGAGTGCGCGCGCGCGGGAAACGTCGTGTTTATTCACACGTGTTGGCCCGAGTGTCGAACGAACGTAATTGTGATAGGAAAGTCCGCAAGTTTTCTGCGGATTATGTAAGCGCGTGCTCCAATTTCAGATCTCTTTATGTTCGGTTTTGAAATAATATTAATTGTCTCGAGATCTTGCCGTTGCAAAATTTGTCAATTTTAAACAGCGGTTAATAACTTTGGTGTTGGTTTAAGTGATAAGCGGTGGATTAGTCATGATATAATTGTGTCAAAATTGTCGATCGAAATATGCATCAGTTTTATTTATTACCGATGGAACGCGCGTGTGTGCTTTAAACAATATAATAGGGCTCATTTTCTGTGAAAACGAACGTTTAGTTATCGCTTCTGACACGCACCGGTTATTTTTGGAAATTAAAGAAAAAGCAATTAGGTTCAAGAAATGCATTATTAATACTAATTTAAATAATTCCTGCATTTTAAATTTTGTAAAAACACACGTGTTGTTTGGACTCTCGAGTATCTTAAAACATGTGGCAACGAGAAAGCCAAGAAAAGTACACAGATTTTCCCGCTTTTACGTACATTATAGAAGTTGTAATTTTGAAAATTCAATAATTTAAATGCAAAAATGATGTAATCATTTGACATTGATAAAAAGAAGGATTGTGCGATTTAATAACATTATATTAAGCAGATGGACAATGAATTACATAAGTTAGAAAACTGCATATTCACCCGCTGCGCGGCTTTTTATTGGCGAACTTTTTAGTAATCTTAATGATTATTCATGCTTTTGTCTGCTTAGCAATGCGATTAAATTACTTTATCCACTTCAAGTTTTTCTCGCAAAGATAAAAACCCCGGAGAAATCTAATTATCAACACGGCAGACGTGATTTTCGATTCGAAAAGTCCCGATTTCCCGCAGTTCACCACCTGTCATAAAATCCGTTCCTAAACGCACCGCGAGAGGCAGCAGCCGAAGCTGTAAGCAAAACGCCGCTAATTAAGCGGCCCCGAAGGTCGTCCGAGACGCGGTACCCGGCGAACGTCGGCTGATAAGAGGCTCTCGGCTTCTCACGCTTAGGCGCTATCGACGGGGCCCCTGGATGCATACGGAGGGAGAGACGGATCAGAGAGAAATGAGACTCACCGTCTCGAGCGAGATCCTTGTGGCGGCTGCTAGTAGCACGCAAGCGCTCGGCGATGTTCGCCGCACAAATCACTTCTCATCACAATTACTTTGCCCCTGGTAGCATCCCGCGCTGCGGCTGCAGCGGCGCGGAACGCAAAGAAACAGAGGAGCCTGGAATGTATCTTCCGCACTTTCGTACAATGATCACGCACACTCCTCGCTCTCCTCGCTTTTTGCTACCGCCGCTGCTGCTGCTGCTGCTGCCGCTGCTGGCTGCTGCGGACGTTCCCTTTTCTGCTCGGGCCTCTTCCGAGAATATACTGAACCCGCGACACAAATCACACTTTCCACGATCCTTATCCCCCCGGGGGCTTCTCCTCTTCTTCTTCCTCCTCGAGGCGAGTATCAAGCCGAAAGTCCAATCGATTTAATTAGGCGATCGATCCTAAGCTGTCCGCCGTGTGTTCGCGCTCGAGCGGACCCGCTCGACTCGGCCGGCGCTCTTCGCTCTCCTCCTCCGTGGGAAAGGGATGCCTAAGCGGGCAGCCGGCAGCCGGGCGAACAGCTGACGAGCCGTGCAGCGGCTCGCACTCGCAAAAACACACTCGCGAACTGCGTTCGTTATCGCGGACGCGCGCGCGCCAAGCCGCGGTAAAGCTGCACACTCGCGGGCTCGAGGCACCACCGGCTGCTGCTGCTGCTCCTGCTGCTGCTGCTGCTGCTGCTCTACGTCTCTCCGTTGGAAAAGCGAGCGGCATGAGATCGCGGCACGAGCGAGAGAGAGAGAGAGCGCCGGATGACAATGATAATGATATAACAATAGGCCGTGCGTTCTCCGCTGGTTCAGATCTTACACTGAAGAGGAAGGTACACATACACATGTGTGGGGCTCTCCTCTCGAGAGGCCGGGGCCGGTGCGAGCAGGCCAGCCGCCGAGCAGGTAGGCTCCGAGGCCGGGAGAAGGAGGAGGCCGGTCGAGAGGAGGTGGTAGCTCGGGGAGCCGCCTGGTGGGGGGGAGAACACGCACGCACACACGTCCCCGCGCGACGAGCAAGGCCCGCGAAGACAGTTCCGAGCGAGGGGCCGCTCTGGCCCAAAGTCCCGCGACCTTATGTCGCGCCGGGCCAGAGGCTCCCGGAAAGTGAATCGGCTGACGACGGCTCTTGAGTGACACTCCACTTTGAGTTCAGAGAGAGCGGAGTACGCGGAAAAGTCTCCGGGGAAAAGGCGACGCGAAGAAAAGATGCAAATAAGCGCGAGAGGGACGGAGAGGAAGAGCCGCGCGACGCATATCCATCCAGGCTGCGGCGCGCGTTTTTTGCTCATCCGCCGGCTCTCGATTACGCGAGAGACAGGTTGAGGGAAAGGGCGCGAGAAGGAGGGGAATCGCTTAAATGGTGGGGAAGTGTCCGAGCTGCTTCTGCTCCTTCTCTCTGCGTCTTGTTGTTGCTGCATGCATGCATCCAGTCGCAGGATGGAAGGAGAGAGAGAGAGGGAGATAAAGCAAAACGCCGAGAGATAGTGGGGAGCACACGGTAGTGTATAACTACGCGGAGAGAGGTGGACAACGCCGAGATCTGCGATTAGAGAGAGAGAGAGAGAGAGAGCAGGGGAAAAAATTTCAAACACAATCATGAAACGAGAGATAATTGCCGGCTGATGGTTGCGTTAGGCGTGTAAGGCCTGTGTTTAAGCTTTCTTTGCGGGCGCAAAAAGCGCCGGGCTGATCGTTCAATTGTCGCGGAAAAAATGAGCCAGCCGCCTGGCGCAACCTGACCATTGTCAATTGTCATTTCGCCTCTTTTTCGTATCCGATGGCTTATCGACGAAACAATAACGGCCGCCTTTTTCTGCGGCTATTAAGCTTTTAATATTACAGCTGAAAAACTCATTGCTTATTCGCGGGGGGGGGGGCAGTGCCTTTAATCGAATGAGTTCTTTGGCTTGTCGAGCTTAAAACAAAACGATATATAATGCTTTGAATTTCAGTTTGATTACAAAACCAAAGTGGTTTATCGATACAATTAAGGCACGAAATTAGTCTACCGATTGATTTGGAGCTAACGAACAGTCGTAGTTCAACGAGAGACTATGAATTCGAAGCTATTTTTTGTCAAATTGTAATAAGTGCATTAATAACGAACCATAATAAGCAGCTGCTCGCGTATGACAAACACATTATTGACAATAAAGCACTTACAGCTTATAATTACTACTAGACAAATTGCGGTAATTGCATATTCAATAACCGCGGCCATAACGGTAGTGCCTGATTTTCCGCGTAAATTAAAAACGAGCCTTTTATCCCGGGGATCTTGATTAATTATTATTATCGCCAAATAATAATAATTCGAATCGCTTACAGATAATATTTGGTTTCTCCGCGGGGAGAAAAATGTTGGCGCGGGATGATGGATAACGAGCGATCGCGCACGGCGAAAAATCGCGCGCGTTAAGAGGCGGAGAGCCGGAGGGAGGGGGGGGGAGAGATCGGGCTCACAATTGCTGTTACCAAATTGTTACGACACTCGAAGCGGGGGGTGGGGGAGGAGGGACACGCGGGGGTTGTCAATTTTAAATGACCGCGCGGCTCGGATCGCTTTATCTCCGGGTTGGGGCCCGAGGTCCCAACCGGTCCACCTGTCATCTCCCTCTTATCTCGAGCAATCCATTCGTCTCTCTCTCCCTCTTTGAGAAACGTTCCTCTTTTCTCCCCTTATCTGCCTCTTCCATCGGCTCGGCTTTGACTCTCCTTTTTTTGCTTCCTCTCCCGATCCTTCTTCTCGTTTCTCGCGTGGCTTCTTTCCTTTAGCGCATTGTAAAGGCGACTGGCTGCCCGGCCTGCTTGCCTGCCTGCCTGCCTGCCTCGCTTGCCTGTCTCCCGCGACTCCTCTTCGCAGCTCGGCTCGCCGGGCTTTTGTCAATTTTTAAGAACTCGCGGGTAATAAAATTCATTTGCACCTCTCGAACGGGCTTTCCGAACTTCCGCAAAGTCCTCGGACGAGGCGATGTTTGCCTCTTTTTCAGAGGGATTGCTTTTTTAAATTAACTTTATTACGCGGCAAATTGTGTTTCCCGGTTTTATACGCGGAAATTTAATCAAACGCGTGTTTATTATCAATTGTATATGAAATAATTATTGCGTTATAAATAAATACGAAAATGAAAATATCCTTTGAATTGTAGAAAGTAAATACCGAAAGATGTTAACGTTAATTTATGCAGCTGAATTTCAATTCAATAATCGGCGGTGGGAAAATTGATACTTTAGTTCAGATCTATTAAACGATTACAAATTTTAACTTTTCAGCGCCGGGATGAATAAAATACGAACATATTTATCTATTTTGTTGAATGAAAATAGAATTATAATTGTATAAGAATGTAATTTGATAATAATTTTACGGTTCCAGCAACGTTGTACCAAGTACAGTTGAGACATTTAATTATTATTTACTTTAGATAAAGAGTATTGTCATTGTTACGTAGGATATTGTACTTTTCGATTATTTAGAAAACATAAGAATAAGCTGTTTAAAATTCACAGATAAGATCACATATGTTTCAATTAATTAAAATTCATACTTTAGCCCAGCGTAAATTATTGTTGGTGATTATTAGTATTGCATGCATGAACACACTCATTCGAATAAATCAATCGTTGAATGGAGTCATATGTTTATTTAATAACAGTCTTTAGACATACTTTAAGTCATTTCAGAGTTCATTCAACCATTCACAGCTATTATTGTGCTTTATTTCTAAGAGAAAAGAGTCAGAAGAATGAAATTAACGACACATTAAAGTGTTTATAAAAACGTTAACTTATCCAGCGCGAAAAATTCAGCTTCTTTCATTTTCATTCGCATCGACCGAATTCATTTGCATGCTCCAGTTTTTATTTAAAAATCGACGAAACCAGCAGCCGCCGACTAACCAAAAGAAACTTAAAATCTTTATGACTGATAAGCATAATTTTTCCTAAAATTTAACGCCCGTAGAAATAGAAATCTATTAGCCTCTGCTTTTATGCGGATATACCAGAAGCGAAATAACTTTCCTCGCCCTCGATTAGCTCGCGCACAATTTTCGATAATTAACTTTCATCAAACTGGAATTCGCTCGCGAAAAGCCGCGCGCGTTATCTTTACCATAAAAGTCCCAAGTATCGCGCGACTTCCGGAACTGTTTAACGCTCTCGGCGGGGACTTTTTCTCTTCACGCACTGACGATTAATACCAGTGCGCGCACCACTGGGCGACAGTCCAAAAAACAAAAGCGCGCACCTGGTTTCGCTCGCGGCGCAGGTATGCGCGTAATCCAATTTCGCGGGCCTTATCGTAACGAAGCGTTCGGACCGCCGATATCTCCCTCTGACGCGGTCAATCGCGCGAAACACAGAGCGAGAAAGAGAGAGAGAGAGAGAGAGGTAAAAGGAAGAGGGCGATAAGAATGCCGCAATTACCGAGGCGCGCGACAAGTAAATGACTTTCGGCGCCTTTTTTTTCTCTCTCTCTCTCTCTCTCTAACGCCTTCTGTATACGCTCGGCCGAGATCCAGATAATGCCGCGACAAGTTCGCGCGGGAAATCGAGTGCGAAGTCAGTCATAAATTATCGGCCAAGTGAAATATGTATTTTTACTTTGCGCAAAAACTGCCCACCGCCGTGTCCCTAATAGACTCGCGTCTGCGAGCGCCGTAATCTACGTACACGTCAAGCCCACTCTTTATACTCCAGATTTTTACCGGCGAGCCGCTATCTTTTATAATGATGCGAGAGCTCTTGCGAACGAAGAAAAATATATATAGAGCGCGAGTGCGGCTCTCTCAAGGCTGCCCTCTCGCCCGCCTTTTGCTTTGTTTTCCCTCCTCCGCCATTGAGCGCGGGTAATTTTATTTCGACAACGCTTAATTATTGGGGAAAATTATTGTGTCCGCATCGGTGATGTATTGCGAAAGTTTTCCTGCCGTTTTCGATCGGTATTGGAAACATTGTCTATCGGGTTCGACAGAGCCGGTAATATATTGCACATAAATTAGAATTATTTAATGAATTTCATTAGTGATACGTTGAATCGAATTAATTATATGAAAGTTTAAAGTACGAGACGTTTAGTTCTTTTCTGCCTTTTAAATACCTGCCTGGTAATGATAAAATACTAACTTTTGAGACAAGCGTTTTAGAGAAAGTTACAATACTATCTTGTACGAGATACAATAAATTAGAAGAAGCTTTTTTATCCATAAAATTTTAATCAGTTTAGTGTTTACGACTTTCGCATAATAAAAGCTATTTTTACAGACGACAATTTACGCGTAATTAACTGGCTACTTTTGTGAATTTCCTACTGGTCTTTTATATAACTTATTCTAATCAATATTTTTTTGCACAATCGTGAACGAAAGTAAGTCACATTGTAGCAAGAGAAAATATTTACTCACAATCATAAGCAGCTTCGTACTACAATTTTCAGTGAAGCCAGAATGTTCCATAACTTCAAATACCATCCCAGCGGCAGCAGGCCAGATCTCTGTATTTACATTAACAAGACACGAGTTTTTCCACCGACAGAAGCCGCGTTGCTTTAGCAATCCTCTCCCCGGCAACTGGCATCGGCCCGAGCGGGTGAAAGTGTCAGCGGCGACTGTCTAGTTTCGCGTCTTCGAAGTGACAATACGGGTTGGCTTCCTTTGCTCCGCGGGCATATCGCTCGATCCGTCGGCGCGGCTCACACAGACTGGCCGGAGAGGAAAAGCGCTGGGCGGCAAAGGGGCAAAGCTCGGGCCTCGGGAAGGTACGCAAAGTGTCCGGCCGGCCGCATCGATAATTCGATAAAGTGTCCTCTCATTACCCTATTGATTGGCCCATTGTGGAAAGAGACGGCGAGCTTTTAGCTTCACGGCACTTCTCCCGGCTCTGCGGCTCCTTTGTGCCGCCTTCGCTATATCTGGACCGCGATTACGTCTACGTAAGTAAGCATCTTCCGAGATGAGGGTCTCTGTGTGCACGGCTACAATACGTGTGCCTGGACATTGTGAGTGTCGAATTCGCTGTGGGATAGTCGTCGCTTGGCGGCTCGGCGCGTTAACTTCGTTTGCCCGCCGGACGTCGGCGCCGCTTCCTCCGACGTCATCTTTAAGAGCCTGCCAGCGTCTGCCGGGAAATAAGGATGTATTGTATTAGAAGTTTTACAATAAATTCAAACTCTAAATTACTCCGTAAGAAATTTTAGCTAATATCTTACCAGCGGATCCAAGAATAGAATGTAATTTATGTTGGAGCTTTATAAATAAGTATTTATTTCAGGAGCGAAGTAATTCTAAATGAAGGTATGCCTTCATCATTATCTATGTTTTGTTCGGCTAAATTTGATTGGCAGAACCGAGTCTATTATTATCTTCACTTGTACTTTCCAAAAGTAACTCGCCAAAACATTATTCACATAAAACATCGAGTGCCAAGAGTTTATTTGGCTGTATACAAATTTTGAATTTATCGCGCCAATTAATTTTACGCTCATTTGACAGTTTTATTGCCGCAAAACTTTGCGGTTTTTCAAGGAAGAGTAAAAAAAGGATTCGAATAAGCAGCGAAAACCCTGGCTCTCGAATCGCCTGGCAATTTCCTCGAGCCTTGTAATTCAGGTTCGGAAATCGTCTCTCCCGATCAGTCGTAGCCATCAGCACGCAATGAATCATCCTCCGGCTCTCGGCTCCTCGCTCGGGGTTCGTCGCGCGGCTGGAAACGTCGAGGAATCCCCGAATCTTCATCTATCACCTGCGTTCGCGCTGGCAACCGGATTCCGTGCGGCTCTCTCGGAGGGCCGATCGATTATATTATACCTGCGATGCTCCTTTATAAGAGAGCGCAGGAGAGAGAGAGAGAGGAGGGAAAGGACGTCGCGCATCCTAATTGAATCGTCAGGTCGCCGGGCGAGAATGTGACGGACAGCCGAGTAGACGAGTCATTGTCGGTGTGTAAGCCCAGGATACGTGTAGCCGGTGGCCCGCAGCCTCCAGATCTTGTTTCGCTCCAGGTAGTCGCTCTAGGGGACTTTTCAGCCTTGGTGGCCTCTGCTTTTCACTTTTTTCGACTCTGCTGCTTGGCTCCTTTCCTCTCTCGAGTCCCTTTGTTTACGTAATCAAATTAGGGGCGTTTTAAAAATATTCCCGATTTAAATGCGGTTCGAGATACTCGATCGGTTCAGGACATATTATATGCAGAAGATAATTGCTATTGAATTGTACAATTGCATTAATTTTCTGCAAGCTCACCGTTTCGCTCAGATTTCTTTCGAATCATGTTCTTGATCCATGCTGCCATTTATTATTGAATCTTTACTACAACCAATTTTGCGTTATAGAATTAATTATATGCTATAAGAATTTAATCATTCTAAATAAATGTTAGTTTTTAGCTGATTGATTTTAATTCCTATTTATATTCTTAATCTATATCTATTTTTATCAGTCCTGAATATTAAATTTGCAATATATTTCATGAACATAAAATGTAGATTATTTTTTAACTTTCTCTATAAAATATTTTTGCATTAATTAATATATAAACACTGCCACAACAACTTTCTAAAGTAAACAAGCTGATTTGATGGCAATGTTAAGTTTTACTTATTTGATACACTCCAGTTTAGTAGAAATAATATCAAACATAGTAATATATGAATTATTGTAGTGTTGCGTAACCTGAACTGCAAAAAGGGAAACGAATACTTTTTCTTGAGGCCATAAAGTAAACTATGAAGCGTAAAAAGCATTGCCTTATCTACCTTCTTTCATATTAAAAGAAATACGATCTATCTAACAATAATAAAAATTGTTGTTCTTGAAATGCGTATTGTATAGGAATGCACTATTTTACAATTATATCAGCACGTACGGATTAAGGTATTATGAATGTTTTTTTCTAATAACCTTTCAGGAATTGTGTCAACGGTGAAAAAATTGATATTCGCATAAAACGCACAACTCACATCCTTTATTATTCGTTATTGCCTCAAGTTGCAAAATGCATATAGGCTCAAAGCCAATCTGACTTGTTCCATATCTCATTCGCCGGTAATCGTCTTTTATTTGTCTTTAACGCTATTATTTTTCGTTTTACGATCCTTGATTACATTGTTCTTGACACATAATACTTTTTTTTAATCAACAGCTTAAAAAACGTATGTATTTAGAAATAATTTTTGCCTCCAAGTAATTTTAGACAGAATATTTCAGATTATCGAAGAAAAACCTTTTATTCAGCATCCCCAACGCCACGTAACCCTTTAAAGAAATTAAGAAGATATCGAACCCGAAGCTATCGCACTGCTGCATTGATCAATGGATTTTTCATTAATGGAATTCCTCCTAACCGAAGTATCTACAGCAGTGCTTTGCGAGGCAATCTGAGAACTGGAAAAATGGCCTCACCTCATCGCAAGCTACAAGCAGCAGCCGAGCGAGGCAACGACTCCCTCTTCGCCGGTGGAGAGTCCGTTTGCTACCAGGATTTCTTATGGTATCGCAATTCCCACTGCTCGGCGATTTCAGGGTCGGTCACTAGCATGAACCTGCAGCGCGCGGCTGCGGTGTTCTCTCCTTCTCTCTCTTACTCCCTGGCCGCGACGCGATGTTTAACTGCAGAGCGGCGTGCGTGCGTGTACCTGCAGTGCCTTGGCCGCTGGTGGGCGGGGCGTGTCATGCCATTCTATTTCAGCCCCGCTTTCATTCATAACTCCGTTTATAATAGCCCGCCACTTGCGCCCGAGCGCGCGAGAGGGAGTTGTTCCGTCGATTATCTTTCCGGAATGCTTTTTTCGTGGCTTTGACCTCTGGAGTTACTGATGCGCGAGGCTCTTCTTATTATTACGAAGAGCCCCGGGAAAATTTTCCGTTTTCGGGAGAGAGATTCTTTTATTATAGAGAAAGGGGGAGAGGGGAAAATCTAGCGGTCGGATCGTAACCCTAAATCTTCATCGGAGGATTTGGATTTTTTCGGTTTTGTGTGATTTCTGGTGGATAACAGCTGCTGTAACATCTGTCGTAATAGCGGTGCGTTTGTCGAGGAAATTAGATTCTCAGGGTGAATGACTCTTTCTTTCAATTTATAGATTTGATTCTGGGCTATTAATAGAAATATACTCGTATTTTTCATTCCGAGCCTGTTATTAGATGGTTTTCTACCTTTCTTACCTGTAATTGTCATTTATCTTATATTAAGGCAGTAAAAGTATTACTTTTAAAATTACGACTGAGAAAAGATTGCTTGCCTTTTGAGTTAATCTGCTTTCTTAATAATAAGGAGACCAAAAAACTTTTCATTGATAAAAGAAGGCTTTTAAAAACCATTTAAATAATAAACCAAATTCATTATTTACATATTCTCGATGATGCAAAAATAGATTAAACTTTATTAGATTGAACAGTGACGAAGTACAATTTGAATAAAATATATATTTGTATAAATATTTATAAGCGATTCGGGAGCATAAAAAATATCTTATCTGGTTGTAACCGGTAGCTGTTAATTTTACTACTGAAAAGCATAAAAGTAAAATAAATTTATATTAAAAAATGGATTTAATGCCGAAAGCGTAGTGTACGCGCTTTTATTATTAATAAATTGTTATTAATAATACTTGAAAACTCGATATAAACTTTTCTCCGACAAACAAATATTTTACAGCCTAATGCAGCCGATCGAACGGCTCGTAGCCGCGCGGGTACATTTCGCGATAAGTATAATTCTCGCGAGTCTGTTTTAATTAAAGAAAAATTTATCCCGTCTAAACATATTAAATTAGCCTCCTCCCGATCTAGCCGAAAGAAAATAACGAAACAAGACGACTTTATTATTTATAGCCGTAAAAGCATCGGCCGCGCGGTTTCATATAAAATCCAGTAGCAGCTTCGCACAGCCCACTCGCATCCTCGCGTCGACGTGCCCGCGAAGCGGGGGGGAAAAGAGAGCCCAGAGCGCGCGCGAGTGCTTTTCGCTCGATTGTCGATATCGAGAACGTCACGCGGCTTGAATTATTGACTATCCAATCAAAGCCTTCTCCTGAAAAGCCCTTATCGGCCGCGGCGCATGCATATGTACGCGGAGCGCTTCATAAATTAAAATTCCGCGGAAGGCTCTCTCTCTCGCGCTAACATACAATGTTGCGTCTGTCTTGTTCGGGGGGCCTTTCGAGGATTTAGCTAAAAGATATCGGCGACCGGGGCTTTATCTTGTTTTTTCGAGATAAGCCGCTAGTCGATGCTTACCGGGTAAGTAATATACGGGGCAAAAATCCCGGGAGAAAGTCACTTACTGCGCTGATATTATGCGAGTTATCGTTGAGTTTTTCAAATTCATTAGAAGCACCGATCGTACTCCCGGGGGTTATATAATTACAGGCCTTTTACCCGCGCTGATAATAAAGTTTCAACTCGTCATGGCTTTGCCATTTGAATCTGCTTCAGTTGTTATCTCTTCTCCGTGAGGTACTTTATCCAGATAATAAACAAAAACAGGGTTTATTTGTTCCAAGAATCAGGATCTTCTCAACAACGGCAGCTCAGCAAGGAGGAGACAAAGACTCGTTTGGGAAGCAATCCAGCCTCGATATACCCGGCTAATAGTCGGATGCAGGTTCTCGTGCGTGGAAGAGTAGAAAAGAGTTGCGTGCATCCGAAGACAGCGACTCAAGAAGCTCTCCGAGATCGAGCGCACACCTTAGAGAAAAAAAAAAAAAGAATGACGCGCGCACACACACAGAAGGCCAGAGAAAAGGGATAAACAAAAGGAACGGCTAGAGGGAGGACCTTTGGAAAGGAAGCCACTCGGCGCGCGAGAGCTTATAAATAGACACGCGGATAATCAGTCAGGATTTATGGTAACCACGGATTATCAAGTTGTACAAGAGGGCATATTTCATATCGCGACGTTACCTTATTTCAATGGAGGGAATACCTGTTTCGTGCGCGGCTCGGAAAGAGAGAGAGAGAGAGAGAGAGAGAGAAACGAGCCGCAAAACTGGCTCGAGAGCGAAAAGGAGAAGGTGCGCGTGAAGGACGGGAGGATGAGGCGCGCGTCCTGCACTCGAAAATCATTCCCACGTTGGGGCCCCTCTCATTAACGACCGGACTACCACTGTTTTCTGCTCGGCGCGCGGCCTTATCGCTAATCAGCCCAAAGACAGCTGCCGCGGCTCCTGCTGCTGTGTCAATATATGCGGCCGCGGGCCGATTTCGATTCCAATTCGGGATTTAGATTTATTGCAAGCGCGGAGATATTGGGGCCTTGTCGGGCAGATGGGAGTAAGTCGGCTGCTTCTGTTTTTTTTTTTCTTTTTCACCGCGCGGGTATATGATGTAATAAAGCCGAGGTGTGACAAATTGAAGAATGCGAGCTCGATATCGCCGCGGCTTCATCTTTTTTTTTTTATTTATTTTGCCAAAATTAATGACTGCTAAGCTGTTGTAATAAATTCATTTTTAATATTCGGCTTGCGGGACTCGGAATTCTCCGTTCTTTCTGGTGTATACAAGTTTCACTCGGAGAATGCAAGTCATCTGATCGATTCTTTTTTTATTAAGTCATAATCTTTATCCTACTTCTGATGGAGATCTCATTTGTCTAACGCGAAGCCCGCTAATCGAAAGTATCGACAAGGTTTCGTCAAAATACGTAAAAATATTTAATCTGCAAAATGAATTTTGTAATTGTAACGAAAAATTTTTCCGAAGCCGTTATCTATAGCGGTGTAAATGATTTTTATTACGAATCCGGCGACGAAAAAAGTTCCGATTAGAAATTTCCTACAAGAATGCAAGCAGCACCGTTGTAATTCAGGCGTTTTAAGGAGAGCGTAAAACTCTTTCTTATCATCGTATCGAATTTATATTTCCGGTATCTGGGCAAAAATCTAAGCGCAACATGCAGTGCTAATTGTCGATCGGCTGAGTTACAATCGAAAATTCAGCTAAAACTTTGCTTTTTAATCGGAAAAACCGGAAAACCGAAAAATAGCCCAGTGTACGAGCCGCAGCGTTGCATGTATAAACAAGCTCTCCGAGCAGCCTCCGATAATCGCAGCAATCGGCCGAACAAAAGGAGTAACCGGCAATTTGCAGTAATGAAACGATATAAATTCCGGCGAGAAAGTATGCACCTTGGCCGGGCGACAGAGAAAGTCTCCGCGGTGTCTGTGTGCGTGTGTGTGTGTGTGTGTGTGTGTGTGCTCCCCGACGATTCTATCCGGTTCGCCAGGCGAAGAATCCCGACTATGCGGCCAGAGAGCCTGACACACATCCTACCTCTACCTGTCGCCGTGTGCGCTTAATCCCCGATTTAGGGATGATCGGTATCTCGGGGCCGGCAACAATAGTCCCCGCGGCGTCGATCAGCCGCGACGCGGCTCCTTTCCCACAACGCGGCGTGTGTACGAGCGCCCACTGGGCTTCCCATTGTCAACCCGAAAGGAGCAGCGTAGGCCGCGGAACGCGATCACAATGCTCCAATATTTTCGATATATATAAAGCGCGGGGCCTCTCGCTCGGAGTCGCGCGGCTGTTATTAAACGAAAGCCTGCTATTATATGCGCAAGTCGACGTTGCGAGACACGCGTTATAAGCTCTTTTTTCGGAGGAGCCCAGGGTAATAATGTGCCGAGGACTTTACGATCATCGAAAAATTAAAATCGAGATCGTAAATATGAAAAGAGAAACCGAGAGCGGGCCACTCGAGGATGAGCATAAATAAAAATTAAAAGCCTTTCTTTTGCCGGGAATTACGAGCATTACCCGGGCTCCTATAACGGATTGGCTTCATTGTACGGTAATTGTTACTGTCCGGCCGATTGATTGAGCGGGGAAAATTTCGACCCGCAACTTCGTTAAAAACTCATAATTAACTTGTTTTTTTTTTTGCTTTGGCTACGTAAATTCTAACGCCGATATATATTATACGTTTCCGTGGACTGTTGAAAACGGAAAAGGAAACATATATATCCGTAACAATACAGATCAAGTAGATATCGCGTCGAAGAATAAAAATAGCCAAGAAAGAAAGGATCAATCACGCGAGGCGTGAAATTTCGCAGCTAAAGCCCGGCATCAGAGTTTTCCGCTATTGCCAAACCGTTTTACGCAACTTGCGTCTCTATCGATCAAGCATTGATCAACGAAATTCAATGCAATCAGGTTTAATTCGCGCGGCGCGCTGAATCCACGTCGCTCCATTATTGTTCGCGATTAAAAAAACTGACCGGTGCGTAGAAGCGAAGGAGCGCTAACGGGGCGACTTTGTTCGCGCGCGCGCGGCGAGGAGGTATATATCCGCGTGAGAGCCAATCAGGCGAACCCCCGACCTCTCTCCCCGGCCCCCCGAGAGCCTCGTAATTTTCAAGTCATTGTTACGGGAGTGTAACCTTCGGCTCGGCGTTGCCGTATAACACGGCTACCGCGGCACTTTAAAAGTGCTGCGGGGCAATATGAGCGGAGGCCTTTCAGCGCGCAGCGCCTCGCCCACTGCGTAAACAGCGGACTCTTTACCGCTATATACGCGAGCTTTGCAGTCTCATGTGTGCTATTGTAGCAAGTTCTGGGTTCTTGGCAGTGTGCAGGGTTATTGTTAATTTTAGAAGAGCTGGATATGCGACTTGCATTGTGCTTGGTTTTTTTTTAATTTCAAAGGTTGCGCAAAGATTGTGATACGTGAGAATTTTCAAATTTCTTGGAGGTATGCAGTGGGGCATATTTACTCCTTTATGTCTCGAAATTAATAATAGTCTTATAAAGACTTTAGTTTCACCAATTATAAATTTTTGTGTTTATATTTTCTGGGTAGATATAGAGCTGAATAAATGTGGATGATTGTTGGAGATTCTCCAACAATAAAGAATTTTTTGCGGTTTAACTACTTCACCAACTACAATAGTTTATAATTTTGTAAGTTAAGATCCTCGGCACAGTCTAAGATTAGCACTTGATCACGTTTTGGAAACTAATTCGATTGAACAACTTTTGAATAACTTAGGTTTTCAGAACTTGGTTAAACGTACTGTTGTTACCTGGCTTGTAGTAAGAAAAGCCATATGATGATCTTCAATATTGTTGCATTTATGAATTTGCTAATGCGAATTGTAAGGGCTATTACTCGATATTACAACTCAGAAAAATGATTATAAACAGTTACGAATAATCATCGCCAGAGCGCTTGTAAACACGTCCTCTTTCCTCGAAGATTCAGCGGGAACCTCTTCATTACTAATTTTACTTTATATTTTTACTGAAATTATTTCAAGTTTTTTCGAAAGGCAAACTATTTCAGCTCAACAAATCTAAATGATATTCCTATAAAAACGTTAAACATTCTAAAAGACATGCACCTGATATCGCAGGACGTTTATTTTTTAAAAACACGCCAAGTGAGTTGTGCATTTTTGCCAAGTGCATTTTTCGCCGATCGTCTTATCTACGTGGAAGAATAATTTCCCGGCTCTTCACGTCACTGATTTATCCAGCGTAATTGACAAAAATTTCGCCTCTTCTTAGAACGAGTTCTGATATCGTTTCCTCGCTCGACAAAACCTCGTACGCTCGCGCGTATGATACGTAGGTAACGCTATCGCGCTCATTGCCGCTGTTATATCGATTACATTAATTCCCATCACGATCTCGATTCCCTCGGCTCAATCAGCCATACGTACGCAGATACTACATATTTTTGCTTTCTCAAAGAGAAAGCGAAGAAAGCTTTGTAACGGTGAAAATGTTCGAAAATAAAACTTGGACGTTTTTCACTGTCCCCGAGATTACGGATTCAAAAATTTTCAGTTTTTTTTTCCAAATTCTTTCAAAGCGATCGCCCGTAAAGATAAGGATACTCAATCTGTTATTTTTTTTTAACGCGGAGACGAAGTTTTCTATGTATTTTTAGCGGCTTTGTTAAATCTAATTTGAAGTAAAAAGTGTTTGCCAAAGTAGGGTGATTTTCATATTTACAGTAATAAATTAAAATAATTTTCCCGCATTATTTGTCACCTTTGCTTTAAATAAAAATTATACATCTGCAAGTAATATTATCTTTATAAGTACACCAATAAAATTTGGTAGATCAGAAGAGCTCTCCAATATCGTATATAATTAGTCGGATCATAAGTATATTGAATATGAATAAATTAAAGTCCTTTACTCGAAAAATATTAAAACCCCCTCTGATATGCAAAGACCTTTTTTATCTGACGTCACTTTTGAATTTGACGATATCATTAAGTAACTCAACGAAACGATCCCTGGCTAACTTTAATCGGCAGTAAAACGCTGAATGACAAAAACTTAATTTTTTCAAGACCTCGTTATAATCCGGCGGTGGCGGCGGCAGCTGCCTCAGATATCCGTCGGCAGCGCATCTCCTTATCTCCCTCCACCTCGTCCACTCGAAACGAGCGCATGCACGAATATATATATCCGCGTCGCGCTGTCATTAGTTTCTCCGTCCCGGGCTGTGTATATAACGGCGGACGGGGGAGGAGAAGAAGCAGCGGGCGGGAATCCAATTTGTAAATGAAGTCGTCGATAAGTGACCAAGCAGGTCTTGAATGCGAGAGGCCGAAACTTATTTCTGTCCACTCGTCGATAAACGGCCCCCGTTTTCCAATCCCACTCGCGGCTCTTTATCTCCTCTCTCCCTCGTGCCCGCGTCTCCGCGCTCTTTTCCTTGACGAACTTTCGCGGTTTTCTTCGCAATTATATATCCCCGCTCCGTCTCCGTCTTCTCTCGAGCTTTTTCCCGTGCCGCGCGCGCGCGCGCGCTCGGTTTTAACGATTCTTCAAAGTGATAGAAAGTTAACTCTCGGCGGAGGAATATCCCAGGGCAAAGCGCACGAAAAGCCGGAAATTAATGCGATCCTTGACATCGTTCAGAAGATGCGCGCAACTTGCCCGTCTTCTTCTTCTTCGTTTGCGAAATAATCTTAGCTCGGCATCTGACAAACTTCCGTTTCGAGTCCGCTCTTTCGAGAGAGAGAGACAGAGAGAGAGAGCAAGAGGTACTGCGCGCGAATTTCACGCAAATTATTTGCGAATAAAAGAAAGCCGCGTAATTAATCTTGGCCTCTCCTCTTTGATGCTAGTCTTTTTTCGCCGAGATTATGACAGCCGATGTGACAGAGAGGCGGAGATCCCGATCTGGCCTTTTTCCCCGCCACTTCGCAGTCGGTAATTAATATTCCAGGAGTGCGCGCGCGCCTGCGCATTTCGAGGCCGGGAAAGATAAAAAGGGAGGAGGAGCGAGGAGAGGGTTGAGAGAAGAATATGAAAAAGGAAGAGCTCGTGCGGAGGAAACTCGTGCGGGTAACGCTTGACGCCAGTCACCTGACCGCGAGGGAGATTTATCTTCCTGCATTTACTCCGAGATCTTCGGCGATGATTATGAAAATGCTAGTACGAGACTGGCTTTAATTACTAACTGGCCTCGTTAATTCTCTCGCCATTTTTACCCAAAGGATCCTCCGCTCTTTTATGCTCCTTCCCTTTTATTTTGTGCGTAAGTCAACCTTCGCCGCCGCCGCCGCCGCCGCCGCGCGTCTTTCTTTAAGATAATAGATCGTCGCTTCGTCTAATTACCTCCATAACTCATTGGACTCCTCGGCTGCATTAGGATTATTGCTCGGTCCGATGCTATCGACAATACTTTTTCTTCATTACCGAGATAGCGACGACAGCCGAGAGCTCCGATGAGATGCTCGTTTTCTTGCTGGCTTTTCGAAAAATTACCGCTAAGTACTTCCATTAAGGCGTAAGCGCGGAATAATTGAGAGCTTTGGAAATAAAAACAATTATTACATACCCGCCGCGCGTATAAGCATATCGCCGGGGAAAAAATACAATATCCGACTTGAAATTGGAATCATCCATTTCCCAGATATCATCGCGCGATTATATATCCTCCTATTGTTAATTAATCAAAGCTTATTTAATTACCTGCTCTAAAGAGTTCGCGTCCGCGATTAATTTCGCTTTGCAATGGATGCTACTCTGGCCCGTTATTCGTTTTGTAAATACAAATTATAAATTATAATTTTTTACCGCCTTTATAATATGCAACAAAAAAATATAAATAGCCGTCGAGGCGCAAATAGTAAAGGGGAGAGGGAAAGAAATGTATCGGAAAATATTTTTATTTACGACGACGTTTTGATTGCGAGTCGCTTTGCAATTTTAATAATGATTAATTAACGTCTAATCTCGGGGCCCGAGATTTATTCACAATATAAATCAGGAATTAAGGAAGCTTATGAAAAGTTTGACCGAATCGCGGCGCCTCCAATAAAATCGGCTAATTACGCTTAGCGGTATACGCCGGCCGGAGTTTTAGCTTTCCCGATAATCCCGCCTCGTTCCTTTTTCATTCCTCCGTCCGGTAGCCAGAGGCCCCCGCGTGCAGGGGGAGAGGAGGGGGGCGCGCGCGCGCCGACACTTAACTCGAAAAAAAGGGATGGGCATTGTCTTTCGGGCCGTTTGCGGCTTGTTTGCGGCCTCGCTTATTTAGTTATTCATTCCAATTTATCGCGGCGATTGTGCGGCGGCAGCAGCTCCCGGAGGGAGAGAGAGAGAGAGAGAGAGAGCGGGAAAATGAAAAGGACTGGCTACTCGTGAATCTCGATTGTTCTTAAATAAAAAGCGCGGCTCGCCACGCACATTTCCCCGCTGTCCGGCGCGTATACACGTGTAGCGCGAGCCTCGAAAACAATGTGTTCGGTGTGTAAGCGAACAAATGGGAGAGCACGTCGCCGGAGCATTGTTCTGTCCCTTCGTGCCGCCACATTTCATAGCCATGGGATGCTGCCGCTAAAGCTCGAGACTTGTACTGCTAGCCGCTTCTCATCTTCCTTCTTCGCTTTGTGCTCTTGTTTTTCGTCCCGACTGAGAAACGCATCCGCTCTCGCTCTCTCTCTCTCTCTCTCAGGTGTGCTCCATTGTTAACCCCGTCGTTTCGCGTCACGTTGCCCTCTTTACCGGCGACTTCTCTCGGCCGGCCGCCGCTCTTATTTTCTTGTTCGGTGTTTGCTGCGCAGCGCTTCGCGAGAGAGAGAAAGAGCGTCGGATCAGTCGCGCATCGCCGCGGGACGCACGACTGACTGACCGCCCGAGAGAAGCGATGCCCGGCTTTGCTCTTCTAATTTCTTGCGGCTTATGCGTATTATTCGCAGCCTCGCGGATATGAATTATCGTTCTGACAGCTGCGCCAGTCTCCTATTGGACAAACTTCCCTTTTTCTTTCTTATAAATTTGACGTTTCTTATACATTTTGGTTTAGCAATCCGTGTGACTGGTTTATTGGATTATTTTAATGGAACATCACGACTAAAACGTTTCTCTGCCTTGTATTGAGTTTACGCAAAAAGTCTAAAAGCGTATAAAATTGTTGCAGATTTTAGTACGTGGTGAAATTAGCACTTTATTTACAGTCATAACGTAATATTAAGTTAGTTTTATTAGGCTCTTTTGATTCGTTTTATTTATCTGCAGTATAACCCCTTTTTGGATATAAAATCGTTGTTGAAACACCTTCACTCGTGTACTTTAGAGGCCGCCAGTAAAGTTAAATTTCACCTGCTGCGGCGCGAGAGGAATACTACACGAGCAATAGATTAAGTGGAATCTGAAATTAGCGACCTTAAAGGCAGTTAGATCATGTTTTTATGTAAGCCCAACAATTCAACGGATGCTGGCGAATCTGCACTATGTTTTAACTACTAATGTGATTCAAAGTAAAATAATTTCCATTAGATAGAATAAATAAGTTGAAGGCGCGTTAAAAATTCGCTTGTTTATTGCCGTTCGCGATAAAACAAGCGGATTTTTAGCGCGACCGCCTAATCTATTCGTAATAAACCCGCTGCATCATTAGACGCGCGAATTCTGCGGGAGAGAAAGAGAGAGAGAGGGAGGGAAGGAAAGAAGGCAAAGATCCTCGCGCATCCTTCTTCTTCGAACGCTGCCTCTCGTGCACTTGTTATTCGCCGACGATTGACACATTTTCTCGTTTAAAAATTAATTGCGCCGTCGCGGCATTCTCGTGTCAGGCGAATCATCTCCTGACAAGCAGCGGATCTCCGACAAAGCTCCGACGCTCGGCGCTGGTTCTTCTTTTTTTTGCGAGGAGTTACAAAGTGCTCGCTCGCCGGCGATTGCACACACAACAATGCTCGGGCGTAAAAGTCTTGCGGTTTTTGCGCTCGCTTTTTGCCGATTATTATTCTGCGTTCGGACATTGAAATGAGTTTCTTTGGATGCTTAATTAGTTTTTTCTCGATGCGAGAGGAACGTGATTTTACGAGGAGTACCGTAAATAAATCTATTATTCAGGTTGTTATTGATTTATTGCCTTTTTAGTATGTATAAAACGTTCTATTATGCTTTTATGAACTTTTCATTAATGCGGCTTTGTTTAGAAAGATTTATTGGGTGCTCAAGCATTTTTTCGTTGTAAAAGATTAATGAAAAAAGTCCGGACTCTCGAGGACCAAAATAACTGTGACGTTTTTCGAAAATTTTGAAAATATCTCCCGCGGTATGCAATCGGTATACCAGCCGTTTTCCATATTATAATTTTTCTGAATTTGCCCGCGAGAGTAGAGACCCGCGGCTCAGAAGCATTTAGCAGAGATTTATTCACGCAGCCGCACACAGGATTATTTAAAGTTATTATGCATGCAGGACTCTAACCTAAGAATTATTAGCGCCGCGCACATTTCCAGTAATTCACGTAATCCTCGAGTCGCGCGGCAAAGAAAGCAGCCCGGCGAAGAATAGCGGCGCACCGTAAGCAGCCTCTATCCGTAAATCATCGGCAAACAATCCGTTTCTCCCGATGCAGCTCGCGACGACAAAAGGGTACGTAAAAAGTCATCGCGCTAAGCTCATTCCAGTCCCGCAACGTCGCGTGAATAGGCAGGCTGCGCGCGCGCGCAGAGATATCCTCTCGCGCGCGAGAGAGTCTCACGGCGGCGAAGGAGCTGCTCTCGCGGCCTGACCTCCGGTAAGAAAAGCCAGCCTCGTAAGTGGCTTGGCGCGAGGGAGAGCCTCGTGTATCGGGGAAAAATCGGCTAAATTATTTAGCGCCGCGGCGGTCAGAGGGGCTCCCGGGCGAAAATATGGGTAGAAGCGCGTCGGAGGCCGCTTGTTCCGACGAGATTTATTTCGACTATCGTGATCTATAGCCCGGGTACATCCAATATTGTAATAGGCTCTCTCGCGCGCTCATACGCATACATTATACATGCAACCCCCCTCTCGGTTATTTTGCGCGCAGGCGCACCGCGAGAGGCGCACGCACTATCATTGTACGGATATACCCGCGCGGAGCCCGCTTGCGCTCTCGCGCGCGATTGAAACACTACCCGGGCTATATCTCAACAGGTTGCCGGCCGTTATGAGTACCTGCTCCGCCGCGCGCTGCAGCGCTAAAACGAACGAGACGAGCGCGAAAAAGGGACAGAAGTAACCGCCTCGCATACCAAAAGCGGGGAGAACGAGGCATAAAGCAGGAGAGAGTGAGAATGAGAAAGGAAGGATTAACGAAGAAAAGGAGAAAGAGGACGAGAGAGCCAGCGCCGGAGAAGACACTGACCGCAGAGCTTCGCTGTCGGATCGGAATCGCATATTATCGCGCGCGCATGAAGTTGCCGCCGCCGCCGCCGCCGAGCGGCAGCCATAACGAAAGAGAGGGGAGCCGGGCAGGTGTATTGGTGAGCTTTATCTCGGAGCGCATCTCTCTCCTCTCCCGCTTTTCCTCTTAATGCGCGCAGACCGAACGAGCGCGGGGACCTGCGCGAGAATAATTATGATAAGGCGTGATGCCTCGGCCCTTTTCTCGGGCTTTTAAAGGATATCCTGCGCGCTCCTTGTCCTCCGCCTCGCCTTCTTTCTTCTTCTTCTTTTTTTCTTCTCCTCCTCCCGACTCTCTCTCTCTCGGGCTGTACACGCCGAGCGTTATTGTTCCCCGGCTAATTGGCTTTTACGCGCTGGGCTCGCTGCATTATATACATTGCCCGCGCGCATGCAGAACGGAGACAAATAAGTAAGCCGGAGCGAGAAGCCCCGATGCCTTTTTTTTTTGCTTCTAATTGCCGTAATTGTATTAATTTTAATCGCTTTGAAATTCAATAGGCGCGCGGATTCGGATGGGAATTAATCTCGAGTGCCTCGGTTTTGGTCAACAAATCGCTATACGCACTAGAATCGCGCATCACTGGCAGAGACGTTTAAATTTACGTGCATGCGTGCACTCGAGCTCGCCAGCTCCGACCGTGAAATCCTGGCTAATTTTAAACACTCGAAACTTTTCGCCAGGTCGAGCCCGACTAACCAAGGAACAAGAGTGATCGTCGAAGATTAAGAAATTCCGAAGGATATACATTCCGATATTATCTCGCGCTACCGACACCTCTCGAACCCCCGTCGGAAAGAGGAACTGGCCTCCTCTACGCGGACGTTGAAAAATCAGCTGGCAAGTGCCGGTAAATATTTGCTCCTCTCCCGGGGAATAACAATTTCGCGCGATAAAAGAGCCCCCGCGCGAAGATTAAGAGAAGCCCATCAGGCGAAGTTATTAAACGCGCGTGACTTATGCTCGCCCCGGCTGAATTAAATTCTTTTCCCCGCGGCTGCCTGTACGCCATGGATAACGCTCGTCCGCCGCGATTATAATTAACACGTTGACTCTCGAGCCTAGACGCGGCATTAGTCATGCGTGCCGATGCGCCGTCGCGGTTTCGGCGCCGCGTTATATGCGCACGCGTACGGAGATTCGGCTGCTGAAGCTATTGCCAACTCGGGCGTTTTATGCTAAGTGCCAAGCTGTTCGCAGTTTACGGCCGGCGAGGCGATTGCTGCCTTATTTTCGGATCAGCGGCCAAAATATTTTTGCGTACGGATTTCGGGTGATTTTTTTTCGGCGAGGGCCGATATGTTGCAGAACGATTTCGAGTGAAAGTGCATGATTTGTGGTTTTCGATCGAAGGAGTGACAGACTGCTGCTTGAGAGATGGGATTTCTATTGTTTCAGATCTTGATTCCTGCATAAAGAAAGATGTGCTGGAGTTGGAATACTGTATTTCGCAACGACCTGCAGTGATATGGAAATTACGTCGAGGTGGCTGTGACTGCATTACGGTGGTATCCTCCAATATCTAAAAGAATATTTATTTCATAAAAATAATGTAATTTTTATTTAGACATTTTAGCTTGTTTAGTTACAAATAAGGCAAATGTTGTTAAAAAATCTCCATTGCAATCCTTGTCAAATCATGTCAGCATTAGCAAAGAAGCCGAGTCCAAAATTTCAAGCCGCACATACTCCCAGCATGGAATATTGCATAGAAACTGGTTGAGACGAAGAAAATCAAGACATTCGAGGCAGAAAATTGAATTACATTTCGATTTACGAGAAAGAAACGTCCGAGTTGTCTTGGCAGTGCACGTAACTCCAAACTAATAGATCCAATAAATCTTATTGGCACAAAAATGTAACTTTAATTGCCGTGTCCAGCGACTAGGCCGAACTCGTACATCGGCGAGCCCTTTTTCTCATTCCAGCAGTTCTTGAGCGCCTCATTCATTATTTACAGGAAACGTACATTATATAACTATTACAGACGCAGCGAGACTCAAGGCAGGCGGCGATCTTTGGTGTAACTCCTCCGAGCTCGGCGTAATCTAAAGTGCTCTTAAAGATCCCGATGCCACGTCATATATACAAGATAATTTGCCTGCGCAATTCCGCGCCTCCCCGAGCTTTTATTCCCGCTGAAAGAACGAGATTCCCGGGCTTTTTCCCCCCATTTTTCTAATCACCGCTAACAAGTCGAACCGAGCGGGAGCGAGCCTTTAGGCGTTCCATATTTATAACGTTTCCCCGTCGGATACCGCGCCGCGCGGCGGCGGCGGCGACTCGGGAACGAGTTCCCGGCGAGCTGGAAGAGTCAAATGAAGGCCTTCTTTTTCCCCGGCGAATCGTTCCTTTTCGAATGAAAATCAACGAGAGGGGACATGCATAAACGCATAGCCGCTACCGCCGCCGCCGCGAAAGGGCTCGGCGCAATATCTTCCGTATATGAAGGCGCCCCGAGCCAAGTAACGAGACCGGCTCAGGCTCTCGTGTATGCCGAGCGATAATAATTAGTAATTCAGATCGCGGCTGCCGGAGTGAGACATTACGCCGGGTGTATGCAGAGGCTCTCTGCCTCCGAGGAGGCTGCGATTATTACTATAGAATATTTTATTACGCCGTTCAATTGTTTTCCGCGCTCGAACCTTCTAATTAAGGGGGAGGAAGGTGCGCCGCGTCCGCGCGAAGCCTCCTCGAATTTGCATGGGGCAGCAACAGCAGCAGCAGCAGGAGCTTTGTTCCCTCCACTTAGCGCGAAAAAGGGAGAAAGTGTCGATCGGTGTCCTTCGGCTTCCTCTCTCGGCGGCGGTAATTAATGGCCCCCCGGGGGGAGGGCGCGCTAGTAGTAGAGCAAGGAAGCGAGCTCCGCCAGTTGAATTTAGCGGGATTTAGCATAACACCGAGTTAATTAGCCGGATGGAATCTAAGGCATTCCCCGTTTCTCTCACTTTCATGTTAGTCCCCCCCGAGCAGCGGCGCCAGTCCGCTCGTTTCTATCGGGGGGAGAGCCCTTTCTTTCTCAAGCGCGTTTGTCTTCCTCTCGCCGACCAATTAACTCCGATGTCTTTCGGCAATTATATGCCCTGCGCCGCGCGCGCCGTGTGTGCGAATTTTTTTTTCACGAGCCTTATCAAGCCTGTTTTTTGCCTTTGTGGTCGAGAGGCGAGCGATAGCTGATTAGCGCGATACGCTCCTGAGAATTATGAAACGGCCGCTGCTTTTTCGGCCTTTTATTCGACGCCACCACGGCCGCATGCGGTTCTCCGCGCGATTCCACGCGGGGAATTATCATTTTTCTGCTTTTTATTCGCGTTCGCCTTTATTTACAGTTCGGCTATTTAGAAATGCGGTAATAACGTCTTTATCAGTAAGTGAATATAAAAAGATTTTACGAGTGTTTTAATAAAAGGCCAATTTTTCCGCGCTATCTTGTTTATGAAATTATATAACGCTGCAAAATTTTATGTCATTTTCTTGTTTTAATTAAACCTCCTTATTTTCGTTTTATTTCTGTTTCTGTTTATTTGTGTAAATTCATTATATTTTACATGAAAAGTACCTCCAATAGCGCTGTTGCCTTACCGGTTTTAGCGTTAACTATATTAACTGTGGGCCCATGTTTCTCAATTATTTTTGAATTTTTCTTTTCTTTACCCGACATTTCACAGTGATCAAATAATTAAATTCTCATGCATATAAATATAATGTAATACATAAAAAATTATGCGAAAGCTCTTCTTCTTTCTTTAGTTATTCCACCTTTTACTGCTTTTGGCATTCAAACATATACATATAGCAAAATCCAGTATTGATATTTTAAAATTGCCTTTATTTTTACGTAATTTTCTCCAATCCGTATTTAGATTCCATCGAACGATTCACACATCGCTGCCTCTCCCAATGCTCGCTTTACAAATTCACAGCAATTCCCGCGGAGAATCGCATCTCTCGAGATTTCCTCGCTCAATCCAGCGAATCCAATATTAACAATACTCGAGGTAACTCTCTCCGGGCGAACAAAGCTCGAGCCTCGCGCAGGAGAAGAGAGCCGCATTATCGCGGATTGATTCGCCGTCGAAGCGGCGCACTTGGCTGCCAGGCCATCATAATGCCAGGGCAGATGGACCCGTTAGCTTGTCATAACGAGGCGAGCGTCCAATGACATTATATTACAGCCTGTCAGCCGGAGCAATCATCGGGAAGGTGAAATCGGCCGATCCTCCTCGCTTTTAAAGTAATTCCTGTCCGCGGGCGCAAAAGCCCGAGCACCGAGCGATCATTGCAAGCACCGCATTGACTTCTAGGCGGTGTAATGATTCGCGAACGCTCCGCGCTCTCATCATCCTCGCCCGTTTCTTCTTCTTCTTCCTTCTCTGCCGCGCGGCGAGGCCGCTTTTCGACCGGCCAATTTACTCTGAAAATCTGAGCTAGTGCGTTTTCTGATTTTTAAACCTGCTGCTAAATTTAATTGTCGTCATCTTTTAAACTTATTATTGACTTTAATTTATTTTTTGCGCGTATATTAATTCATTGTAAGTATCAAATAAAGTCTATTAATGTGAAAAAGTAGCTATACTTTTCTTATTCTGAATTTTGCCTATAAAGGTTCGATAAATACACGACTAATAAATCTGAAATTTCAGTGGCATAAATAAACCTCCGCGCTTTAAAGAAAGAAGAATGTATAAACTTTAAAAAAAATCAGAAATAGTTATTTTCTGAAAATGATTGCCGTATTTCTCAAAACTCCTACCTCGCGCGAAAACAGCAATTAAACATCTAATAAGCACATTAAGTTGACACTTTATAAAAGCGCGCCTTGAACCCGCGACGGGCATCATTTACATGGGGGAATTACAGGAGGCGCGATTAGAAAAATGCCGACCCCTCTCTCTCGGCGCGAAATAACTTCCGGGAAAATCCATAATCCCGCCGACAAACGGCGCCGGAAGCCCAGAAAGCTCTCTCTCGGCTTAGAAAAAGAAAAAGCAAAGCCAATTTGGAGTCTCGCGCACGCGCTGCCCGTCGCTCGCGGGATTTGCGATGCGCGCGGCGCGGGGGGGGGGCACCGATCGCTTTTCAAGGGTGATGCCGAGAGAGAGAGAGAGAGAGAGAGAGAGAGAGAGCCTGCACCTGTGGCAAGGCAACAGGTCGCCTTGTCCGTCAGCGAGTCTCGTGCGTGTAATGCGCGCTGATTACATCGCTCGCGGACCTCCCGAAGTCTGCGGCGCGAGCCGGATCGATTAAGCAGCGCCCGCCGTCGCTTCATTATCTCGGGAAAGTCTGTCGGCGAACTTTGATTGATGGGGGCCTTGTGGGAAAAGCTGAGGATTTTTTCGTTTTTTTTTTTTTAGGTTGGCTCGGCTTTGTTTTTTCCCGCGGGAAGGCTCGCTCAACAACGCCGCGGTAATCTGGCTGAGATCTGGGAATAGAAAGTTGATCGGATTTTTATTCAGTTGGCAAGTTCGGGCGTATCGGTTTTCAAAAGCAATTGGAAAGAGGATACTAGTAAACTGTGACTTTATAATTTTAAACCATATTAATGCATTCAATATCGCAATGTTTGCAAACATTATATATAAATGAATTTAAAAAAAGGAAATGAAATATCTTATCGCGCAAACATTTTTGCTTAAAATTAATGATATCTAAAATAATTGCACGCCTTCTTTGATATGCATTTATGGGAGTCTTTTGTGACTTAGTCTGCATTTTTTTTATTACTATCCGGTGGAAGTTTACATTAGATTCCGTAACAGTATCAAAATTTTGTGGTTTTTTAGTTAATCAACGGCATTGCAAAGTTATCTTGCAGACGAAATATATAAATAGGCGATACGTTTATACTCCTGTCAGTCTGCACAAAGTCATCGCGACATCTACATGCATTCAGTCAAGTAAAGTTGTAGCTGTTGCGGGCTATTTGTTTAAAAATATGACAAAAAGAACGGTCTACTGTGCGATTGGCTTATTAATTGTTTGTTGTAAGTAAAATTATTTTATTATCAAGTCATCTAAGGAAGAAAAATTTACTTGTCTAAAAATGGAGTGCATTAATTTATATTCTATTTTAGATACATTGAAGGAATACTCATGTACAGATTTCGAGCCATGCAATTCAAGGATTTCAACTTTAAATAGAAAATTCAACACGGAAAATTCACCTCTTTTGATCGAGTACACAAAAGAAAACGTACATATGTTTTATCCTCTGGTTTTCGATAATGTCTGCTATCTATCTAACGAGACAGTTTTGCAAAAATATTTTCGCCTCACTTGTCCAGGGAGTCAACTCAAAATTGGAAATAACAAGTTAAATTCAAGCTTAATTCTTGCCAGATACCATCCAAAGTTAACGATTTTAACGAATCAAGATCAAATCATCAAATTTGGAAACTATGAAGATCTTGACGTAGAATGCACAGATACGTTAAATCCAAAGATGAGAGCCGAGGGGAAGTATTATCAAGTCGGTTTTCAATTAAATCTTATAGATTTTTTAACAGTCTATGATATATTTCATGAGAGTGACAAGCTACGCTGGGCTCATGTAAAAGTTTTATCGATTATTGAAAGTCGCTCAAGACTAAAAAAAGATCCAGAATACAGGAAAGGAGTACGTAAAATGTTTAATTATAATTTTACCGACGTTTTTACAAAAGATTATCAAATAAAACATGTTGGAAATTTGATAGATAATAAAACTGTAGTTGATCAATATTTTTTAACAGGTAATATTTTATAATTATTCTATTTGTTTTGTAAGATTTAATTTCTAGACATTGTAGATTATTGCTTTTATCATTTTTAATCTAACAGAATAAAATATACCTTAGATTTTTGGAATAAAAACATAAATATTCTTAAAAGGTATCAATATGTTTCTCTTTCTTCTTGCAGGAAAAAACTATTTCGTACCGAGTCAAATGATATCAAAAGAAGATTTATTTTATATTAATCAGCAAAAAAGTACTTTTTTCTATGAAAATGCGATTCCGGTATGGCAGAGCATTGCCGAAGGGAACTGGAACTCAGTTGGTGATATTATTAGAAATTTGGCTTCGGAATTTATGATAGATTTTGATGTGTATTCAGGAACAATAGGCACTTTGAATCTTGATCATAAGCAGCCAATTTATTTAGGAAAAGGAGACTCGCAATATTCGATGATGAACGTTCCCAAGATTCTTTTCAAACTTGCTATTTCGGTGACACCTCACGGATTAACTCCATTTCTTTCGTCTCGAGGTATTGTATTTCTGACTGTGAACGATCCGCTTTTTTCTAAGCAGGATGAAAATCGCATAGATAATAATTATGTAATATGTAACAAACTTGAGATCTGCGCTGAATTGTATCCACAATTTTCCGATGCTAAAAAGGGTTATACTTATTGCTGCGATATAAGAGACTTCCCCTACTGGAACACTCTTAAAGGAGGTATAAATTCTCTAAGCTGAACTACAATTTTTGTCTTCTTTTACCACTGGCGAAGATTTCCGTTAATTTTAAAAAAGCTTAATTGATACTTAATATTATTTTTTTATAAAAAAAAAAGTATGTTTTGTACTATTCTTTTGTAAAAAAAAAAATATATATTTTTTAGGATGCTTATTAAAATAATTAAAATAAAATGGTAATTTTTTACAAACCTTGCATCCGAGTGTACTGCCCTTTTTATTTCCCTTCTTAAAAGATCTTACAAAAGATCACACCTAAAAGCAGCATCGATAAATCAAGAGCTCAGAGTTCAGCTATTTTCTAATTGCCCCTTTTCTTTTTCTTTTTTTCGTCGAAGCGCGCAAGAAGCTGCCGGGAGATGCGCGCCGCGGCCTCACGTGGGTGTCCCCCGTTTTACGGCCGCGGCCACTGCAAATCACGGAATAACGCGGCCTACGCGCCGCGCTCGCGTGAGTAGTGGCCAATTGCGCCTTTTTCTTTTTTGCCCCATCTGAAAAGCCGAAGACACGCCGGTCGAGGTGAATAAATCAGGCGTAATTCGCCGCGCGTCTCGTACTTGTATACATCCCTCAGGATTTCTTATTGCCGCGATAAAGACGTCGGCCATTGCTTTTACTTACACCTATTCGGACTCCTTATTTGATACCTCGCAGCTGATAAAACTATAAGATTTTTGCTTTTAATTGTTATTTCAATTTTATTAGTATTCGCTCTTTGTCGCGGATTTTTTGGCGATTTCTAGCGCTGCAAGTCTGAAGATTGATCAAATTTGACTGCGTGAATTTTGAGAACTGACTGTTAGTTTGTTGACAATACGAAGATTTACGGATATTGAATTTTATTTAATTACGAGTCGAATTACTGATTAATCTTGTACTGTATATTATTAATAACGACAAAAATGTACAAGTCGTCAATTTTCTGTCGCTGCCTGAGTGCTCGCGGCTCCCGGATTTCCAACAAAGCAATAGAAGCGTACAAGTTGTGCGAGTCTGACTTCGAAGTGACAAATCGACGAAGAGCCATAAATCAATGACGCGGAGGCGAGAAGGACTTTTAAAGGAACTAAAGAATTCAGCGAGCGCGTAGGTGGAAAGGAAACAAGCATGACAAAGTGAAGAGTATAATAAAAATATGATCATGATTTGCGGACGCGTAAGCACTTAATTCGCGCGAACACTGCGTCTCAAGGTTTGCAAAAGTAATTTGCCAGAATTTGACATTTTTTTTTTAATTTTGATGTATCCTATCTAGTAATTACAGTCACATTAGCGTTAGAATGTAAAAAAATGATATCGATGAATTGATTAATGAGCCTGCCGCCGCGAATAAAAGAAACCCCGAGCCTTGTACTGCGATTTTTGCATTACGTCAGTGGAAGTGAAACAAGTTAATTAGTCATAACCACAGCGACTAGGACTCGAGTCGAACGGCGCTGTCAACCGGGGATTTTTCTTCGATCGGTTTCCCGGCAGGCGAATCGTATCGGAAGTCAAGTGCGTTCAATCGTTAATCACCGGCTGGAAAGAAATGGCCCATTGGAAAGCGTCTAACGTTCCGCAGTGCGTCCCTCTCTCTCTCTCTCTCTCTCCTTCCATTGTGCTCGGGCGTTTGTTGACTCGCGCTCTCGTGTACGTTTCGGCCCGACGACCAATAAATCTTGGCCCGTTTCCTCTTACAAGCCATTACCGAATGAGAACGAGTCGATACACTCTCCTGCCGGGGGGATTATTATGTGTTTCTCGGCCGTCTAGACTTTGTACGCGCTTTTTTCCTCCTCCTCCTCCTCCTCCTCCTCCTCTCCTGCGTCTGTCTTGCTTTATCTATGGCTGCGAGGCTCGCTCGCTCTAGTTCCAGCAGGGTTCGCTCTCTCTTTCCGTTCCCTTTTTTCTCTCTCCCTCCCTCTCTGTGTGTAAGCGCACTGGCTCCGATATTCATCCCCTTATTGATTCTGTGGGCTGCGAGCGAAATTGTTAAACACGGCTTGCGACTTGTACGACTCTTTCTCTCTCTCTATCACTCTTGTTTCTTTGATGTCTCCTGCGCGGATGTTGCTGATTATAATGTACGCTGATGAAAACTAAACATTCGGTTTATTGTGTCGGGAAGGACGGTGGAACAGAGATATAAGAACTTTCGGGTTTGCTTAAGCAAATTTCTAGCGCAAACGCATGTTACGGTTATTGATTTTCAATCGAGAGTTTTAGCAGAAAGTTCAGCTTTTTTTTCCAGGAAACGTAATTTAATTAACGTGCTTACCGTGGTAACTCAATCGCTGAAAGTTTGATTTGTCCGCGATTAGCACCGCATTCGAAAGGGCAGCGGGGCGGCGCTTGAAAAAGCGTAAAATTTTTGCCGATTTTCTAATTTCGCCGCAGCGGCTCGCGTTACAACGGCAGACCTCGTTAATTTACGGTAAAACCCGCGTGTATACATGTACTTTGTGATGCCGGGGGGGGGGGGGCAGAGCGAGGGAGAAGGAGCGAGGGACAGCGGGGGGAAATGAGCAAAGAGAGACAAGAAGCGCCGGGAGAGCGATAGAGCGCTCGAGCGTATGCCCAGATGGAGAAGATGACCAAACGAGATGCTCTTTGAGACACTGAGAGAGGCTCCAATAAAGCCGGACCAATTACTGGCTACCGTCCTTTCCCATTCCCTATTGATTTGCATTCAAATAGATGTTATACTCTAAGTAGACGAATCCTAATGGATTATCAGCCCGAGTCATCGCGAGCTTCAAAGCTCCCTCTGCTGCCGCTGCCGCCGCCGCCGCCGCCGCTGTGTTGACTCGCTTTCTCTCTCTCTCTCTCTCTCTCTCTCTTTTCTCTTCGTTTCAGCGGCGGCCAGACCGAGAGTGAAACACAGACCGCCTCCTTTCCAATTCGCGTCTATATACCCACTGTTTTCATCCATTTCCTAATGAAACTTCCGCCGACTAGCCCTTTTTCTAAACTCACCTAATGATCGACTCTCGAGAGTCGGCAAGTGTATATAAGTTGGCGGAGCGCGCGCACGCCTTCCAGATCTGCCGCCGACGATCTCTCTTTAGGCCAACTTGTTAAGGAGGAGATTACTTTCGCGGCTTCGGAGGCTGGCTTAAACTTTTCTCCTTCCTGCGCCTTCGGTTTTGTTTTGCATTTTCTTATCTTGCCCGCGGGGGAACCCGTTTTTCGCTCCTCGCGCAGCTGATGCCTCTCTGCATTAGGCTGCGCCGCGTCCGGCGAAACTTGCATTCGGGGATTTCAATTTTGAGAAAGTTTCATTTTTTTTGTTCAATTTCACTTTTTAAATGTTTAACGTACGAGTAATTACCGATGTTTGCAAGTGAGTTTATGTGTGGGAATTCAATTTGAAACAAATGGAAGCATTGAAATTGACGCTTCTTGCACATTTTTCAGACTACAGAAATTCATAATAATAACTCAGGCTGTCAGATTGAAATATTTGTTTATAATTGCAGAGCGTTACATCGATTTAAATAACGTTAGTGAAAATATTTCCAGACATCGCGAGTGCTAAATTAAGAAACTACCGTATTAAAGAGAAAAATCTGAAAAGCAATCTGTCTCTAAAGTGCTTCTCAATTTCCTGAATCGCCTCGGCATTAATAAAACACATTGATGTACAATATTTTTCTGCATCTATCTTGTCCGGCGGAATAAGTGAGCAGAAAAATATGCGGTAACTAGTTATATCTTTCGGCTTTCCCGTGTTTCTTTTTATCCCGTATTCCAGCACCCATCCTTAACTTTCTGTCGTCGATGCAGAAGCGTAGGTCGATAGACGCCGATTAGTAATACTACATATAAACGATTTCCGTGATATCTAGTCTCTATATTAACGACCATCTCCGCGATTAATAAGATAAAGTAATACCCCATCCTTAACACCGGTTATGCCATAAATCAAAATGTGATAACCAGTAGAGACGACTCGTTCAATTAGCTAAAAATGAATTAAAGAAACAATTCGATTCTTTGCAATTTACAGTTTTCAGTGGTAAACCGAGTTTTAGTTTTCTTTAAAAAAAAAATCAGCTCTGCAAGCGTCATTACTTCAAAAGACCCGAAAATAGAAATAGAAATAGATAAAAAAAAACACATGTAAAAGACTTCTAAAAATACGGCCTCTCAATAGAAAATTAAAACCGAATCACCACGATGAAAGAAAACGCAATGAGCGAGCAAAAATCCCCGATTGTCTACGCGGCATTGAAAGCCTTCGGCGCGTGCCTTTGCGCGGGGATATAGACTTCATTAGCGAATTTCCGTCCGCGCGAACATTAATAATCCGCCTTCAATCGAAAAAGACGAACTAATCAGCTCTCACTCTCTCTCTCGCATTGCTCAGAAATAATTCAGGCTCTCTCTTTCGGCAAAGCCCCGTCGCGTTCCTCTCGCGCATAAAGCGCATTCCACGAGTGCGTTATATTCGCTCTCGGGGCTGAATTGAAATCGGCGCGCAGGACTCTCTCGGCATTTTGAGAAATTCGAGGCGCTGTGTCCTCGCGCAGAAAGAAAGCGCGGCCGTCAAAAGCTCTCGCGGGCGCAAAATATGACAAAAAACGAGAGGAGGAATGAGGGCTGGTGAATGGTCGCGCGCTTATTACCGGCGCGCGCGCGGGGCTTCTCTCGCGCTCGCTCGATTCTTTTTGAGTCTATGAGGCGTGTGCTTTGCCGCGAGCGCGCGCGCGGCGCCCCGCCGCCACGTATAAATGACTTATAATGACTTTCGGAATATAATCGCGGGAATCGCGAATTATATAGTGGACGCGCGTCGGTGATAAAAAAATTAGCAGAGAGCGGCAGAGAGAGAGAGGCTCGCTCGCGCGGCATTCAATAGAGGGGGGGACTTGAAAGAGATGTCTCGTTGAAGACATATATATATATATATATGTATATATAGCGGACGGAAATAAAAAAAGACGGAAAAGGAAAATGAAACGGCGCGCTCTCGCGCTGCTGAAAGCATAAAAACGCGCGCTCCTGTAATAAAAGACGAGAAAAATCGCGCGAGACAGAAGGAAGGAAAGGAGGTAAAAGCTCGGCCCCGTCGAAAAAGGGAATAAAAATCTATTTACGAACTTTTTGAATACAGCGGCAGCGGCAGCGGCAGCGGCCACGTACGTTATATAGAAAAATAAAAGGGGAAAGGGAAGAAAGCGAGGAATGAAAGAAAAAGGAAGCGCGCGAGCGAGCGCGGAGAGCTCTGCGTACACAGGGCGAAGATAATGAAAGGGAGAGAAAAATCCAGCTCCAGCGCGTGTCGCGCGGGTCCGGCCTCTTGCGCGACAAGTGAAAGAGAGAGAGAGAGAGAGAGGGGGGAGCCAGTCGGCGCGTGTCCGGTATCTGGCCTCTTGCTAATTAGCTGCAAGGTGGGATATAAAGAGTGTGCCCGAGTCGAAAACATTAAAGCCAGCCTGCGCTCCGCTGCCGAGGCCCCGGGCTTGGAAGGGTAATGGACGTTGACGTATGGCGGCTACAGCTACCGCGAGTTTACACACACACACACACACACACACAGCGACTCGAAAGCCGGAATGCTTATTCGCCGCCGCCGCCGTCAGCTTTTTTGCTCCCGAGTTTCCATTCGACGCTTTTTCTTCCTTGGCCTATGTGTTAAACTTTTTGTGCCGCGGCTTTTTGCCTCTGACCGGCTCTCTTTTTTTTAGGGGGGACCGTTTTTTGACCATAATGCTGAGTCCTACCTTCAAAAGAGGTGTTGTAAGTAGCGCATGTAAACGGCATAATTTATTTTGTCCCCCGTTTCGCTGGATATTTATTTAGCGATTAATTATAAGCTGCTTTACTTTTTGGCCTGGCAAAGCGTTCGGTTTTCACCGCTGCATTAAAATTTGTAAATTTGTTTTGTGTATTAATTCGCGTGTTTACAATCCTTACTAAAAAAATGACGATTTTTACAAACTTGGATGAGCGTTAAAGTTTCATTTTTTTTTTCTTTTAATCAAATCGAAAGATATAAAGATTGACTGGAACTATTTCCACCTCCAGAGCAATTCAATTCATTCAAGGCAATAAGAATTTTATTCTACAATAAAATTTCTCTATTCTCCTTTTGCACCGTAAAACCTGAAAAAATAGTTTATAAACGTTCGCTTAGTTCAGGAATTGGCTAAATATTCTAATTGCCGCCTGGGTTACCTAATACTAGGAAGTCATAATCAAAGCGATAAATTAAAAATATTTCTTCATAAGGCCGGCGCTTACTTTCAACAATAAACCTATATTTTTAGCTCGCGCTCTTCATTATCGGCTGATATATGAAATCGAATCCGTTTATCCGAAGGCAGATTTTATAATCCCCATAAAATTCGGTTTTTCCTTAGGCGCACGAGGCTTATAAGGCCGCATTAAGCTAAAACTCGTTCCATAAAAAGTACAAAGCGTTTTTAAAACGCCGCGCGCGGCCAATTAAAAATGAGCGCGCGGCGGCGGCGCACAAAACAAATATCGTTCGGCATTTTCCTGGTCTCCCGGATAAAAAGGGCGAAAAAAGCTCGGCGAGCGCGGAGAGCATCCGGTTGAAATAAAATTCACAGTGATCGACTAGTTTATAGCGAGGTGCCCCCCCCTCTCCCGCCCCCTTCTTCCACCTCCTTCGGAGTGTATAAGGTTTGACTCGGCGGCGGCAGAAAATCGACTTTGCCGGGCGGCGCAGCGTTATTGCACTGTAAAAGGAGCGGAGCGCAAGTTCCCGCGGAAAAACTTGCGCGGATTGCCGGGGCATTTGTTTAAAGAGCCTCGTGAAACGCGGATTTTACGACGTCTCGCTTGGTCTCTCTCTCTCTCTCTCTTTCTCTCTCTCCTGCTCGCTCTCTCGGGTGATATCTTGCTCACCTCTCCTTCTTCCCCGCGCGATCCGCGCCGAAAGAATGTGGAATTATATTCTCCCCCTTGCGCGTTTCATTAATTCCCCGGGCGAATAATAACACCATATAATTTTATGCTTCTGAATTGTGACTCGCGCTATCGGGTAGTTTAACGATTGCGCGCGAGTGTCTGATGCCTTTTTCAGCTCGTTCGGGCTCTCTCTCTTTCTCTCTCTCTCTCCGGTCTTTTTTGCCGCGCGTGGGAATGGCTCTTCCGCGCCCGCGACGTTTTATACTCTCTCTCTCTCTCTGCCCCGTCCGCCTGTTCTATGGAGTCGAGAGTGAATACGAATGGGGCAGTTATGGCGGCGACAAAACTCCGCGAATTACTTGCCGCAAAGGGCCTGCTTCGCTCTCTTATTTATTTCCCCTTTATGACATTGTCTCTCTCTCTTTCGCGAGGCTAATTCATCGGCTGGATTTGCTTTGCCGGTCACTTACCAATTAGTTACATTGCTTGCGGATGAGATACAACCTCCATTTACCCAATAAAATTCAACTTGCATCTTTGATTAGCTTACTTAGGAAACTCTTCATTACACTTAATGCACCGATGCTGAAGTATCATCCCTTGGAGAATACTGTACCGGTGCGCAGTGGTAATTTTTATCTAAATTACTCGGGCGTGATGAGGTTTTTGATGAGAAGCAAAACACAAAAACATTGAGACATGAACTAAATTTATCGAATGAATGTGTTATTGAATAAAACTTTAATTATAATTAGATAGTCAATTTTTTTTTAATAAAATAAAAAGAATGTTTTCATCTGCAACAGTTTTGCTTCTAAATCACAAAAGTTAAAGCTTTTTCTTCGTATGAGGTCAAAAACCTACTGTTTGGTACACCAAGTTACCTGGTTATTTTTGTAGATCTTGACCCGCGAACATTTACTGCTTCCAGCAGGATCCAACAGTGGACGAAACTATTTGCATTAAAGTTCGAATTCCTTGAATGGTAAAAGCGCAAACGAAAGTTCACGACTCCCCTTAAAAAAGTAAAAAAAAAAACCGTCGTTAGCATACTTAAATAAAGAACATAGCAGGCGTGATCAGCAAGCAGTACCTCTCTCTCCCCCGGCGAATCCCCGTATACTAAATTAAAGCAGCGGAAATGCAAACGAGCAAAGCTCTCGAGTTCTCGGGCAAAGTTCGCGAGCCGCGATCTCCTGGGCCGGATCGGTACATGTAATCGATCGGGCTCCGCTTGGCGAGAGAGAGAGAGAGCACGGCACGAGTCACGTGTCGATTTTTCCCTCCCGGCATTATGTCAGAGAGGGGGGGGGGGGGGGTAAAAAAGCTCCCTCCGCCGCGGATGCCGGAATCCCGGAAAAAGCTCGCGGCTAATTCAGCGTCGCAGCGCCGGATCGTGACCCCTCGGCGCGGAGGTCGCGCGGGGGGCTGAGGATTACCGAGGCGCCGTGTGGTCAAGACGATCGGCCATTAGTCTTTCGGGCGTGCAGCCGAGCGTAGGCGTGAGGCGGCAGGGGAAGAGGAGAGAGAAAGAGAGAGAGAGAGAGCTGATTGCTTTACGACGACATTATTTGCTTTAAACTCTCGCGCGGCGTCGCGCATAATAAGCTAAGCCCAAGTCCGGCGTTGTTCCTCCGCGGAGCAAGCCCGTATACCTTATTTCGTCGATCCCGAGCTTGAATGGGCAGCTGCGTACTTTGTCCGATTCCTGGATGCTGCGGATTTTGAGAAACTCTTCTGCGAGCTGGAGCGTTCTTTTGTTGGCCTTCCGCTTGACTCTTGTAACGAACCTATTTGTTTTAGCAACATTATTTAATCATTATTTTAAACATCTGCAAGATATTAACGTATGGTAATTAATACCTTGAACGGTTTTAATGATTGAAAGATTCTTTGCAAGGAATTAGAAAGCTCAGCTGGGTGGATTTTTATTTCTAAAACTCATTTGGACAAGGAAAAAATCAAGAAATAAACAGTTTGATAAAAGAAGAAGGCAACTCGTTAAGTGCGGCTCATGACAAATGGCTAACGACTTCTAGATACACAGCTGTCATGGATTACAGCAGCGTGCAGTATTTAAATGTAAAATAGGTAAGTAATTATTCAATTTGTGTCTTGAGTCTGTACTAACTTTCACGACGAATGTATAAAGTGTTGTTACTTGAACCAATTTCTTTTGATTTTTCATGGAAAGTAAAAGGAATTTTAGAATCGGTAATTTAACAGGCATGTAATAAGCAAGCCGAAAATTTTAGAATCAAGTTACAACGTTTATTCGAACGAACACAAGACTGAATTTAATTAACTTATTGAAAAGCTAGTAAAATCTTCTTTTTTAAAGTAACCATTAATGGTCCACTAGATGTACAACTCATCCACGTCGGTGAAAAAGAAAACAAAAAAAGTCGCAAAACGCTTTTGCGAAAAGTTGGAAACGCGGGAGTATCCCGAGTGAAGAGTCTCCTTGCTCGCTCGCGTAGGTGAATCCTCCAGTCAGCCGGACACAGCGAGTGCGCACAGAAATTAAAACATAAAAAGGAAGGAGCAGAAGCGGGGGAGGAGGGGGCAAGGAGAAGGAAGGCCGAGACGGACAGATAGAAATCCCTCCAGTGCGCCGCGCGGCAAATATGCGGTGGGCGGTCGGACAAGGAGGAGGTAAAAAAAAAAAAAAAAGAAAGGAGGGGGCTCGCGTTAGCTTTGCGCGCTCGGCGGAAGCTTTCGGGCCAAAGCGAATAAGGAGAAGGCAAGGAGAGAGAGAGAGAGGGAGGGAGGGAGGCGAGCATCCACCGATGTGCCATCTTTTTCATGTAATTACTGACGCAAAATGCACAAGATTCCTCGCCCTCGGCGCGCGTCATCTCTCTTTTCCTCTCTATTTCCCTACGTAGCCCTCCGCGGCGGTCTTTTTCTCTCCTCGGCGGCGCGGCGGAAAAATTCAATTCCATTCATGTAAATTATTGTAGCGCACCGGCGGCGGGGCGGCGGCAACGGCGGCGGCTCTCGACATGTGCAACTTGTATTAATGACGCAGTAAAGGAGGCAGACGGCCGGGAGTTAGAGCTGCCCATTAGCGGATGAAAGCGGAGAGGCTCTCAGCGTATAGGCCGATAATAGCCCGACTTATATACCCGCGCCGCGAGTTCGTGTAGTTTAGTCCGCGAGCGCGCGCAGGCTGCGTTTTCCGCTGCACTTCTGGCCGCTTGCCCGCCGCGCCCCGCTTCTCACTCCCCCGCCGCCCGCGAGAGCCCTGAAAAACGCGCACCGGCGCAGGTGTAGCGATTTCCGCCGGCCACTTGTCGACGCGCCCCGAGCTCCGAGCTCCTTTTCTGCTTCATTGCTCGCTAATTTAGCCGCGGATACATTGTACGTTGGCTACATTTTTTGTTATTTATTGTCTCCGTTTAATTGCAGTCGCGCGCTCGGACCGACACTTTAATCTACATTTTAAATACTCGTTATTTCGAGCAAAAGCGTATTGATTGGAGAAGTTCTTTCTTTTTTCGCGCGAATCGTAATTAAATTCAGCCTAATATATAGTTCTGATTCGTTTTTTCGTTGCTTATGGAAAAAGTTAATCAACGTTCGAAGAAAAAACTGCTTCATTTATGCATTGTTGATTAATAATTTGACTTTTTTGTCCGGTAGCGAATGCGGAATGGAATTCAATTATGCTAATTAATTAAAATTCATCCGCGACGCGACTTTTAAAACTGCGTCACTCGGTTAATCCTTTTTTACTCTCGCTCCACATTTGATAGAAAGATGAATTTTTGATTAAAAAATTCGAGAAAAGCAGGCATCGGACGGTTTATCAGTTTTGAATCGGCAAAGGCTTTGAAAGCTTGAAAAAGCAAGCGTTTGAAAGAAAAAAAAGGTATTATCGCGAAACTAGCCCAGCATTTTATAGATATTCCTAACGAGCGGTAGGTGCATTTGCTTATCAATACAGTTACTCGAAGAATAACGGACGAAGAATACAAGTTTCTAAGCGCGGATTTTTTATAATACGACTGATATAAAGATAAGCGCCGTCGAAAGATGAGAATGCGTCGTCGACTTTCTAATTCAGCTGCGGCCTTTACGGCCGCTCGCCAAGTAAATCCTCCCGCGGATATCTGAGTAACAGTAACGCGAAATAAACAAAGCCGCTCAATACTCCCCATAAAATCCCGTCTGAAAAAAGGAGAAGCTCGTCAGGCGCCTATAAAAACGAGACGCCATTAGAGGCTCGCAGGCCTAATCTCCTGAAATTGATAGTAAATAAGTCGCGAATCTCTCTCCGGGACCGACCTGACGAGCCTCTCTCTCTCTCGCGGTAATATCGAGGCAGATATATTTAGCCAGGCTACCAATGCCGGGGCCCCGATTAAAAAATCTCGCGGTAAGTGCTCGCTCGGTGCTTGCGAACGATAAGCGAGACTCGCGAGGCGACGAAGACGACGGGGCGACGAACAACGGCGGGCCAGGGCACTCCCACGGTGCCACGGCCATCAGACAAGTGTGCGCGCCGGCTAGGAAACGTCGAGCGGCCGCGACGTGCGAACCGATTCCGATACGAACGAATCGAAGCCGTATACCCGAAGCGGAGGATGGATTTTATCCGATTTTAGATATATCTCGGCGGGCTTTTTCCGCGGGGATTATTGTTCTCCCGGAAAAGTTTCTGGTGTGTATCGGGAGGAATGTTTGTTCTTTCGGTATTTTTTTGTTATCTTACCAGAGAGAGAGAGGTTGTTGCAGGCATTTCGTCGAGGGTTTTATAATAGAACGATTAAAGATATTTATTAGCCAATTAACTGAACTTTCCAACTTTTTCCAATACGGACAGATTATTATTATTTTACTCAATGGAAATATTTTAATTGAAGCGAAATATTCTATAATGAAATTATATTTTTCGTATCATCATTCTCGATTATTATTTTACGGCTTTGTAATAAAGTAATCGAGAAATAAGGAAAAACTTGTTGAACTATCTTTACAGGATGAGTTTCAGATAATCCCGCGAATATTTCTATGCCGATGTTAAATTGAAAGTAACGCATATTTGATAATAGTTCCTTTTAGTTGATTGAATAAAGACTTTAATTTATCCAAAGGAATTTCTTCGATAAGCCATAAATGTAAGGCCTTTTATATTATTCTTTAAAAGTACTCCTTTATTATTGTGTATTAAAGAAGAAAACAAAAATCCCACATTTTTTCTCGAGAAAATCATTTTCATATGTATATCGCTTAATCTCACAATCCCGGCTATTTCTGCACTATTTACGACATTCCTCCATTTTCACGGTAATTCTGATATATGCATTTAATATTTCCTTAAAGAATTCGATTCTAAGCATTCTCGAGTCGAACGTTCTTGTACGGTCAGAATCCGACTGCCGACAACATCTTACTTGCCCTGTGCGCGGCCAGTTTTATGGATTTCAGCTCTCGCGGATGTCCTCCGAGCGAAAAGCTCCGCTTGGCCATAGTGCTTCGCAATAATATAACGTAAATACAATATACCCGGTTGTAAAAGCTCGCGGTTTTCGCCAAAGTACACGTATATATATACATACGCAGGCCGAGGGGGCGCCTAAGCTTTTTCCATCTCCCGGGCAAGAGAGGAGAAGCGATAAAGTAGGCGACCCGATTGCAAGGAGACCGCGGAGATGAGAGGCGAGATTGGCTGCGCCTTTATGTTGCCAGTTTACGGTTTTATATACGCGCTCGTCGTCGCTGCCTGCGCTCTCGAGGACGTCGCTTCTAATTAAGCCTGGATGTATCCAGAACGCGCGCGGACGCGGATTTTTTTTTTTTTTTTTGTCGGGCCGGTCTCTAATGCGAGATCAAACTCGCGCATGCGCCGATCGTTTGCATAATTTTCCGGCGCAAGAGCGCACTCTGACGAAACAGTAAACTCGATCGGCGCGGCCGGCGATTTTCATTAAAAATTTAATTTAGTGCCGCAACCGAGTTTGAAGCTACTCGAAAATGGACAATAATCTTTTAGCGCGCTCGTAAAGTAAACGTCTCAATTATCGGCCAATCGCCAATTACCGAGTACAAAGAGGAAACGTAATATTTTAACCGAACGGCGTTGACGAGGCGGTGAAGCGAAGAAAAAAGAGGTTGGCTCGAGTGTAATTTGAGAGCGATTTTTTTCTCCGACTCGGTTATTAAAGCAACTTATTTAATACGACGTTTGTATATTTGTTGATGAAATATCGATTTAGATTACGAAGTCTTACGAAAATTGAATTATCAAAAATCAGTATAAACAGATGCATAAACGCGGGGAAAGGTATTTCAGATCCACTTTATAAATCATTACCGCTTTTATGACGGTGTACAGAGAGGAAAGATAATATATATAAATTTTTTAAGCCCGTGCTTCACGAGCGCAGTAACAGCGTCGTCTTGAATCTCGGAATATGCAAACTGATTTCTTTATCAGCGAAGTACCCTTGAATTAAAACTCTTTTATGGAACGTTATAAAATCTATTTACGTCAATAGCTTACGCGATTTGCTCGTTACGGATCTTCATTTTACAACAAAAGATTATATACTTCAATTCTCGTTTCAGCCTTTCGAACAGTCTCGATCGAGCCAGATTAATATTTCCGTTCGCCGATTTCAGCTGGGTTATTCATAAGTAGGCCAAACGCCGAGTATAATTTTCCGTCAAACAAACCGTATTCCCGAGCACTAAAATTTTTCACGGCGAGTTTACGCCGCTCTAATTTTCCTCGAGTCCGCGCGCCGCACAGAAGCGCGGCGTGTGCGCGCGGCGTCATATAATGAGAAGCGGAATAAACAATAAGTGCGCGCGGCTGTGCATCTCGGCGCCTGCGGGCGAGTTCGCCCAAAGAAAACAGCCGCGCTCGCGATTCAAGGCGCTAACGGTATATATACACACATGCGCCTCGTCCCGTTTGATCTCCCGACAGCCGAACGGAGATCGTTATATCACACGTCGTTATCTGCGAAGGGGCGCGTGCGTCTGCGCGAGTCTGATAGCCGCGGATCAAAGTGGGTTGACCTAACGGAACGACCGACGATGCTGCTGCTGCCGCTGCTGCTGCTCGTGTCAATTGTTGAGGAAACTGCCGATCATTCCGGTAAACACGCTGCATCTCTCGCCCAGTTTTACTGCCTTCTTCTACTCGGTTATGACGTCGATGCGCTTTTGGGAAAGGAGGAGCTGTTCCGGGAAGGCGCTCGGTGCTTTTTCCTCTCCCGTCCGCGAGAAATGGAACGAGTGAAGGGTGAGGTGCTGAAATACAATGAGCCGCTTGAAACAATTGGGCCTGGAAATGTTTGTTCTCGTACTTCGGAGCTAAAAGTGTTGATTCTTCTATTTAGGTTCTAAGTAAATATTGCCTCTGCTGTAGTACTACTTTTTACGCTGAGATCTTCGGTATTTCGACGCGAGTAAAGCAGGTTAAAAATATACAGTACATTCTATTTCGAGTCGTAGGTATTATAAGGGAAGCATTGGAAATATTACACTTGAATTGAATCACCAACAGTTGCGCAGCTGAAATATAAATGATGCTCTGAAAAAGAATTATAAACTAGGCAAAATTTTTATTCCATTTTATGCTAGCAGTTCTCTTTGTACGAACAAGCAATATGAACTCCTATTTAAATATAATATAAACGTCTTTCCCGATAACAGAGCTCGTGTGCATGCCTAACTAGAATTGAAATTCAGAGCTCTCGGCGAGCTCCGAGATGCAGCTTCTAAAGGTACACATTCCCAGGAGCAACTCTCGGAACAATGCAGTAACACGATGCTCCCACTAGAAATAAAAAAAAAAAAAAAAAAATAAAAACCATCGCGGAAGCCGTATCAACGAAAATGAAATTTCGAGTTTACGTCCTTTAATCCAGCCTCTCTCTCTCTCTCGTTCTCACATCCGGCAGCGCGACACGGCCACTGTCTGGCGCCCGACGACAACTGTAAACGCGACGCTCCGCAAGGCTCTCGCTGCGCCTGCATATAAATATTGGGGCTGCATGCGAGAGAGCGCTGGTAATAGAATGCGCTGTAAAACGGGGGGGAACCCGTTTCCCCATTTGCGATGGCAAATCTTCTCGCGTGGGTGAAGTAGCCGCCGGAGAGAGAGAGAGAGCAGTTCGATAATGTCCGAACGGTTAGAGTCGCCTCCGGTCTTATGGGGCGACACGAATACGAACTTAGGGGGCTGCCGGAGATAGTCGCTGCCTGCCTCCTGACTTTAAATAGAAACGGGGATGGCTTTTTAAGCAGAGCCGAAGGAATTTCGCTGCGGGCTTTTTAATGAAATTATATTGGAATGAGTCCGCGCGCTTCCTGCTTCGGCGGGAGCGAGGCTCGAGAGAGAGTTTTTTTTTAACTGGCTTCGAGATTGTCCGAGGTGTTTGGGAATGTAAAGGTGCTCGAACGAGACGGCCGCTACAATGTTACAATTTTCGTATTTCAGACAAGGAAGTAACTGCGTTTATTCGCACTTTAAATATACTGTTTTATTATTCTGCAATCCTTTTTACAGCGACAAATTGGACCTGAAACATAAAGTAATAAATTCGAAATTCGAAACGGCCGTAAAAACTAATGCAAAGTTAATCATAATAAGCGCGGCTTGCAGCTCTCAAATGAAGCTACTATCGCTACCAATCGCGATCGGAATACTACATAATGGACAAAGTTATTACAATAAATTCCGCCTCATAGAGGCTGCCCGGGCAGCTATCAAAGCCCCGCTTCCACGCATACATCGAGAGAGAGAGAGCCGAGAGACTCATTCTCGCCTGTATAATTTCGCGCTCGCTCCTCGCGCGCCCTTCCCGAAGCGACTTGAATTCCAGCGAATGAAATATGCCCGCTCGCGATCTCGTTGATAGCCATTATTAGCCTCGATTACGCGGGTAACGAGGCCGAAAACAAAGTGCATCGGCTGCGGCGCCAGGGACGTACAATCTAAGCGTTACGCAGCGCGCGCGCCACAAAGAGCGGTGTAATAAAGCTCGGAAGAAGGCGAGTCCCCCCGCGGGGACTTTTCCCCGACGACAAGCTACCAATAACATAATGCATCACGCGCACCTTGTACAGACAATAGCCGGGGATTACCTCACAATGGCCGATGATTTACTTCGCCTTCTTCTTGCTCTCGTTACCCCGGGCCGCGTCGCGAGTGTGTGTGTGCGCGTGCGCGCGGGTCGTTAGGAAAGTAATGGAAGCCCGACTCGTTCTCTCGTATTATCTCCGAGGAGGGAACGTGAAAAGGCGCGAGATAAATTAGAAAGAATCTCCTTTTGCTCCGGGACTAAAGGAAACTCTATTATACCCGAGACACCTTCTTCTAGCGCCTTTCCTCGGGCTTCCTTCGCTTCCTTCCTCTTTTTCTCTCTCCGACGTCCTCTGTGATCTTGCGCGCGGCTCTTTACGGCTTTTCACCCTCTCTTTCTCTGCTTTCCCTGGAACTTACTTTTCTCGTCGCCGCCGCCGCCGCCGTGTCTCTCTGCAATGGAGGCAAAATCGTGGAAAGAGTATTTTTCCTATTGGATTTCGCCGAGCGAACGCCGAGCCGAGAATGGCGAGCTTTCTTTCAGTCTCTACAATCAATGCATTTTATTCTTAATAACTATATTAAGGCCTTCAAAGGAGACTGAAAATACATATCAACGTTTTTGAACATAATAAATAATTACATTTAGAATTTAATTAGCTGAGAATAAGAGTTACTATTTAGAAATATTTGTGTGATGGATTTTTCGTCTTGATTGCATCAAGAATGGATTGGATTAACTGACATTACCTTCTTGAAAAATAAAATTCGCCATTTCCTCGGGTAATTTTAGGTACAGAAAATGTTGATTTCTAACGTCAAACAAGCTTGAAAAATAAAGCAGCCTCCTAAAATTAATTACGGGCAGCTACCGAGCTCCCAGACTATAATTAGAAAAAACAGCGACAAACCGCCGATAAGCATCGCCTTCTTCCCACACGGAGAATTAGCCCGTTTTGAATAAAATTACCCACAAATCACGGAGCTAACCGGCGAGCCCAGGCGATACGCAACAGAATCCGCTTGATTGACAAATTAACGGCGCGGTGGCGTACACAGCAGGCCCTCGTATCGGGCATATTAATTGACTCGGAGCGTTTCAATTAAAAAGCCCGTGGGGTCAGTCCGCGTAATGAATTTCGCTGAGGTTTTTGCTCAAAGCTCGTCGGTCGAGGCGGACCACGGCAGCAGTCGCCGCCGCCGCCGCCGCCGCCGCTGCGGAACCGGGAGATTTCATCGAGGCGCAGGAGTTTTCGCGCGCTTCTCGGGGTAATAATAGCGCGAGAGCCCGCCAAGATAGGATCGAGATTAAACGGCCTCGATTATCCCCCGGACGATGATTTATAAGGCGAACGGGCCTCGGCCGGCCGCCGATATCGCCGATCCGCGAACGATCCGCGCGAGAAAGAGCGCTGCCGCCGGGAATATTATTATCGGCTCTGCAACCGAATTGCCCGAGGCCTCTCGCCGAGCCGCCACGAGAATCGCCGCAGCGACGCGTTAAAGGGTAATCTCGCAAAAATGCCGCACCGAGAGAGCCCCGACACTTTTATGCCCGGGACCATTATGGATTAGCATATTCGGCGAGAGCTGTTTGCTCTGGGGAAACCGGGGGGAACTTTCTGTTTGCCGCGCTGAATCTAGGATAGCTCGTAAAGGTATGGAGAACATTTTGGTACGATGGTTAAATTGAGATTAGTTTTTCTTTCTATTTCGCTTTTAATATTTTATTAAATAAGATGATTCCTTTTCCTAACTATTATTAATTGTTAGACTTTGTGAATCAATACAAAAAATTATTTTCATGTAAATTTTTTTCACTCTATTATGAATCCTATTCTTCCAAGAAGTCCGTAAATCCTGCCAAACTTTGCAGCTGTAAATATATATTTTTTATAAAGACACATACAAGTTATAGGAAAAACCGGTATTGAAAACTTGTTAGCAAAAATTATTCACCGATTACCGTGCTTTGAATATTTAGTGATAGTGTAAGTAATTGGTGGTATTTTTGCAGGATGCAGATTAAAAACACCGAGAGAAACGCGAATTTTGCACGGTATGTGATTTATCGGGAGAATGCAATCATATTGTATGGAGTATAAAATTATAATAGTTTTAATGATTAATCGAGCATAATCATGTGATTGATTTTAATTTTAGTCACATAATATCCTCGAGGCATTAATTTCTATTGTATAAATTATCCACTCTGTGAAAAATTGTATTACTACAATTGTTGGCATTAATACTGGAATGTTGACTAGATTTATTTTGTTTTTGCTCGCCTTTTTATACGTGCTGGTTCTAATGAAACTATATAGTAACCTTAGTTGAAGCTTGGATTTATTATCATTAGATACGCTACGAGGAAGACAATTTTAAACTTTCAAAAAAATAAATCCTCATCATTAGATCCAAGTTTAAATCACATTTCAGGTGCAAGACGTATTTAAGAAAAACAGAAGAAAGCGAGACTTACATAAATAAAATTTGCCGCAGCCAATGGTATATTTCAGGGTCTCCACATCTCATGATGCGCAATTACTGCTTTCGCTCCTGAAAGTTATGTGAATTTGAGCTGTTTGTAAATCAGAATTACTGTCTGTTATCGTCTTGTTATCGGATCTCGAATTATAGCCTGCTAACTGTATTTCATTTCTAAATTCGGATTATCCGAAACCGAGGCCTGCCATTGTGAAACAGCGGGAGTTTAAAAACTGCCTCCTCGATGATAGAACTCGAAATCAATCGAGTAGGAGGTAATACTTGACCCCGCTAATATCTCGCCTCGTCGTCTTCGGCGCAATTATCGCGCATCTGCAAAGCATCGTTTGCATAAACAGAAACGGGCCCCCGCGCTCGGGCAAATCCCCCCGGACAATGTCGCTTATCACGGCGCATCTTCGCCGAGTCCGCGGAAAGTCTTTAGCCGCATAAATACCCAGGCGCGCCGGGCAACTTAATACCGGCCGCTCGGTTAAATCCGCGCGCGCGGCCTTTCCGTAATTTATGGAAGTCCGGCAATGAAATTTCCAATGTTTAAGTTAAATCTAATTTACGGGCTTAGCGGCGTAATGCAGCTACGCTCGGCTATGCGACTCTCTTATATATACCCCCCTTTCTTGGCTCAACGCGCGCACGGCGGTAAAAAAGGCTCCTCTCTCGCGGCTCTCGCGGCTCGGGCGTACAGTATATACTGTACGCCGTGTGCTGCGCGCGCGGCGCGCGAATCATAAATCATAATCGCCGCCGCGTGCGTGTACACATGTTGCGCGCAGATAATGGTTTGCACGCGGGGTTAAGCGCAAGATCCCGAGGTCAGCGCTCGACCCCTCGAACATAATCTCTCGCTCGCTCTCTCTCTCTCCCCCCCTCCCCTTTTCCTTCCGCTCCTGTGGCTCGTCCCGTCTCGCTTTTCCAGCGCGGCACGCCAGCAAATTTCTTAATATAAGGCGCAGGCATTAAGTATGTATTACACTCGCGGGGCCATTTTTACTACGAGCTTTTACTTCATTAGACTGCCTGGCTGCCGCGGCCGGCTATAGGATCAGGTGTACAATGTGCTCGTTAGCTTCTTTCATTTGGCCTTTTTATGTTTTATGGAAAATGACCCGCCGATTTTTGTTGACGAACGATAAACGTTACGTTATAATTCTAGCGTTGTTTATTGGGCGATTGCGGGGGCCTTTTTTTTTTTTTTTTTTTTTAATCGGTATCTTTATTTCGACGCCGAGTAAAAAGGAAAGTACCGCGAGCCGCCGAATGAGAATATTAGTATCTGCTTCGGGTTACCGCGCTTTTCTCTGCTTATGGTAATGAAGGTCGCATGAATAACACGATAGCGTGATTTGTTGTGCGGAGTACCCGCTGGTTTATTGCTCTTCTCCGAGGTGTTTCGTTCCGTTTGAAAAAAAACGACGGTAATTTATCTGCGCATTAAGACAAGTTAAACATTACATTTATTTGCACAGTACAAGTATACCTCTACTTATCGGCTATTTCATTATATTTAAATCTCATTTTATTATACGTTTATTAAATAAGCACACAAAGTCGTTATATTCAACGTTCCTTCTGGACGTTAAAAGGATTTTTAAGACTTTGAAGTCGCCTAATACTCACTTTATTCTTTTAGCTTCGAGTCAACAATGTAAATCAATTAAAAAGTGAGTTATGCCACTTAAAATAACGCAGCCCGGTACACTGTATTCGTGCTATCTTTCATAATTTCTCGTTTTTTGATATTCAGCCGCTTATTAACGAGCGAATTTACCCGGAAGATCACAAAGAAATTTCAGCCAGCCAATTTATATCCCTCGACAATATAAATAATTTTGGCACATCAGCGTAAACGGCGAAACTTAATTAGAAAATAGAGAAGCGCAAGCTGCGTTGCACAGGCCACAATGGCCGGGCGCCTCGTCGTAAAGCACGAATAAATTAGCGGGCCCGGGTCTGGCATTTGATCCGAGAGAGAGAGAGAAAGCAAAAAGAAGGGCCGCTCGGAGAATGCGGAACAATTAAAATTAATACGCGACGCGGCCGCTTCAAAATAAATACGGCTGTCGTATGGCGATTAGTCGGGCAGTCCGAAACGGCGCGCGCGATGCCGGACGATGATCGATGGCGTCCATAAATAATGAGCGAGAGAGAGAGAGAGAGAGCAGCGCGCGCGCCCCTCGCGTTTACATATACGAGAGTCGGGGCCACCCCTTACGAGGAGAACACGGGACGAAACTCCGCGCGAGGCTCTCTCTTTTTATATATCGGCCCCCTCGGCCTCACTCCCTTCCTTCCTGCCCTGCCCCGGTTGCGATTCAATTGGATTACCTTAACGTGCTTAAGGATTTTCGGAGCGCTTTATTTCTTTAGTCTCTTTGATTCTTCTAATTGTTTTCACGAGAACGTATGGTCAGTGTAACGCTAAGAGTCCTTTGTCAATTCTTCGTGTTTGCGCACGAATAAGTTTTTACAAGTTTTTCTTTTACTTTATCAAAATTACAAACACTCCTCATTCTTCATAAAAAACATTTTAAATAATTACGGATGGCACCTTTATTCCTTCTCGAATCTGTCTTTGAGCGTTAATTGAAATGATTAAACGTTTAATTCTATAAAACATTTTGCAAAATCACCGCTCCGGCGCCAATGTTTTATTTAATTGTCCGCTCGTTAGTTTAATCGTTTGACGAAGAATAATTTCCGCATCGATAAGCATCGACAGCGAGTGGTGGTGGTGGGCGAGCAAGTGCACGCTTCCGGAGCCCTTAGACTCATTTAATTCCGATCCGGGTTATTAATTATTAATTAGAGTTGGACCCATTATGGCTCTATCGCGCACCCCTCTTGTGTTTGACACGGAACGGCGTTATACCATTAACTTGTCGTCTTTCATTATGATCCGGAAACGTGCCTGAAAGCGGGCGCCGGGATTTTTAAGCTTTTTATTTCCAGGATTTTTTTCCTTCGAAAGTTTTAACGTTTGATTTAAAATCTAAGATTTTATTCAAATAACAATGGTGTTACTTTTATAGAATTGTCAAATCTAAAAATTATTCTAATGTATAAAAAAAAACAAATACTTCACAATTTCCTTTTTCCAATTTATGTGACTTTATATTTCCTTGTCACAGTTTGTTTATGAAACAAAATTTTACCGCGAATATCCATTAACTTTTTTTGGTTTTGCAAAAATAAACCATTAACGCTGCGCCAGGGAAGGGAAATCGATCACTAATATCACATTCTCACCGCCTCTCTCCTCGACTTTTCTCCGCTCCTCGCACAATACCCCATAGGTTTCCATTAGAATAATTCATTACAACAGAAATAGAAAAGGCCCGCGCACAATCGCATTTCACCGACTCGGGGACGGGAAATTCGTCCCCTCCGCCGCTCGCGGGCTTTCTGCACACAGTAGATCGTGAAAAATAGGCGCGAGAGCCTCGATTTGAAGAGCCCCGGAGGCGCATCGCCTTGCTCGCGCGACTATAAATCAATATCTCTTTATTAGCCGTCGATGTTTATTTTTGTCCGCGGCGACGTCGCCGCGCGACTCTCTCTCTCCCCGCGTCTTGCCGCGGCGCATTCGCCAGTCGCCGTGTATTAATTGCACGCGCCAAATTATCGCGCGTTATCCAACGGATGTATCGCGCGGCGGATCTCTGGCCTCGGCGCAGAAAAAACGCGAGTGATTAGGCCGCATTGTTCCGCGAAAGTCGTTAGCGGTACTTTCTCCTCCGCGCTCCTCGTGCACGACATACAGACGCGGAGAGCCGCGGTACCGCGCGCCCCGCGACTTATAGGCGCGAATTTCGATTTATTGAGACGTCAATCGAGCGAGTCTTGTCGATCCCGCGCTCGTGTATATGCAGGCGAGAACGAGAGAGGAGCTTGACCTTATCGCGGCGAATCGCGCGGGAGATCGCGCCTGCTCGAGCAGAGAAAACTCTTGTACACCATCGGCTGAGAAAGAGAGAGATTAGCATCTGGCGCCAAGACGAGTACGCGTGTTAGCAGTCGCGCTTAGTTTTTGAGACCCGACGCCGACTGCCAGAATCGCTAAGTCCTCTTCCGTTTCGGTGGAAATGCCGACGGGTAAATTGTATTCAAGCATATTGTCTGGAATCAGAGCTGATCTGCGTTTTGGATATAACCAGTTTTTGCGAAATAAAAACGAAGGGCCGCTTTACTTTTAGGAGTAAAATTTTTGAAGGAACCGAGTGTATTCAATTATAATCTTATCCGGATGATTAAAGATCCGCAATAAAAATATTAATTTAAAATTTTTAATGACGCTAAATCATGTGAGGAGAGGGCCTGAAAAGGAGGTTCGATCGCAATCTTGAAAGCCGAGAGGAGATGGATAATAATTGATACATGATAAATCGATGAAAAGATTTTAAAACAAGACAGGCCGATCGAGTTCCCTTAATATGCCTCGCGCACGAAATGAAATTTTCAAAAGCCCGTTTAACGCTTCGGAATCGGCTTCCTTTCCCTCCTTTTTTCTGCGTTTCAGCGAAAATAAGCGATTAAATTACCGCGCACTTTGATTAATTGTCGAGATGCGGAGCGTCATTGATTATAAGCGAATATTAATTAAACCATTTTTTAGCCCCGAAACCCCGAAGAGAATCGATAGCCTATAATCAGAAAGTTCCTTTCAAGCAAATCCCCTACTTAGCTGGCAAAGTCTGCACTTGGAAGCTCCTAAATTATTCGAAAATCACTCCATTACCCAAAAAGGTCGGCGCACAAAGGCTCTCTCTCTCTCTCTCTCTCTCTCTCTCTCTCGGAGAAGCGGTCGATTGTCGAACGGTCGCCGGAGCGTAATGCAGTTATCCGGACACCTTAGAAGGTCCTTCTATAAAGCGTCGCCTCGGGGTAAGTAAATTTCGCAGGTTTCCCCGTTCAATAGAAAAGAGCAGGAGAGAGGGGCCGCATTGTGGCGCCGCTGTCAGGCGCGGGGGGTGAGTGCGAGCTTTCCGCCTGTTGCCATTGAGAGGAGAGAGAGAGAGACGGCATTTTTCGCGAAGCCCTTCTTGACAAATCGACGCTTGTCACGCGGGAAACTCCTTTCTTCGCAGGAGCGAAGAGCCCCGCTCGCAACCGACCGCCCAGATTTATCACATGCCATTTTCCTCTCGAGTGTGTTCCGGGCATAAATAACCCCCCATAAGCGGAATCTATAAGCTCCCGGTAAGAGAGCCTCCCCACATGTGACTGCAGCTATTTTACTTTTATCGGCTCTATAGGCTTTATCGCTTTCTTATTTGCTTGCTTTTGCCCGGTTTACATATTCATGGGGGCGCTTTACATTTCAGAGACAATTGCGGTTTATGGTTTATAGGCTTTTTAATGCCTCGAAAGCGGAAGAGTTTTTTGTTTATTTTTAATTTTATTAGCGATTAAAGGAGAACGTGAATTAGAAGCTGATTGCGAGCTTTACGTCGAAAGTTATAATCCTAATTTACGTCGAAATTCCTCGTTGCGTACTTTTACGAAAAATTTTTCGGTTTTTCTCAAAATTCGTATTCTGAGCTCTCAGACAATTTATCTCGGTATTCATAATTTAATTTCACCGTGCAAACTTATGCTAATATATCATCTTTTCTATTATTATCATTTATTATGTAACTTTGAAAGCGTGTACAGCACAGCAACAATAGGAAAATTTACGAGCAAATACCATTCGCCCAAAGGCCCGAGAGAGCACATCAATTAAAACCCCTTTGGCGAATAGTAATTTTCGAAAAGCCCGAAATGCCGTTAAAATTCACCGGTCTAAAAGTTGCCTCCGATAAATCAAAGCGAGCGCGCCACAAGAAGCTGCCGGCACACTCTCGGCGAGAGTCGCCGCTTACAACGTCCGCGGGAGAGAGCGTTATTTTTGCCGGGGCGCGATTAAATAATAATACGCAAATCGCGCGGCGGCGGCGGTCTCTGGGCAAAGCTCCCCTTACCACACAATCCGGCGGCCCTGTCATTTCGCGCATAGCTCGCGGATGGTTTATGTACTGCATTGAAGTTCTCTCGCGCCCTGAAAAGGACTCGAGAGCAGCGGCAGCGGCGGCGGCGGCGGCGGCGGCGGCAGAGAGAGGGAGTCTCGATAATGCGGAGCGAGCTGCGATTCGCGGCTGCGCACAAAGTGGACGGGAGCGCATAAAGGAGTCCTTTATCGTTATTCGCCTTGGCGAGTCCTTTGACTCGAGTCGCTACTGCTTCTTCTTCCGCGCGCGCGCCCGAGCTCCGGGGTACATATATTTTCTCCTGATCTGGAAAACAATACGTTAAGCGTGGATTTATATGCACTGCCGGCCGAGGCAATAATTTACTACCAGACTCCGCGCGAGTCTCTCTCTCTCTCTCTCTCCGGGGGGGAGAGAGAGGGAAGAGAGTCTCTCTCGCGCGCTCTCCTTCTAGTCCCTCGACGTCCCTCTCTAAATAAGGACGCGACGGAAATGTCGTCCCATTTCTTCTTTCCGCACGCACGCTGCCGGCTCTCCGCGGCTGGCTCGCAAAAACCGATAATAGTTTGCCTCTCTCTCTTTCCCTCGCAGCTATCGCGCCGGACTTTTTTTTTTTTTCTTACGTACCGACTGTTTTCTACGAAAAGCTCGCCTTCAATTGAATTGCTCTCCGCTGCTCCGAGCGAATTGCTCGGCTTTTTCCCCGAGATAGTTTTGTTTCCAGAGGCCTAATGCTGTTCGGCAGATAACTTTGGCAAATCTCACTTTGTTCAATGGACCCGCTGCTTTCGGATCTATAGACGGAATCGTGTGCTATATACTCGTGCCGCGCAATTTTCGCAAACCCGCTGAAATTTCGCAACGGCTGCAGAGAAGTGGATTTAAAATTAAATTTATTATTTATCGAAGCGAATACCGTGTTTGTGGAACCGATCCGCGACGACGAGATAAGACCGAATAAAACAAAACTAGCCCCAACGGGGCAAGAATCCGACAATTAAAAGCTCCGTCGAAAAAAGGAAAACCGTCCGAAACAGCAACAAGCTCGGCAATCCATCAACGTCCGATTAACATAAATGAAAAGGTAGCGTCCAGTGTGTGTCGTATAGGCATCGCGTGCCAGGGCGATCTCGGCGGCGCGGCGGCTCTCCCGTCCTCTCTCTGCTCTCCTTTTTCCTCGTCTTTCTCTCTTTCCTGCTCTCCTCGAATTGCGGCGCGTCGCGAGCGCGCGAAGGCCAATAGCTTCATTTCATCGAAAAGGAGACGCGTTAATTGCCGCGTGATTTACCGGTCGGGCACGTACGCGAGAGTGCGCGCGTACCTACACGCGACGCGGAATAAAAAGGAGGAGAGAGAGACGCGCTTCGTTTTAATGGAGACGTCGCGCCGTTGTGAAATTTGACGGCCCGCACGGATTTATGGCGTTATTATACGAGGGAGGGTCGGCCGATTCGCGCCTCTGCGCTCCGCGTCGCCAGAGGTCGAGAGCTTATTCTTGCTCCCGAAAGCGAGCCGCTCGACCGGAAATTCCCCCGTTCGAGCTTTTATTGTGCTTGTCCGGCGCAATTTATTTCTTTTTTCTTCGCCCGGACCCTTTGGAACTTTCATGTATTATTCCTTTGCTTCGGTATCGAACCTTTGTATTGCTGGCTCTCATTAACTCGATCTTCTGTTTTATTTAAGAGTCCGTTCGGTTTCTTCATATTGCGTTTTTTTATATTTTCAGTGAAAAACTCTCAGGAAATCTAACCATTTTTCTGAAGTCAGTTTCTCATTGTATTGTTTTCTCGAACGTAAAAACGCTTGAAAAATAAACCATAATCGAGATTAATTACGCCCGGCGGATAATCACATTAAACTCATCTTAATTTAATGTTCTCTTAATGCCCCGGCATTAAGCAAAAAACGGCCTCCCCGTCCGAAATTGAATCCAGCGCGCATAATTGAAAATTCCGAAAAGTCGATTAAACCGCGCGCGCGGAATCGCGATACCGATACATATCCGCCTCCTCCTCCTCTCCCCACCAATTAAAATTCAAAGCCGTTTCTCACAGCTCGGGTGTCCCTCTCCGGAGATTCCTCCGTCGGCTTGCCGCGGCGGCTAACTTTTATGAAAAAGCGACAATACACAGCTGTGTGTGACGGGCCGCACCTGCCGCGCATTAAACCAGCCGAATCGGAAGAGGCTTTTAATGCTCGCGTGCGCGGCCCGGGCAGGTGATTGGTTGACGCGCGCGGCCCTTCGCGCCCGTATCTTTTTCATCGGCGACTCTGCCGGGGCCTCTGCTTTCGCGTGTAATTTTCGTTACGCGATAACGTCGCCGGGGCACCCCCTTTTTTTCGCTGAAAAACGCGCTAAATGCACTTACTTTGTCGCTTGGCTCATTAGGGTAAGGATCTCTTTTTTTTCTCCCGGGTGGTGTAGATGATTGTTTTTTCAATTTTTCGCCTGCTGGATTGTTGCTTTCCGAGTAAGAAATCATTTGCGAAAGCTGTTGGATCAATAATTACATTCGTTTGCAAGCGAAGCGCGTTCTTGATCGTCTCCAGATTGAAATCCACTGCTAGGCCTTGATTGCCATGAAACGTTTGACATTGAATTCTGCAAGCTTTATCCATAAAACCGAAAGATTCTTAAACGCTCCGGAATGCCGTGCAAAAGCTGCTTTATTAAGCGCGAATAAGTAAATTTCAATCTGATAAGAGGTCTTTTAATCCATTTCCCGAGCGGCAGCCTCGTCTCGCTTCATTAAAGCAGGCAGACGGCGAGCAGAATCGAGCGCAATAACGAACAAACGAAGGAGGCGAAATATCGATTCGTCCCTCTCCTCCTCGGTGAAAAAGACTCTCGTCGCGTGTTAGGAGGCCGCGTCGATTGCCCAGGCGCGTTCCGTTTTAGCCTCTCTCCCGGCGCGCGCGCGCGCGCAACGCACAAAGTCCCCGAGCAAAGAAAGCTCTCCTCCGCGGTTGGCATGCAAATGAACCAATTACCGGGGGGCTCCTTATCGATAATTCGCCAAAGATCCGCTGGTAATTGAAACGATAAAGCTTTAATTGATCATTCAATCTCTTAAGTGGCCCTTAAGAGCGCGGAGCCCTCGCGGGGGGAATATTGTTTTTCCTATATATGCGCGCGCCGCCAACGTCACGGAGTATCAAACGCCGAGAGAGCGAATACGGACAGAGCGCAAATGGCCCGCGCTCTCGCGCTTATTATTGTGATTATTATCGTCATTATAATTATTATCGGAGGGGGGGGGGGAGATCGCGTGCCCCTCCGCCGTAATTTATAATGCCACGCTGCTTGAGCGCGCGGAGAGTTCGGCGGCGGTGGCAGGTGGCAGTCAATCAAGAGATTTATTTGCCGGCGAGCGTTTATCCCCGGCCGGCCGGGGGAGAGAGCAGCGCGCGTTACAAGTATAACGTCCGTGGCTTCTCTCTCTCTCTTCGGCATTAATTTCGCTTCGGCTTGATGCGCGCGCGCACAGGCTCAAGAGGCTTTTGATTACAGTGTGTATGCATATGCATTTTAGATTGAAGATCAAGCTTTGGCCGCTTTATGCGAGAGAGAGAGAGAGAGAGAACCCTGTCGTTATTCCGGGGCTTTTTATTGGGCCCTTTAAACGACGGCCTTTCAAACGATCAACCTTTATTATTCGTAGGAATGTATGTCTTGGCGGGGATATTTCATTTGCCTGATTATTAGAAATGTTAAACAGGACCATTCTGTGCGCAACCCCCGAGTGGCTTTTGACAAATAAGCTTCAATGTTTTGGATAGTTTTTTTTATCGTTCGAGGTATGAACAGTTTTACATAACTATGCAGAGTTCAATTTGTTAAAAGTAAAAAACTAGTTTAAAAAAACTACCCTACAAATCTTGTTGCGAACTTTAATTGTCTATTTACAAACTTATTTGAACTTGAACCGTTAGTTTTCGAAAAAAGAAAACAATGAAAAAGTGCTTACAATTTTTATGGATGACACTGCATTCCGTATCAGAGATAATATTGCAGAAAACGAGCACATCTTTTCTAATTCATCAAGGTATTTCGATAGATAGCAATTTTCAAATGGCATATTTCATTCATGCACCAATAAACTTAATAAAGTGATTTTATAATTTGGTCAATTTTCTTTTGGACTCGGCTAACGCGCCTCCAGGAATTCCCGGCAGGACGTCAAGCTCCCCGGCATTCCTGCAGTTCAATAACGTTTTTGCGGAATACAGTTAAGAGCGAGAGCCGCGCGCGCAAAACTCGCTTAAAATTATTGTCGCTACCTGCGCGCGCCCGTAGTTCATAATATCCGCTTGTCGACGTGAACGTCTTGGAGTGGTTTGGCAGGACGACTCCTTTTCACGTGGGATGCTCTGATATGGCTAGTCACTCCTCTTTGCACGCCATCTGCACAAAGCCGAGTTCCCGGAGGAGTATACGCTGCCATTAGCCGAGCGTCGCGTCCTTATAGATTCGAAAAACCTTTTATCTTCGTTTTGTGATTGTCGCCGCGGTGTAAGAAGGTAATTATCATACGGACTTGTTGGAATAATCTTTAAGTTACTCAAGTGAGAGATGATTTTATTTCGTTTTGTCAAAAACTTGTTGGGTATTTTTCAGTTTCAATATTTTATAATAATTGCGGCTCAGGATTTGAATTGTTTATACCAAGTAAATCAAGATTTATTGGTAGAAACAGTATTCATAACTGTTCAGCTTTAAGCACACAAATGCAACACATTTTAAAATATTGCGGTAACTATTAAAGTTTCCATCACTTTAATCTCTGCTCAGCTAGACCACGTAATAACTGGATTTAAACTTTTTTTGAACTTTTTTCGCAAAATAACAGTAAAATAAAGAATATAAGAAAATTATTCTTTAAATATGAAAAATGTATTAGTTTGTCTAGTAGCTAAAAACTCGAACAATTTTCAATCCTACGTTATAATCTACCTTTCTAAGAATCGGCACAGCAGATCCAAAGACTTAAAAAAAAAAAAAAACTACTTCCCGAGCGAAGCACATAAATATTTGAAAAGAAGAAAGAAACAAGTTAAAGCACTAGTCGTCGAGATGGCTATCGATATTTACCCTGTTACATTTTATAATCGCTCAAGCGGCCGATTTCGCTAAAAAATCGAAAATCCTTTTACCGCGGCGCTCGGGCAGAAAGCCGTGCGCTCCTCGAGGTCGGGTTTTTCATCGTTTTATCGCCCGGGTAAAAAGCAGCGTATCCGCGGAATCCGCTTATATGCGCGCGATAGAACCTAGGCGAGAGCCTTCGCGTGTCACAGACTCCGCGCGTTTGTCGAAGAGAGGCGTGATTGAGTTGCCCGCGAGAGAGCCTCTCTCTCTCTCTCTCTCCCCGCCTTAATGTCAGATAAACTCGGAAAATAACAGGTCGCTGATTATATCGCCTCTCTTAAAAGCGACTCGCGCGCTTATCGCCGCTCGACTTACTCCGAGAGCTGCGCGCGCGCGCGAGAGGGAGAGAGAGAGAGAGAGATGCCTAGCGGGATCGCGAGGAGAGCGTAGGCGGAAATTTTCAAGAGCCGAGAGCCGTGTCCCCTTTTGTCTCTAATCTATGGTCGTTATTAACTTCATAATCGGCGAGCTTTTTCTCCGCGGGGGATACGGAGGTGTTGCGAATTTCGAGTGCCGGGGAAAGGCCGGGCGCCGAAGTGTTAATGTCGGACGTCGGAGATAAATAAGCGGGATCAAGGAGGAGTAGGTGAGGCGCTTGATGGATAAATGAAGTAATTAATAGTGCCGATGAAAAGTTGATAGTATTTCATTGTTTTTAATGATTGCTATTCGTTACTTTACCTTATTCCCTCGGAGCTTTACGAGCTGCGTTAATTTACTATTATTTGATTTTCGCGTTTTTGCGAATAGCTGCTTGTTTTGGTATTTATTCGGAGTTTAATATTTACCCACTTGTAAATGAAAAATCAATAGTAAAATTTTGCGAACAGTTTATCATTATTTTTTCAAATTTTATTATTTTTTTTACAAGTATTATATTTTATAAAAATATTTGACAGCATCGTAACTTGTCATAATTTTTAGTTAATTCTTGTAAATTTTACTATGGCTTCAACTTCTTAACTTGAGGCTTCTAGACTAAAAATATAAGCAAGTTAATAAAAATTTTTAGAATTTAAGTGCAAGGAATGGTTTATTGCATACCAATTAAGACGGTAATAAATTTATTTAAATATTACCGCGTTGATGGTACCCTCGATCCTCTCAATTACGAAACATTTTTAAGCATAACTTTATGAAAACCACGGCGCTATTATATAAAGTATTTCACCTCTTATATGATCCTCCAACCTGATTCCTTCATCAAACTCTCATTTACAATCGCATGTAAATTCTTGAAAACGAACTCGCTCGCGAGGATAGTTTATGGCACTAGTCATTTTAAAATTACGGCGTTCCGTGCTTTCCATACGTAAGCCGCACGATGGCACTTGGTGTTAATGACACTTGGTATAAAATTCTTTTTGCTTGTGCCGCGTACGATTCTCTATTTTTTTACTTTAATACTTTCATACTTTATCTAAACTTTAAAAAAACTCTTTCATATTTTCATAAAAGTTTCGAGTAAAAATTTAACAGCTTTTCAATTTATCAAAAATCCGTTAAATTTTTGATCAGTTGGAATTTCATTAACCAGAAATCAAGTCTCACTTTACACGGCTATTTCTACTTAACGTTAATTTGCAGCCTTAGGCGAAAAAATGCTCAAAAACTATAATAAGGGCCTCTAAAACGTGCTCCTCTAAAATTCATTAATGCCTCAGCAAATCACTCAATTTTCCAAAGATCCTCGCACCGCTGTCCGAAAGCTTCCCTTATCGCCCGAGTAAATTTCAGTCGTACGTCGTTTCTTTATCTCCCCGTCGGCCTCTCCTCTATCATCTTCCACATCCTTCAATTCGTTCGTCTCCTCGGAGCGCATCCTTAGAGCGCAGCCGTTCGCTCGGCTCGGTATATATACCGGCGGCTCCGAGATGCGCTCGGCTGATGCGAGCGGACGAGATGGCGCGGGCCGCGCGCTTGATTGCCTTATCTGCCTAATGAAACGCCTCGCTAACTAGCTTCGCTCCCTTGCATCTCTTTATTTCTATCCGCTCTCTACGGCCGTCGGGTGTACTTTCGCTGCCACCGCTTGCCCGCCGCTCTATTGTTATGGCTCTTTTTTGCGACAGTAAAGTCCCGCGGCTTTTTGCTCGCTTTGCCAACGAGAGAGGAGAGAGCCGGAGCTTTTATAGGGGTTGCCTCGTTCGGCTTAATGAAGAAGCAAATATTGTAATGATCCGAGTGCTGGAAAATTCTTGAGGGCCCTTTTTTCCGCGCTAGGGAAGCGGCTTTCAAAGAATTTGCATTTTTAGTGAGATTGTAAATTCGATTTTTTACTGCACCTTTTTCAGCCTTGTTAACGATTTTTGTTTTTACTAATTGCGCGATTAACTTTTCTCTTTTAATTCGTTTATTAAGAAGAATAATAAATTACGTGCAGTGGAAATAAATATCCTGGTATTTTTATCGTACAATTTTTTTTACTAAGCACTTTCGACCGAAAATACCTCTATCGACTTGTTTAATTCTAAAAGTGTCTTATTTTCTACGAAGCGAGTTGTGCAATGAAAGCCTGAAGCAAAAGTACACTTGTAAGCCTCTGTATGCGTTGTTACAATCAAGTGACACAAAAGTTTCATCGACAATGCCCAGCGAATCCTCCCAAGCATTCGAAACATTTTCTCAATTAGCTTGGCGCGTCGTAAACATTCTCCGGCCGAGCTTAAATCAGCGTTTGAAATTTATAAGCCGTTTAATGCCCCTTTCAGCCGTTCGAGTTAAAAAAAAAAAAAAAAGAACGCCTAAGCCCGAATCCTGGCGGATAATTAAAAGCGCGCATCTAGGAAAGAAGCTCGCCGCGGTCAAAGGAGAAAAGTCTCTCTCGCGCGCGGCGAATCCCTCTCGGACAAAAAGCGCAGCGTCTCTTAGCGGTGATTTATGCTCATGCGTTATGACGTTTCCCAATGGCTCGGAAGAAAGTAATGGAAATCAAGATCCCCCCCCGTCAATTTGTATGAATTTATAACGTGCGCGGGCTTTCGCTCCGTCGTTAAACGTCGCGACGCGGTTAATTAGAAAGGTTTTAAACGTATCGGAACACGGCGACGTCCGTTATATATGCGCGGGAGGGGGGGGGGGGAACGATACGGCGGACGGATGCCTGACAGCAGCCGCGCGAGCGCACCTCCACCTGACGACTAGGACGCGTATGGGCTCTTTCTCTAGGCGGCTTTTACGACGAGCTCGCGGCCTTTTGACGCCTGCCAAGCGAATGCCACGCTAATGCCAATTAAGGGACTTTTAAAGGAAGCGCTAATGTTCTGCGGGGGATTATGATCTTTTAATGAACATTTTTATTGGAGTGTTAACGGACTCGGCGCTTTTTGTCCGGGAGATTATGGGACTTCTTATTTGCGTAGCGATGATTTTTTCTCTAGTTTTCTGCAGTTGGTGATTAAGTGCTTTTTGATTGCTTTATTTTCTACTTGTTAGGTTAGTGCAGTTTTCGATCTTCGGTGTAGCCTGAAATCTTACGGCTGAAAAGGTTTATTTGCATTTTTGCCAAGCAGGTTTTAAAAGTTGTTTTTTTTTATCTCGTTACAACAATTGATTAATGAAACTGTTAACTCGTTTCGGGAAGGGAAGAGCAGCCTTTCTTAATAAAATTAATGCCACCGGAGATGCTTTGAATATTCCGCGTTCCGAAAATATGCCGAGTATTTTCTTTCATTAAACTTTTGCACACAATTTTATAGTATCCTTAAATGTTTCCTTTCAAGATGCAATCTACTTTTTTGCTAATTAAATAAACATTATAAGAGTTCGTTGTTTTATTTAACTTCTCATTCAGTAAATCTCTTGTATTCAAGCGTATCGGACCGAGACGTAAACGTAAATTTGCCGAGGGATCGTTAAAAAAATAGCCACTGCACGTAACGCGTATCAAATATCTGCTCTTGAATTTAGATTTTTTTTCCCCGCGCGGCGAGAGCCTTTTAGAGATTTGCTGAAAAGTTTCGATTAACGGAAATTAAAAAATTTTACGGCAGTATATAAAAGTCTCGTAATCCGCAAAATAGCTTCTGCAAAAGAGAGAAGGAGAGAGCCGGAATTGCAAATTCTGCGTTTACGCAGACGTGCTCTCGCTTTACTTTCCCGGGCAGCAATCGCAGATAATCTTCCGCCGCGGTATCGTAAAAGCCGCGCAAGCGCGTATACCTTTGACTTTTAACTTTGTTTCCTAATAATGAGCCCATTGAGCGAAAATTATGCGCCTGGCTTTAAAAGGCGGATCGCGGCGCCGAACTTCTTTTCGATAAACGCGAGTAAAAAGAGGCCACTGTAAGCTTAAAAAGTTCGAGGTGCTTTTCTAGTTTGCTGGTTACTTTGGTTTGTACAAGTATTGTCATTTTATTTTTAAGGTTACGTCTTATAAACATTTAGTAGACAATTTTCAAATTAAAGATGCAATTTTCTTTAACGTTCTATTTTAATTTTTGTGAGAATGCAAATAATTTACGCAAATTTGAAAAGGAACAGGCTGAACATTTTCTTATCTACAAATATAATGTTGTAATTATAAAAAACAATGACATTTCCATTTAACGAAGGTATAAGTTTACTTCTAGTTTAATAAAAATAGATCCTTTGGTATAATTACTTCATTAGCTTTTCCACAATTTTCCTCTTAATTGAAAAATAAAAAGCGTACTTTATAATGTTTCAAAAGCGCAGATTCGTTTATTTATCCAGGAATAGAAATAAAAAAAGTATATAAGCATCGCAAGTGAGAAAGAGAAGTTGATGCGCCGAGACGATATAAGCTTCTGAATACTTTGCGCCACTCGATTATTCCTTTCCTCCTCTCTCTCTCTCTACATCTCATTCTCGGCGTTGCCTCTTTTTCTATCGCTTCTTCTCTCTCTCTCGCTTCGGAGCGCGCGGCAGGCCGTATCATTACCGCGCAGCCCGCGGCTCTCTTTGTGCTACTCGGCACGATAATTTTCATTACTATCGGCATATTTCGTCGGCCGCGAGCTTTTACTTGTTTTACTTTCGTGCGCCGGAACGACTGCTTTTAGAGATTCTTAAACTTTACGACGCCTTGATGTGTCCTTTCATTTACGCGCGGCGCCCGTAGACGCTGCCGCGCGCGCCGAGAAGCGGCGGCTCTCCTCAATGAAGTTTGCTTTCGGAAGAATGTGTTACGTCGTTCGGAGGAGCGTCCGACGAGGCGCGCGGGATAAAAACCCGATTGTGTACCGAGCGAGCCAGACATCGCCGCTGCGGCTGTATAATTTTTTGCATCGGCCGTGGCGCAACGATTTTTGCTCCGAAACGACGAGTTACCGCCGCGCTCGCCTGTGTAATCTTCCTAGTCGGCATTGTAATATCATAAGGAGGACTCGCACCGCAGGCTGCTACTCTTAATTTTCTCACTGGAAGATAATATTGTCCGAGAATTTAGGGCTACTTATCGGCTTTTTATTACCATTGTATTCTTAACTTTAAGAGTTTTCTTTTTTAGAATTTACCTTCACCGCATAACTCGACATTTTTTTCCAATACGCGTTAAAACGAAATTAGCGCAATTTAATATTTAACAATTCCTAAATCATCTACAACTTTTTACGAAATCCGAGCCTTCATTACGATCCGCGAACGCTTTTTTTTTCTCCCCGATGCAGAGCTAACGGATTCGGGTGTTTACGTAAAAGCCAGTGTCAAACAAGCGCAGTAGGCGGCATCGATCACTCCTTCGTCGAAAAGCGAGGCTGCCCGAACAAAATAATAAAAAGGAAAGAGGAGAGCATAAAAGCGGAATTCCGTTATCGAAGGAATACGGCCGCGAGAGATATAAAGGCGCGCACAAACAGCAAACAAGACCGCAAGCGGGCGTTATTGATTATTATCGAAGTCCCCCTGCTACTCCCGGCTCTCTCTCTCACTCCCTTTCCTCATCCACAAAGAGGCGCGCTCTATACATTATTTTCAGCTTTGAAAAGGCAATGGCTGCAAAGCACGCCGACGTAAGCGGGAAAAAGCGCCCTTCGGCCTCTCTCTCTCTCTCTGTCTCTCTCCGCGTTTGTAACCTCGCCGCGAGCGCGGCATCATCGAAGGTCCGCAAGCACACACGCCACGTGTACCGCGCATTTGTTTTTCCGCTAAAAAGTTCTTTTGATTAATAGCGCGCGAGCGGCCGGGCGTAGGAGGAGCCGAGGCTGCCGCCGCCACCGCAGCCGCTGCTTTTGCTTATTGAAATCGGCGTCGAGCGCGGAGGCCAAAGGGAGAAAGGAGGACGGGGGACGAAGAGACGCGCGAATAAAGGGAGGATGATAAAGAGAGAGCGAGAGAGAGAGCTTGCAAGCTCTCTGCTGCCGCGCGCTGCTGCCTATAATCTGCTGAAATATTGAAATTAGATGGGAAATTGGAAAGAAACTCTTCAAACGTACAAAGCCACGGGGAAAGTATTCTTGAAACGAGCTTCGAGAGCAAATTAAGTTTTGTTTCTTATTTATATCTCGGAATATTGGATGCGTTCATTTATTGTTGACGGTAATTTAATTAAACGGAAAAAAGAGAGCGCAAATTAATTGATCAAAGGTGTACGCTGAAATGCAAAACGATGATAAATCAAAGTTGGACAAACATAAGTAATTACTCGGAAAGGAGAATGAATTTGTACGGTACTAAAAGAGCCGAGAGAGAGAGAGAGAGAGAGAGACGAGCCCTCTGTACAAAGAGTCGACGTTGCGGTGCGCGCGCGGAAGGCAGGGCCAGAGAGAAAGCGAGGAAGAGAGGAAAATAAAGGGCGAACGCGTTCGAGAATCTTGCGTGGACGTCGCGGGGGTGAGAGTACACAGAGAAAGAGAGAAGGAAAGAGGAAAAGAGAGAGAACCCTCCGCGAAAAAGTTGCCCGCGGGCAGCCCCGATGACAAAGACAGAGCTCGCTCGCGGGGCCGAAGCTCACTCAATGGAACGGACGAATGGTTATGGAAACAGCATTTAATTTGCATAGAAGGAGCGCGCGAGAGGCTCGCTTTGTCGAGAGGCTCTCCCGCTTTTGCGGAAGAGAGGCCAGCAGCAGCAGCCGCGAAAAGCAGGCTGTCTCCGTCGTGAAAAGAGCATTGTCCCTTATCTATCGATTCGATCGTATATTTTATTCAGATTACGCGCCGCGGCCTTAGCCGCCGCCGCCGCCGGCGGCGAATCTCTTTATGATTGGCCATCGCCGCCTCTATTGTCGATCGGCTCCAAAGTCCAAAGTCGTCTCTCACTTTATTGCCGAGCCGCGAGCGGAGCCGCCGTGTACACGGGAGAGAAAGAGAGAGAGAGACCCCCCAATCAGATATCGCCAAGGAGACACTAATTAGGGCTCCGAGACTACTCCCCTACTCTCCGAAGAGGGGGAGGGGAGGCCCCCGTTCTCGAGAGTTGACGTTTTTCGCTTTGCTCTCTTTGCTCGCCGAGCAATTGGCTAATCACAATTAAAGCCCCGGCTCTCTCCGCTCCGCTTTACGGTATTAAGCCGCGATTCGCGCGAGCATTGTTGTCCCTTTTCCGAGCGAACGGACAAGAGCCGCCTTGTGTAAGGCCTGCGTTGCCTTTTTGCTCGCCGCGCTTGACTCTCTCCCCGACAAAGTAACGTGTATCGACACAAGTAATTGAAAACAAGTGTCCTTTTAATGCGTCTTCGGAGATGCCTATCTTCCGCAGGCCTCCTTTCTTCCCGCTTTTGGAGCTCTAATGGAATGTTAAGCCGCAGCCCCAAGAATGTTGCGATTGATTGTTCCAGCTCGCCTTATTCTTCCGAGTAATTAAAGCTCGGGGAATATTCAAATAATTAGTTCATTCAATTCGGCCCGGGCAGAGTTATGGGATCGATTAAATTCAAAAGCGAATAATTAACAAGAGCGCATCCTGTTTTTGAATTGCGCGCGAAAAATAAATATATCTCAGCGATCGTTTTGCCTGTCTTTATTTTCAATCTTACTTCCTGCGAGGGCATTATCCAGCGGAAATGTTGCAGTTTTTAACAAGTAAACTTTTTAATAAGAAAAGCGCGCTCATTTACATAAGACCGGCGAGTCAAAGTAGCGCTGGCACGCATCAAACGAGAGACTCACGGTGGTACGATATATACAGAGAAAAACGCACACAATGTCCAGCACATCCGTTAATTACGCGCGAGATAACTCTCGGGGCCCCAAGATATTAGCGGCGTTCTCGAATCCGATTATTCGCGTAGAAACTCATCCGCAGTGACATTAAACCCCTCTCTCCCCCACATCACGCGCTTGAATTATCTCCCCGCGCGCGCAAGGTGTACAGAACGGCGTCGTTTGCTCGAAAAGCGTGAAGTGTATGGCTTGTGAAAGCCCGTTAAAACGCTGTAAATCTCCGGCGCGTCCATTAAATCTGTAAAGGCGCTCCAGATTCGAGGCCTCTCTCGGTATCGCCTCGTGCGCCCGCCGCCGCCGCCGCAACCGCCGCGGGGATGAAGGATGAGCCGCGATGAAAATTCCTCGTGCGGCCGCCTCGCGGAGGCCCGAGTGTTAATTAACAAGATTGATCAAGCGACTGACGCGGAAACAGGTTTTACGCGTCGGCGAGCTGCGCGCGGCGCGCGAGCCCATTTTTGCGAAAAGCCCGAAAGAAGCCACTTTTCTTAGTGTCGCGGCCGCACGAGCCGTCCTTCCCCTACCACTCGCCTCGCCGAGGTGAGCTCGAGCTCTTTGCTTTATAAATTGCGCGGTATAATGAGCGATAAGCGCTTGATAGCGGAGGAGCACGCAGGAATTCCAGAGGAGCTCGTCTCTCTCTCTCTCTCTCTCTCTCTGCGCCTTGCTTTCTTTTACTCTGCTATCATTCGCAATGAGCTCGCTGTGTTGTAGCTGCTAATTTTAGTGTCTGCTGGCTAAGAACTAACGGACTGACGCTGGAAGACCGATTTTTCCCGGGTTTTATATACAATTCGCGAATGATTAATTTATTAAGTATTTAAATCAACGTATACGAGCTTGTAAAATTCTTAAAAACTGCAAGCAGTTAGTTTCTTGGGAATACTACTTTTTACAAAAATTCCGTTAATGTTTTTAGTATTTTATGTCACTTTTAGACCTTTAAATTTGGTCTCGCCAATAATATATCCTTTTTCGTAAGAAAACTTTAAATTAAAGTAATACTCTGACCAACCTTTTCGAGATTAAAAGTTTACAAAGCAAAATGATATTCAAAGCTGAATTTCTTTTTGCGCGTTTATTTAGATTGCAAGTTGGCATTAGAGTGGCATGAAAATTGCATCGCAAGCACAATCAGTATTAACGTTTTTTTTTCCCCCTTGCGAAGGAGTTAATTCTCGTCATACATAACCCCGCAATTTAGAGGAGGCATTAGTCCAGCTGATGTATGCATACGGATTTTTCTGCCGAGGTAATTTCAATGGCTGTCGCGCGCTTCGTCTCGCTCGATGATAAACCGTTTGGAGATAGTTATGCCGAGCTCATAACTGCCGGCCATAGAAATGCAAGTGCACCGATCGCATAAATGTCCTTTCAACTCGGTAAATAAACTCGATATGCATAACCAGGAAGATGCTATCGGTTTCCCTTTTGTCGTTATCATTTTTTTTTTTTTACGGGTGACGAGCCGCGCGCGTATATTTTTAATTAAGCTCGCTCCTTTTTTCCGACAATGAAAACTCGTTTAACAGTTTGAAGTAGACATTAGAAGCACTCTCGTCTCGGATGGGTTTTATGGTGCTGCGTAAAAAAGATAATATATGTATGCACGAATGAGAGAAATATTTATTGTTAGTGCGAAATGTGAAGGGATTTTAAGCATTTTAAATAATGATTCTTTTGTTGCAGATTTATTGAAAGCAAAAACAGATATAAAAATGTTTACTGCAAAAGTATTTATAAAGGTTTATAACTTTTATTCTAAAAAACTTTTATTATAAAAAATAAGCTTTAAGCGTGTTGCTGCACATAAGAATTGTGCACAATTTAGTATATATAGATATATTAGGCTATGTTATCTTGTGCATAATTAAAATGAGTACAATTCTTACGTACATCAATAAACCAATGTCGACAAAACGCTACTGGTGGGACTATTGACCCAGAAAAGCATGGCAGACAGAAAGTTCACATATTGCGAAGGAAACAGACTGTGCAATTAACTATCTGCTACCCTCTCTAGTGGGCGTTTGAGCGAAAGAAGAAAGAAGCAAGATGAGGATACTGAAGTCCATTGTTCGGGCCGAGGTGTTACAGACAATACTGGCAATCAGCCGTATGAAGGAATCACGCGATTATTATGTTGGGATTACCACTCGTATGGGGTTATGCATTGTCGGCAGAAAAGAAAGACGGCATTTTCAGGCGAATTGCGTGTGGCTAGAATTTCAAAAGTTAGTATTTTATCAGCAATTTTTATTTAATAACTAAAAATAAGTATACAATTATAATAATTTGATGATAAATCTGAAAGTAAAAAGTAAGTTTAAGTGACAAAAATTTTTTTCTCGATTTTCAATATCACTATTTTGTATTTTTAGCTTGAGAAATTAATAAATTACTGTGGAATTCGGGTACTTGGAAGTTGATCAATTGTACTGTGTGCTCTGGTAGTGCTAAGACTTCAACTGGAGATATTGGACTGGCTCAAAGTAATCGATGGGCCTTATATAGTTGCAGATTTTCTATTTCGACAGATGTAAATTTGGCAGTATTATGTTATTTATTATGTTTTTCTTGTTATTATTTTATCATGTATACTTATCAAGTATCAAACATCATCTATAAATATTTTTGTAAGATATCCTCATTATTCCATATGCACAAGCAAATTAAATGTAAGCATAACAAATAACACAAACGTCACAAATTATTAAACAAATATATCAATCTTGGGGAATAAAGAAAAGCTGCTAATCATAAAGACATTTATTAAAACAATCGGACAGTTGGTTGCGAGATTCGATGCAAATCAAGTTTAGCGAAACATTTTACACAATCAAGAGATACTGCATGGTCTCTACAATTTTTACATTTTTGTATCATTTTTTTTATGTGTAATTTAATATAATATAAGTCAAGATTAATACTTACTAGTGGTGTTAATTTAAAAAAAAGCAAGAATCTCTCATAAACCCCTCGATTTATCGTCAATTTTAATCAAAATGAAGTATTATTATGATTAAAATTAGTACATGTTTTTTATAATGCCATCAAATAAAATGAAATTTCAGCAATTTTATAAATCGTCATTTCTGTATTTTTATCGATTCCTACAGTAAAGGCTTTCAATATACGTAAGATAATTTTCGCATTTTAATTAAATTTACTTTAGTTTATATACTCCTTTTCCAACTCATTAAAACATTATTATCGTGCACGAGGCTGAACTTAAAAGCAAAGACGCATTTACAACTAAAAATGCATTTCAAACAAGAGCTTTCGGCTTCAAAGCCGAAACGCTATTCGAGTAGATAATCAAGATTGCAAAGAGGATCGAAGTCAATTCTGCGCGCGCGCGCCTCGGCGCTACAAAGTAAAGTGCAGACTGGGTAGAAAGGGGAAGGCGATTCTAGTGTATACGAGCATCGAACTTGGCGACGCTTCCTCTGTAGCAAAGTCGAAGGATTCGAGAGAAGACGGGACTGAAGCGGAGGAGCGGAGCTCGGGAAAATTCGTGAATTACAAGAAACAAACAGCAAAGCGCCCGGAAACGGGATGCAGAGAGCTGCGCAGATACTGGCAAAGGCACGTATACTGCCCATGGAAATGAACCGAAATCTTGGAAACTCTTGAGATGTACTTTATTCTGCTTCGTTTTCTCTTTTGTAAATAAAGCGAGTAATTCATTTTGTCTAATCCAAATTGACGCCGCCTCTTCCGTATTCAGGATTCATAAAACTTCTCCACCAGCCGGGAAATCAGCTTTTCCGGAGAGTCGGAACAAATAACGCGGCAGCGGCAATAATCACAATCCGCGAAGCGTCGAAAAAGCACGAGATGAGTCGGCGAGTAACGCGGCGGCGAGAATTCCCATCACTAAGTTCGCAAAGATCAATCAGAAGTGACTCGCCTTGGGTCGACTGGGAAGGAGCCTGATGGCGGGGGTGGGAAAGAGTTGCCCAGATACAGACGCAGCCCGATACACAGAGTGAGAGAGAGAGAGAGAGCTACGAAGAAGCGCTTGACGGTAGCGAACGCATCAAAGAGTCGGCTTAATAGAAAGCCTTAGAGGCGTTTGTTCGAGTCTCCTCGTCTGGCTAAATATTCTCGTGGGCCGCGATGCGGCGGATAGATATACGTGTGTATATTACGCCGGAGCCAAGATACACAGACTCTTACGAATAGAATAAACAGCCGCGCGCGCGCAACCACGAGCGTATACGTATCTATTTAAACGAGAGTTCGACGCGAGATGCTGCCGCCGCCGCCGCCGCAGCGCCGTTGCCGTTGCCGTTGCCGCTTACGTAAGGATACGGAAAATACAGGATCGCTGCCTGACTGACAATCGCGCCGAGCGGCTTCCTTTTCAACCCTTTTGTGGTTACGAAACGTGACCTGAAATACATTTTCTTCTACTCCTTTCAGCGCTTTTCAGCTTCTTCGCTTTTTCGGCCGCCGTGTCGTAACGCCGCCGCTCCAGGAATGCGAAGGCCTAATATACTTTTCGAAAACTTTTCGGCCGGGACTCCGAAAGTCCTCGTCGTCGGCGCGCCTATTAATATTAATAGCCGATATAGGAAACGATCTCGCTCGCGCAGCTCGATTAATTTAGCCGACGAAATTTATTCACTTTCCAATTTTCTCGATATACGCCGAACGGTAGCCCCCGAGATATTGTCAAATATTTGTACTTATAAACTGACACCGCGCGAGATTGCTTATAATGGTGTATGTATAAGCTCCGCCGCTCTGTCACACTTGCCATGTAACCCGCCTTTTTCCAGCGTATCTAATCGAGCCCGGTATCTGTACTCGATCATAAATTATCTCACGGCTAATTTAAGGCCGCGCGTACACCGATTGCGCAAACTTTCCAGATAACAAGTGAAATTTTGCATGCCGTAATTGTTGGGCGGTTGCGCAAAGCCTCGCGAGTGCGTATATATACGATCCTTCGCTCTCGGAACGGAAAAAGAATTACGACTCGGGCGGATTATCGCAAATAACGTATAGTCGGGGCAAATCCGCGAACTAATTAATATCTTATGTTGATATTGCTCAAGTGCGATCCAGTTTCAGCGGAGTATCAAAGCTTGCGCGCAACTTTATCCAAGTTACGATTGCGTCGCCGCCGCCGCCGCCAGTGCCAAACCGAAAAGAGAAGCGGCAACTGAACTTGAAACGATACTGCCTGCGATGGCAACTTCCGTATGGTCGCGAAGCAAACTTGGGCGACTGCAAATATTGGATGCGCGCAATTATTATGAAAATGAAACTTCGGTAATGATGGAAGCGATTCCGCGATTCTTTTCGATTTCCTTGCAAATACTATCGCGCGGATGAAAATTTTTTGAATTTTTTTTAGAGGATATGTCAATTGACAAGTTGAAAAAGATAATATTATTGACATATATCAGTTTCAATTAAGCTTAGGCTGGTCAATGATTATTGTTTAAAAAGGCTCTCAGATCCATATAAAAGGTACTCGTCAGCTGCAATATTTATAATTTATTAAGGGGGTATGATACCGAAAAAATTTAAAAAATGGAAATTTTTTTTATTACATATTTTGATTGTATATGTTATAATCTATATGAAAATTAATTTTTATGCAAAA
>JAWWML010000036.1:1390909-1437971 GCA_035047165.1 Ormyrus rosae
CAGTGTTGTCAAATCAATAGCTTGGTGGTTGAATTGATTACTGGAGTTTTTGAATTGACGATGGTTTTTTCTCAGTGAACCATTTTTAAAAAGCAATATAGAAAATAAAAACGTACTTTCTCAGTAGGTACCCGGTACTCAAAGTAGAATTTACTTGCAATTCCTCTTCCTATACACGGAAGATGGATTTTGAAGCAAGATTTCTGGGAAAATCCCATTTTCTTCCCAAGCCAATATTTCAAACTTAATAGAAAAGAAATCGCGAGGGTTTCAATATTCCGCTTTAACGCAAAACATATGCAAAGACTCCCCCTCCCCCTTCCCCCCTGAGCGGCGCCGGTACCTATTGTATAGAAGCCTGCCGGCGAGCCAGAATTGGCAAGGCAAAAACTCATATCTGAATCTTTTCGCGTGATGGCGGCGAAAAAAGGCAAATCAATCGAGGCGCGCGCAAAAGCTCGCTCTCGGAGAAATAATTCCTGGCCGGTGGCGCGATTCCAGATAGTTCTCGCGAAGAAGCGAGCCATATAAGAATGTTATCAGGTGATGTAGGAAGTCCGCGCGCGGCGAAACTTATAAGGCAGCTGCGTGCCGCCGGCCAATGATGCAATGCCTGCTCTCTTTCTCCCTCTGTGCGATTCCCCGCGCACCTGAACGGCGCGTTGAACGCGTTTACGACACGAGTTTCGTGCTTAATTGTCTAATGATCCACGGTAACGGATATCTTTTTTCTGAGCCGCGCCGCTAATGAAAGTTGGCGAAATTAAACGCGTATTGCTCTGCGTTTAAGTAGCGTCGTTTTAATTGGTAACAAGATAGCATTACACTTAGAGATGTGTTTTGCACACGATTTTTGTAGATTGGTATTTTGTTTGAGCAGAATATTTTACATATTAGGTAAAAATCATGCAGAAGTAAATTGCATTTTATGCATTAGGAAACTAATGCATAAAATTAGTGCGCTCAATAATTTAGGGTTAATTTTTATTTTTTCTCATCATAGTAGTCAGCTAGCTAGATATATATATTAATTAGATATTCAACCCTCTTTTTTCATTAATTTTCAAATTTGCTAATGGGCTAAATATAACTGATTTTATTAGTTATACAGGTTTATTAGATAATGCTTTTATGTTTTAATCTACTTATAGTTGACTTCAAATGTCATCAAAAAGGTACAATAGAGACTTTAAAGTCAAATAATTACTCCAAATTTAGAGGACAGCTATGAATAATATACAGCAGTTCAAGCTGTATAAGTTTCCAAGTCCTATTAAAAAATTTGATGAAGCAAGTTTTCTTTACAATAATCTTCACACTTAAAAATTTATTTTCACAATTCCTATTTATCTTCTAATTAATACACAACAAAAAAACTAACTTTCGAGGCCGCTATTCTTATACAGCAGTCTACCCTTTGAGCAGGACAATTTTCAGAAACTAAATTCCACGAGTAATGAAAGAACAGCCGATTGAACAGTGGTTAAAATTGACGTATAGACTGCACCGGGGGAAATCCACGCACGGACCTTAAAACCACAGCCTCTATAACAGTGGCGCACCAGAGAGTAAATGCTACAACAAACACAGAGGGCGGCGTTTGTTGGCCTGCTTCGTGAACGTTCAAACAGCGTGCTTCTTTTTCCGCGTACCGCCCGATGCATCGCCACCGGACCCGATCGCCGATGCACTGTTTGCTTTTTGGCCGAGCTCCGCATCGAAATGCATTTCTATTTGTCCGAGGAGTACAATTTTAAAAGTCCTGATAATTTACTAATTTTTTTACGTTTCAATTTTCACAAAAATCTGTTACTTTATTAAAAAAGTGTTTACTTTTTTGTGAAATTTCAATTTTTTATGAGGGACTCGATCTTAGTTGAACGAGAGAAAAGTACATATTTATTGGTAGTTCGAGCCAAGTTAATTAACGAAAAAGCAGCTCAGGCGTCTTTAAATTAACCGTCGACACATACTTGCAACCGGGGTAACATTACCGTCTTACTTGACGGCTCTACCTGTGTGCATATTACACTGTACCGTTTCCCAGTTCGCTTAGAACCGAAAACAGTGCCTTCAAAACACGAAATCCTCGCATTCCGCGAAAGCTCATTTGCAAAATCGCTCTGCGCGCGCGCGCGAGTCGATAAAAACTCTGCGGTCGCCTGCTAAAAATCGCCGGGAGCTCGGAAAATCATGCAGCGAAAATTGCAGCCTGCGTTAATACAATTCCCGTCGTTTCCGCTTTCCGATTTTTTTACCCGCGGACTGGGCGCGCGCACACACACGCACACGTACGCGCACGCACATGCACGCACATGCACACTTTTACCCGGGGAGAGAAAATACGATGCGGTCTGCGAGAGCCGCGCGACGGGGTAATAGTGACGTACGTATAACGTAAGCGTGCAAGCGCGGTTAAGGAAACCGAGACCCGGGGATATCCGAGGCGTGCGCGTGTGGTGCGCGCAATTTTTTCCCTAATATTTCACATTAACAATTACTGCCTCATTCTAAAGCTAATCGCTTTTTTTTGGCCTTTCGCTTTTTTTACGGAATTACGCCTCGCACGAAGTTTTGTCGTTGAATTTTTTACGATCGTGTACCATTGTTTGATAGTTTTGCCGTTCTTTTAGCTTTCTGCGGCTTCTCCCGCAAGCTTTATAATAATTGAACACAGTTACAAGCTCTACAAGCGGCAGCATCCAAGATACGTAAGAAAAACGTTAATAGTACGCATCGCGAGAGCGGCAAAGAGAATAAACTAAAGCGGGAGTTTCTAGCATCACGGCGAGCAGACGCGCTGCCGGGTAAAGAGACAAAAACGGTAAGAGGCAGAGAAAATTGGGGGAAGAGAGGAAGGGTAGATAGTGGCGCGCGTCCGTTCCCCGGGCACATAACGCTCGGAGGAGGCCGGTAGGCCGCAGAGAGTCCATTTCGAGCGACCACAATGCGCGCTTAAAGCGCACCGCGAGGCCCGTCGGCGGAATTCCGCGCAACCGCACTTATTAAGACGTCGTTGCTGGAATTTAAAGTACCGGGCACTACTGGCAGGCTGCGCATCCACCGGGGGGATCCACCGCGGCACGTTAGCGCTGACGTACGGCTGAATTGTAGGTGTTTTGCCGCTCGAGTTGGCGCGAGGCTGCGATCGCTTGCATTATACGCGCACTTCCGCGTAATGCTCATCGTCTTAATAACCGTTGTAGCGTAAGCCGAGAGTCGTGTGCGCTCCTTTTTTTTTTTTACTCGAACGGAATGAGCCGCCTGACGTTGATCCGATGCCCTTAATAATATGTATTAAGGCGGTGAAGATATTGCTCGGAGTACTTTCGCTTGCTGCGTGTCAATCTAAGACTGGCTGAAAAAAAGATTTTAGTCGACGATACCGCTTGGGATTATGCGTAATTTACATTTGCTCTACCCTTTTAGCGCGAGTTTCCAGTGCACTTGTGTACTTTTTTCCTTAAACTTTGAAAGGAACTTAAGCGTTTAATATAAAAGCTGATAATAGTCGTTTAAATTTAAAGAAATTCTTGTCAATAATACATAAAACTTTACTTATTTTCGTCCACCCTTTACGGTCCACTGTCGGCATTAAAAATGAAAATAATTGCTTTACTTCCATGAAAAGCACTATCAAAGCCCGATTAACATACAAGCAACGTTCCTCGCGCGAAGCTTTTACCTCCGACTCCCTCAGCACGTCCGAGCGGAGAATTCTCCACTTCCGTCTCTTCGATATCTGGCGCCTCGCACTCCGCGTCTCTCGAGTCGGCGGCGTCGGCCACGCGGCGGCCACCTCTTCAGAATGGAACAATCAGGCGAGAATCAAGCGAGCACTTGTTCTGGGAGCGCGCGCCTCGGACGTAGGTCCTCCTCTTTCGCTTCGAGGATGTAACTACGCCGGCTCCCCAAGGCCGGTATAACGTAGGTGTACAATGCCGAAGGCCCCGACAATTATTGCAATTATGTATCAGCCCGGCAAGGAGCATTGAGGGGAGAGCGGCGCCCACCGCCGAGGGTAAGCGTCAGTGTGTGGAGAAGCGACGGAGAGGGAGAGAGAGAGTCCATTTCGCATGCAAATCTGGAGGACGCCGCGCGGTGGAAACTCGTCCTCGTGTAAATGGACGCGAGGCGAGGAAAAAGGCTTGTAATTTAGATGAAAATTGATTATGGCCCTCCGCCATTGTGTTTCTTCGTTTTTTGCGCGGCGGACGAGTGTCCTGTCATTCGTAATGAGAAGTACCGGCGGCGAAATTGCGAGTTACATTTGAGCTCCAATTCGTAATGACGTATTGACGGGAAACAGTCTGTTTTCATGGAAATACGTGTCCAATTTTTCTTTTGCCAATGTTACGTTTTTAGTGGTTGATGCAGTAATGTGAATTCATTATTCGCGGTCGAAAATATTTTCTGCAATTTTTTTTTTTATTTAAAAAAGTTGTTTTGATCTTGAATAAAATAACAGTTTTTTGTTCTCGCAAAACTTTCTACATTTTGACAAAAAGACCATATAAAAATATACTTCTCAACAATTAAAATGCATTTCATTCTGAAAATAAAATAATTTTGAAAAAAATAAAAAATGAAAACAATTTGATGACGACTCCGACTTTGTAAAAACTCCAGATCATTAAATTCCGCCAGCCTGAAAATTACAAGGCCCGAAAAGAGAAAGAAAAAAGCCCACGACAAACGAAGGTTCAGATCGCGACTGATGCACTAGACAGGTCGCGTTGTTATACTTGTACATTAAAGTGCCAAGACAAAAGACGCGAATTTCTAAAGGGCTCGCGTTGCCGGAGAACACATAAAATTATACGATCGTGGGCTGCGGAGCGAAGACAAGCGAGAGAGAGAGAGAGAGAGGGAGAGAGAGAGAGAAAGCACGAGAATTCTGGCCGCGGCTAACGATGGATGGGGTAGAGAGCGTAGGATCGTGTATCCGAGGACAAATGACAATGCTGGCTGCCGCTGGAGCTGATGAAGTGTCTCCCTACATCTTCTCCAAGTGCACTCTCTCTCTCTCTCTTTTTTTCATCCTCGGATTCTTCCTCTCGGGTATTTCTATTCGAGCGTCTCCTTCCTGACGCCCTCGCGCAACCCCTTTGCCAAAGTTATTGTTGCCGTTACCGAAACCCTCCGCGCCGCAGTTAATTGGGCAACGATTGTCGCTCTCCGTCTCTGTCCCTCCGCTCCGGCTGTAGCTCTCTTTTTTTCTCTCTCTCTCTCTCGTCGCTGCTCTTTCTTTGCCGGTCGCGCGCACGCCTTTTTTCCGCCGAGGCTTTGATTGGAATGAGGGATATAGTGCCTGGGCTTTGATTTTTATCGAGGTAATCAGTAGCGCAGAAGACATCGTTAAAAGGGCTGGGTTATTTTTATTTATGGCTCTTTTCATGCGTGCACGAGAGTTTTTGTCTTCTTACCCACGGGGCTGTATATCTTCGCTGGATTATAATTATTGGAGCCGGCAGATTGAATAAATCACGCGTTTTTTTCTCTCCGACTTAATGACTAGCGACAGGCTCGCGCTCGCTAGTCCCCCGTAATGACATAATAATCAAATTTTTGTAAAGGACGCCTCGAAATAATGAAATTTCAATCAAACCTTAAGGATAATTAACTGTAATCAAACTTTTTGCGGGACGTAAACGCGTAAAAAAAATTCTTTTTAAATAAACTCGTCATTTTATTATACTTTGGTTTTTTTTTCACAAAAATATGGGAGTAAATTTTAATGGAAATCTTTTAAAAGTAATTATTATTGACATCAATCCCGCTACAATGATTCCAACACTCATCGAATCACCTTTTTCCTAATTTCCATCATTAACAAGTTCTTAAAACGTTAGAACTCGTCATTGTTGTAACATCATTCCCCCTAACGTCTTAGGCGCAACAAGAACAAGAACGATTACCTCAGATAAAAAGATCAGCGAGGTAAAATTGCTCGCCCATTGATCCGCGACTAATTGCGCTCCCTCGGGCGATCTCGCCTAGAAACCTAGTGACACTGACGTCGGCCTTGGGGGGTCGATTCTTCTGGAAGCGTCGCCGGCTCCCATAACTATATAGCCATAATTCTCGGCGTCGCGCCGCCGTCGTCGCCGTCGTCTCGGCGAGAACCCTCCTCGACCACCTTGTAATTGGATTGACTGCGCCAGAAGACTTTCTCTCTTGGTCTTTTCCTTTCATTTCTTCCACAATGCCGAGCGTTTCTTTATACGTAAAGTTTGATTACTTTGCCCCGCGTACAAAAATGTATCGACTCAGCAGACATCAAATAACTTCGCGGATGTGGCAGTTTTCCCAGTTTATCCAGGAGGTCTGAGAAATTATTATTATTATTATTATTTGAGAACGTGTACTTTGTGCTGTTCTAATGAAGCATTTATATTATTGCTGTTACAATAATTGAAAAATTTTCGTTTAAGGTTTATGAAATGCGTGTTCAAGATATTTCTTTATAAACTTTTTTTTTTTAATTTTTGTACGAATTCTTAGCCTAAATTATAAGATTCACGCTTTTATTTAATATTATTAAAAGCTGTGATTTTAAAGGGAAAAAACCGCAAGGTAAAGTATTAAAGTATTAACGTATTTATGTACGTGCAGACGAATAAATAATGTAAATAATATTTAAAATTAGAAAACGAAGTAGCTTGAAAAGGTCGTTCTGCCAACCGGCGGCCTTTTTGATCTTTTATCCACTTTAATGACTAAGCCGCCTTTAGCCCAAGAGAATCGCTCTCGTGACAATAAAAGATTTTCCCCGAAAGCGGCGGCACATTTTTTTTCACAATCCTCAATTTTTAAACGTCCCTGATTAGCATCGCGACGCAATGATACGTCGCCGGGAATTTACGAAAATATCGTTAATCATGACCGGCGGAATGTCATCGAGCCTCTCTCTCTCTCTCGATATACCGCGGGAATCAAGATCTGGCCGCGCGCTCGCCTCCTCTAATCTCCGAGAGCCGAGAGAGCCGAGAGAGGCAATAAAAACGAGAGGCGCCTCGTATTTCGTAACGTAAATCGTCATTGTCTCCGCCGCGCGGCGGGTTTCTCCGCTCGCCAAAGATATAATGCACGCGCGCGCGCCGGTGAAATGGCCGCTTCTTCTTTTCTCTCGGCGTCTCTCTCTTTCTGTATGCGTGTACATCTCGGCTGCGGAGTCCCGTAATTGATTAGAGACGCTCGTTCCTCCGTATTCCGACCTTATACGCGGAACTTTCTAAATCCTTTCTAGCTTGTACACAAGCGAGTAGGAGAGAGAGAGAGAGAGAGTCGAGGCTCGCACGTTAATTGTGATGTGTGTTCACCGCAGAAGTGGAAACGCGCGCGACTCTCTGTTCGGCGCATCGTCGAGGACAATCGAGATGGACTCGAATACGAAACCCGAGGAATGAGTGGATTCTACTCTGGATAACTTTTGACCTGATTCTGCGAGCTGGGAACTTTCATTTCCGCTTAACGTTAAACGTTAATGTTTTATTTTAGTTGGATTATATATAAAAGAAATTCAAATTCGTAATATGTTGTATTAGTAAATTGTTACTGCTGCGAAGAATCATAAAGGGCAGAGCTTTTGGTTGAGAAACTTTTTTATCAAATTATAGGTCGTAAGTTATATGGTTTGTTTTAACACGAGTTGTTGAAGAAATCCCATGCATTATTCAAAATAATGACTCTTTGTAGCATTTATTTATGAAAAAAAGGGGGGAACGAAACTGTATAAATAGTCTATTCAACAAAAAAGATGAATGAAAAGTAGGAAAATGTGACTTTAATTTAGAACTGAGATTTAAGAGGTAATTAAATTTTATCTGTTATATTTTAAGAAACGATGGGCAATATTGTTCAGGAAATTAATCGAGCAATTGAATTATTATGGAAGAAATAAAGAAAGCCCGCCTTCGAATCGAGATGTCAATAAGGAAGGCATAAAAATTATGTTCTGCTGTACAGTAATGCAATTAGCTCCGCGGGAATAAACGAGTATTGGTTATCGGCGAAAACAAAATAATACCATTAGATCAATTAACTTTCAAGTAAGATTGCCACTAATTATCAGCCCAGACTATTTGCCTTCGTGAAATCTCGAGTTTTTTTTTTTTTAAAGCGCGCCGATTATTCGGTATTGATTTCATTACCCAATAAATTCGTTTTCCATTTCGAAGCCGCGACTCGGCAGCCGCGCTCGCGCTCCTCTCCCATTGTGCTCGGAGCTTCATAAGTATACTCTCGGCTCAATCGAGCGGCGGCTCGAGGCCCAGATGCGATCTTATAACGGGGCGCATCGGCTCAAAAAGCAGAAAATCTGCGGCAGACGCAAAGCGCGAGCCGGGGAAAATATATAGCCACTGTATAGGGATAACAGGCGAATGGACAATCGAATGCGGATAGAGCGTGGAAGGCCGTTTTCTCGCGGACAATCGCGCATCGCGATGCATCCGCCGTCTGCTTTCTCTCTCTCTCTCTCTCTCTCTCTCTGCTCTCGGAGGAACATCAGCTCGTTAGTCGCAACTGCGGAATCGCGAGCGCTTACATAGCGGCGTTTGCGCGCTTGTTCCGCTTCGATGCTCGATCGCTCTCTTTTGTGCGCTCGCTCGCCGCTTTTTTCCCCGCTTATTTATGCTCGCGAGCGTCTAATAGGACGGAATGTCCTGGAAATAATGGTTTTTCGAATAAAACATGAAAACCGCACCGGGGAAAAAACAAAAAATCGAACAAAACTGAAAAGCTAACAGCGACTGTTAGGCGAAATGGACGAGCTGAAATTCCGCAATTCTGATGAGTTTTTTTTCTCCTCCTATTGTTGCGTAATGCCTCGTAAAAAAAAAACGCGCCTCTCCGTACTTCGTTAAGCTGAAGCTGCTGATTTCGAGTCGTAAAATTAAACGAGCAATTAGTTTTTACACTTTGCATATTCTCGAAAAGGAGTATATTAAATATAAAAACTCGCTTCCTCTGCTTATGTAAACCCCGCGCGCTCAAATTAGACTATTTTTTATAAAATAATAACCTTTTTTTATGCACCGTACGAAATTATCACGTTTATGTTTTAATTACGAACGCACAGGGGGATTTATAAATAATTCAGGCCGCCGAGTAACACACGTTGTTGCACTTAATTACGGCGCGCAAATAATAAAGAGGATAATCGCAGAAATTTCATTTTAATGGACAAGAGCTTTATCGCATTATTTCACTTGCGCAATTGTCTCGAGAACGCGGCGGCGGCGGCGGCGGTGCGCTCTGGAAGAAAAAAAAATCAAAATTATCCCGTGGTAAAAGTATAATTTCACGCGTCTGGCGCACACGCAGAATTCCCGTTCCGAAGATTTAAGATACATTTATCGCGTCTGCGTGCCTTCCTCGAAAGCAGAGAAGCCGCGGCGGCGCGGCATAATAGAAAAATTCAATTAAATTATCGCAATAAGCTGAAAAAAAAAAAATGTTTGAACGAGACGCGGATACGTTTATGCCAGATTTTTCATTAGCTCGTTATCCTCAAGTGTCCGTGTAACAGCGATGCAAATTCTGTCATTGATACAACCATAGACGCGGTTGATTGAAAAAAAAAATCAAGTTACGGGGTTATGCTTGCGCGGTAAATTAAAAGTAAAATTTTTATTTACATTCGAATAATGTTACTCTCCTTTTAACCCTTTACAGCACCGTCCCAAAGCTGCTTCCATCAAAGATAAAACAGCTCGCTAAACGAGCCAACCGGCGTTTCGTAGGTTTCTTAGCTCGGCGGAAAATGGCAAATCCGCGCGGTATATCGGTGTCAGAATGCGCGTTTTTCCCTCCCCCTTGCAGCTTGAATCGCGCGCATGCGAGCGCGCGGCGGCGGCGCCGTCTGACTCCTGCGCATTGTTCTCTCCTCTTTCTCCATGCTCGTACGTACCGAGAGAGAGAGGGGAGGGGTAGGCCGCTAATTGCGCATTGTATAGCATCGTTGCTCTTTCTCTCTCTCTCTTTCTTTCTCTCTCTGCCGGAGCGGTTAACTCCTATCGACCTGCTATCTTTATATAAAGTAACAAAACAACGTAATTAATTACCAGTCTTCCAGGCATTGTTAGACGATAAATAACTCTCGTGCTGCTTTTGCTTCTCTTTTCCTCTCTCTCTCTCTCTCTCTGTTTCGCTGCCTCAATTTCCTTCGGGACGCGAAGCCCTACCGTGCGCATCTCGCCTCCTAAGTTCCGTTCGAATCCAATTAAAATATTCAGCAAGACAAACGACAATGAGAGGGGACCACCCCATCGCGCTCGAACCCGATGACTCCTTTTGTAGGAGCTCCGCAGGTAGGCTGTGTGTAGGTCAGACCGATTCCTTGAACGCGGCCTTGCCGGATTCTTTCGCTGTGGTTTCTTCGATCGCTTCGGGATTTCCGGATTCTGGATCCTTTCTTCGTTCGATTGTCGAGGCTTATTAATATGCAAAGTGCCGAGTGACGATCTGACCACGAATTTTTCTCTTTTAAAATTGTTGCTTCGGATTTCATTTTTATAAATAAAATGCAGAAATTTGAATAGCTATGGAATTTTTATGCACTTATCAGTAGACAAAAACGTATTCACGATGGATAATTTAAATAGTGCTCAGAATTGAGTATCAGCTAGCACCGTCCGAAGCTTTGTTAATTTAAAAAAAAATTCCAAATACGTTCTTCTCAGCCTTAGAAATGAGCGACGGCGGCGGCTAAAAAAGGACCGTCATCATGAAAAGAAAGTCGGAACGCGCGTGCGCTTGGGGTCGAGCGGTAGCTCTCTGTATCTCGGAGTAAAATGGGCATAGTTCGACCGGTATTTCGCATAAGCGTCTCTCCATATCTCAAACAAGGCGACCCGGTTAATTGGCGGTAAATGGACGCTTTTTTTTTCTCTCTCTCTCTCTCTCCTCTCGCGGCGGCGAAGAATGCCAAGACAAAAATAGTGCCGGCCGAGCGCGGACCAAAGCGAGCGAGGCGCATGCCTGGAATAAAGATTGAAAATGCGGCTATGATTGAGAATCATTAGTAGCACCTTGACGTCAAGCGTTCCTTTAGCCATGTACGAACGAGCGGGTAACGATTTGAAAGTGACTCTTACATAAAGAAAAAAAAAAAACAACGTATATAATAAAACAAGCCTTCTCTGCGCCTTATTGACATAATTTCATAGAAAACTTTTGAGTAATGTACGTTGGTCAACATTAGTAAAGCTGGCGAGCGACTTTCCGCATTTTTCAGCAGACTTCGTGTTTAACGATTTGGGGCGGGGATTGAAAAATTAATTTACATCGAGCGTAACAAGCGACTGCTTTAATGAAAAGTAGTTCAGAAGAATATTTAAAGAGGCATTAGCAGATATAGCGACGATCGGTTGCGAAATCTCTTTGAATAAGAATAAATTAAAAATACGATTGTTGCGAAATTTCAAAAAAGTTAATTTTCTTTCGACGGAAAAAGACTGCTTTTGAAACGCTCAATACAAGGAAAAGGTTCGCAGCGATTTTACCGAAAGGCGCAGAAAGCAGAAACGTCGGAGGCGTAAATCAAAATTCGCGTGAAAATTCGCGTATACGCAGCGGCGTTATTAATTTCGGCGATATATTTCACGGCGCGCTGAAACGGCTCTAGCTCGGCGCTCGCTCGCTCGCTCGTTCGCGCTCATCGATTTGAATATAATTACAAGAGTACAAAAGTGCCAAGGGAAAGTCTCTCTCTCTTTCTCTCTCTCGGCGGGCAAAGATTGATTAGCCCCGCCGTTATGAAATATGATAAATTCCACGAAGACCCAAATGAAAAGCAGGCGATTTTTCGAGAGCGATCCTCATCCGCGAGAGAGAGAGAGCCTCGGACGCCTTGATTGCAGGTTGTCGGGCTCGCTCCCACTTTCTAATGCGCCTGCCGCGCTGCTACACAGCTCTGCTCGCGCGGCGCAGCATTTTTTCCGAGCAGCCTCCGACGAGCTCTTCTCTCCTCTCTCTCTCTCTCTCTCGCGCGCGCTGCCCAACAACCTAAAAGCGTAACCGCGCGCGCGCGCGAGGGATATTGTGCGCCGGTGTTCGCCTCTTCGGTTTGTGGGGCCCGTTTTTCTTTCGGGCGAACGAGTGATGGGGACCTATTATGCGCGAGAGGTACTGTAATGAGTTGCGTGCCATTAGCATAGGAACAATCTACGACGGCTGATCGTCGCCATTTTATGTAATTGACCTGTAATTCATTCGAAATTTCAATCAGCGGACAAGTAAATTGATGGCAAAAAATGACTGATTGATTTGAAAACTAAATATCTGTTTTCGCTTGCGCAACGTACCCATCATTTTTCATGGTCTTTTATCGCAAGTTTATGTATTAATAAAAAAAAAAGTTACTTAAAAAGCATAACCAAAGAACCATACTGGATATTTACTAATTAATGCTAGATAAATTGATTCAAGCGCAAAAGCTCGAATCTGATTTTACTTGTCCCGAACCAGTTTCAGCAGATCTAGCAATTTTCAGCGCGAATATAATAACAGCTAAAATAAATGAATTACCCGCGCTGAGTAAGGCAACCCGGCAGATCAGTTTTTCACTCGGCATACTCGAAAAGACAATAACGATCCGCGCAGGAGTCCATCGGGATATTAAGAAATGAATCCAGCGGCAGGAGCAGCAACAGGTTCTCCATTAGCGAATCTTCCGCCGCGGCTCCTTGGGAAAATGTCAGTCGGGCGCGAATCGAGTTAGCGATTTCCCGGGCGGCGTATTAGCCGCGCTTTGAAAAGCGCGACTCGGTCCCGCGCACGTCGTCGTCGTCGCCGCCGCTGCCGCGATGTAAAAGGCGCGCCTGGCATTGTCTCGCGGGCCGCTTATTGTCTGCCCCGGCGCGAGTTAATGACAATGGCGCGGCGCGTCGAAAAAATCGGCAACGCGCTTAGGAGAGGAGGAAAAAAGTGAAGAAAAAAAAAGGCGGCTCTCGACCGAAGCCGTAAAAGGCCGCCGCGCGTAAAATCTCCCATCGACGGCGCGCGCGAGAGAGCGAGCGAGCGCGTGCCGCATATTTTCCCAGGCGAGTGAGCCCCGGGACAATAACGTTATAACAAAAGAGAGGATCATGATTAATTTATTAAGCCCCGCAGTGTCTTTACAAAGAGCGAGGAATTACGAAGCGCGAGCCGATAAGGCGAATATAAAGAATTGTTCATTTTTAGCCCGAGCGGCACGATGAGTTTATAGTGGGATGTCTATTCTTTTAATTAATTTTCAATATCTTTCGATAAAGGGATCGAGGAGGAGAGAGATTTAATTACGCGCCGAGAGACGCGGAATTAATAACGGTCTATTACGGGGGTTACTGTTAAGGCTGATTGTAAATTTTCAGAGTACGTAAGTCTTACGGATAATTGAAAAAAAAACTGAATTATCGTAATAAGAGTGTCTAATTTTCTTTGCACAAAATTCTTTCTGTAGCGGAGAAAAAATGCATATGCTTGCATTTTTCCACACAAGAATAATTAATGGTCTCAATTAACTTTCGCGATTTTGAAATTTCTAGTACAAACCCCAAGTTCACACCGGCAGAGTTATTATTAATAGCTCTCCCAAGACAACACCGCACTTCAGAGCTCCGCGAGACAAGTGCGTTGATCACAGGTCTCTCTCTCGCAATTACAGTTTCCGCATTTACTCCAAGAGTCGAGGCGGCAGCTCAACGCTGGGATCACCCGAAGTATCAGCAATGAATCAATCCGACAGAATAATGTAACGTGGCGCGCCGGCGATAGATGCCTGAAGATCGATACATTGTACGGGGCGAAATGAAAAAAAAAATAAAGACGTCTCGCGCGCGCGCTGTATTAGCCGAGAGAACGTTGTTTCGTTGCGCGCGCTTCGCGCAAAATATCACTAAATCATGCCGGAGCTAGGCGCTGTCGATTTCGCGGGATTTTTGCGAGCCAAGTATATCTTTCACTTTGATGGATGCGCTTGGGAATTTTATTTCTGCCGGCGAGTAACTGGCTATGAAGATATAGCGGCCTGGAGAAAGGCTAAGTAAATTAGGGAAAAGCGTTGCGAGGTGTGGAAGTCCCGTAAATAATATCGGAGCTTTTCGATAGAAAGTTTTTCGAGATGCTCCCAACGAGATCTTGGATTTGAAATTTTTTCCGGTTGTTTTTGCAAATCTGAAAGACTTATTTCATTATCAGAAACTTGTTCGATTTAAAAAAGTTTAAAATGTTTGAAAATTTTCACATGTACAAAGTAATCAGAATATTTGATAAAAAGTTAATTAAGATTTATTACACGTCCAATTTAAGTACAATAGAAATAAATCAATTTGAAGTTTTTCGACCAAATGCAAAAGAGCGAGTTACTTTAAATTCTATATTGAAGTTTAATACAGCTAAAAAAATCAAATTCAATAGACTCAATAGCTTGTGATCAATAGATTACAGTCAAAATTGTATTCGATAGTTTTCGAAGGTTTTCAAAGTTTTGTAATTATTGGGTTAACAAAAATTTAAATCACTTGTAACAATTTTCGAGATTTAAATTATTAGAAAAATAAAAAAAAAAATTGCAAATAGTCACTTTTTTGAAGAGCTGTACAACTTTTAAATCAACAAATTCAAGTTAACCTGAATAATACTCACATATTTACAAACTATAAAATATATTTTATTCAATTAACTTTATACCCACATATATCTTGCACAGACATAGACTTTTTTAGATGCACCAAACTAAGTTCAGCAAATACATACGTAAGATTTACAGTCATGTTAGAAAAAAATCAGTATTTATTTTTAGAAAAAGAGGAGGAACGGAGGAGGAGTTTACGAGGAAGAGAGACGAGAGAAACGAGGTATAGCAGAGAGAGAGAGAGAGACTACGAAAACGAGGAAACAGAGAGAGAAGGAAGAATGCATATCGGGTAGCATTCCATTACATTGGCGTAAGCAGAAATCCCTTGAGGTCCAGCCTCTCGAAAAGGGATTTACGATTTGATCATGCGGATAGTTAGAAACTTATACTTTTAGATACAAGATACAGTGAAACCTGTACAACTTTTTATGTCATTTCTCACATTTTTCTTCGGCATGGGGAATTGATTTCACGTTTAAAAATAACTTTTATCCGCTGCTAATCTCTTTCCAAAACTTGAGTCACTAACCGCAAAACAAAAGATTTTCGAGGTTTTATAAACAACGGTTTATTTAATGAAACAGCAAAAAGAATATTTTATTTATGATTCTATTATTCTGAAAACATTCACGTGAGCAGAATTTGATCGAATTTAAAAATAAAGAAAAAATAACAAGTCAGAATTTCTGAAAAACGTGTAATCTTGAACTTGACATCACAAGAGTTATCGATTTCAGAATTAATAAGGCTTTAAATAATTTAACAATATTATTACAAGTGACAGTTATCTTTTGCTTTTTAAAAACATTCAATCAATCATTACATCGAAATAAATTTTTGAATATAAAAACCTTAACTGAACAAATAAAATGATTATTTTCTATATTTAGAATTGATTGATCTGTAACAGTAAACAATCGACGAAGCCGTGACTTGGAAAACCATTTCCCAGACAATGCAATAAAATAAATTCCACTCGAATCCATTCTCGCGCGTTCAATTCCTTCGGCCGGCGATAAAGCCTTCTAATTGATTTATTTATCGAAACTGCAGCATATTTGCATAAGTTACAGGCAACATTTCGCCCGACGCCGCTAAGCTCGCGGAGCAACTTATTTCGTCGAAATGCATCGATCAAGCCGCGCTCCGCGAAGGGAAATTTTCAGCGCTCCCGGCGATAAAGTAAGCCCTCGCCGCGGCGCCCGTGGCACATAGCTCGCGTTCGCGCGCAAAATACGATTTATCCGACGTGCCGCAGCTTCTAATGCGTAATAATGGTCGGCTTTGCGCGCATTTCCGCGGCCCACTTTAAAGGAGACAGAGAAAATCCGCGGCGGCTCTCGCGTCCCTCTCCTATCCCCCCCGCATAACTCAGCATCTCGGCGGCGGCGGCGGCGGCGGCGAAAAACCGCAAATTCCGCGCTGAAATTTATGCGCCTGCGCGCTCTCCGGCGTTTACCGTTTCTCGCCTAGCAAATTCGATATCCGCCATCATCGCCACAATGCCGGCGGCGCGTATTTCTCCGCGGAAGCAGAAATTCGGAATTCAGAAGGAGGGAGGGAGGGGACGAATGAGCGCGGAGATAAGCCGGGGTGAAATACGCGCGACTGTCGCTCGACACTTATCTGCGGCTCTATTCCCGGCGCTATCAAGTCCATCGTCCGCGCCGTAAATCATGCGACACCTGGCAGCAGCGGGGTGCCTATCTAACAAACGGGCTCGGTTACAATTCCCGGTGAGAGCGAGAGAGAGAGAGAGAGAGAGACGGAGAGAGGGACGAGGGACGGTGACCTTGTGAAGGTTCTGTACTGTTAGAGTTCATAACTTACTATATGGGGGGATAGGCTCTGTGTCGCTGTGCTCGTTTTGCCGAGCGGTAAAATATCCGAGAACGCGTGTCGATGCATATGTCGGGGTGGGGAAGGGGGAGATTTTTGCCAATTATCGATCACCTATTGGCGCAACCTACACGCGCCGGGCTTTCGTAACGAGGCCGCGCTCGCGAACAATGGTAATAGATTTGTCAAGTCGGTGCTTGTCGATATATATATATATATATATATATACGCAGGCCGTTGCTCGGTTTTGTTGTCGCATTTTTTTTAACGATTAATCGGAGGCCCGTGGGGGTTTATGGGCCCGAACGTTTGTTTGAGCTCGTAATTACCGCCGAGAGCTTTTCTTTTGACGGAAAGGGGGCCTGCTTGAACTAATTATTGGGCAATCTATGTGGAGCGCTTGTATATGAATTCGTGTTTAATGTAGCTTGTAGTTGTTCATTAGGAAGGTAAGAAAAGTAATTTGAAATATCGCAAAGAAAATTTACTAGCCTGCGTTTGTCGTATATGAAAGACTGAATTTATTCTAACGCAATCTAAATCCCTTGTTTGCAAAAAGTAAATCAAACTTATTTCCGATTATAAATAAAATCATTGTTTGAAAGTAATACGCAATTTACAATTAGGCTTACAAAACTGCAGTAACCAACGATTCAGTAAAGTACGCAGTACTACAGAAAAAGCCAGGAATCAATCAGCAAGTGCCGAATAAAAAATCCCTCTCCCTCTCAGCAGATCGTTGTGCATCCAGTAGCCGCGGCATTATAGTTTTTCACTCTCGCTGGCTCGAGCCTCCTCGGTCACTGCAACTGGCGGCCAGAAATCGGCTCCGCGGACGAACGGGGGCGCTGCCTCGGCGCGTGCGCCGGTAATTAGATCGTTTCTCGAACAATTTCCGCGGTCATTCCCTTTCATCCGGAGCGCGCCTTACAGCCGCGCGCGGCGATCGCGCGCCGTGTCAGGGTTCCGCCGCGGCGAGTCCTCTTTTTGTTTACGCATTTGCCGCTTGTATCGGGGACGGGGCCGGTCGGCGCAAAAAAAAAACGGGCGCAACCGGGGGGTTGATCCGCCGCGCCGCGGCGGAACACCGCTTTGTTCGTCGTCGAGCACGAGTGTGCTGCAGGTATGTAAGTTCGGTGTCGTTTTTGCTGGGAACTGCCCTCGCTTTTTCCCCCGCGTAATCAAGTCTAGCGGGATTGCAAGCCGGTAGCGGCCGATTGGATTACCTGATAGAACGAAGAATACGATCGGATGAATTTAGATACTGGCTGCACACGCTTCGAAACGCTGGCCTGCTGCTGCTGCTGCTTTATTTCTTCTGTAAATAAATTGGAAGGAAATTAATGCACGTTAAGTCTTTACTTTCCCAGGGAAGGAGGGGAGGGGGGTTTAGAGTTCTTGGATTATTTTTTATTGTACGGCATTTCTTTTAATTCAATGATATTTTCTTACTTGCGAAGGTAAATAAGTTTAAAAAGAGCAATATAAATGTGCCTAATCCAATGCGGATCTCGGTCTTCAATCACTGTACCACTTTATGAATTAATCTTTAAGATCTCTCCAGTTCCGAGAAATGCAGCCTGGTCCCCGGAGAAGATTACATTTTGCTCTACTTCGCTAAAATTTATTAAAGCAGATTGCATCTTTAAGCCTTTGACGAATGATTTAGCGAACAATTATGATAAATTTGGTCGCGCGAGGCAGCACCGTTATTTATTATAAAACGCGGCAACGTCCTCTCGAAAACAAAAGAACCTCGAACGGCGGCCGCGTATAAAAAGCGTTTTCCGCTTTTCTCCCTTATTTAATTTTGCGTTCGCTCTCGGTCCGCGGCATCGGCATTGCAGTCAGGTGCCGCTACTTACACAACCGGTAGATTTCTTCCTCTTCTACGCGGAGGAGCCGAGGCGCGGCGGCTTTGCCGAGCGGTTTCTATTTTCTTCCATCGCGAGAGCGCAGATTTCATCGGCGCTCCGGCCGCCGCCGCCGCCGCCGCCGCGACCGACTATGCACATGTCGATTTATAGTATCGTGCGCCATTAGAGATAATTGTTGGGGCAGTAATCCCCCTCTTGTAAGCCGTTTTTCCTCTCTCTCTCTCTCTCTCTCTCCCCCCGTCGGCGATCTACACTCGCGTCACTCTCCCGTAAAGCTTCTTTATTCCTCCCCTCCTCTTCTATGTTTTATTACGTGCGAAATTTTTCTCGCGCAGCGCGCCCGTTTGTACAAGCTAGTTTTACACCGCGGCAATAAACATGACGCTCTCTCTCTCTCTCTCTCTCTTTCGCAGCGGAGAGCGAAGAGAGAGAGGTGAAAAAAGAGCAGCAGAGTCCCTCAGTTTTCCGCCGGAGAATGCACGAGCTCGAAGAGCGGGTTAATTGGAATGTTGTTGCCGCGATTAAACTATTAGACGAGCAGGAGAGGATATGAGGCCTCGCGCTATCGCTTTTTAATGGCCTACGTGGAAACGCGCCTTTTGCCAAGCCAACGCGTCGGAGGCTCCGCGCGCGGCGTTATGAGCCCGAGCGATGCTTCTTAAAATGCAATCAGCGGACAAGGCCCTAAGAGGATCGCGATAGCCACGCCGAGGAATTACGCTTTTTCAGGCATCTCCGCAGCTCCGCGCCGCGCGAACGAGCTGAAAGCTCCGAGTCTCTCCCGCGCGAGACAAAAGCATTGTGAGAGAGCCGCGAGGAGGATGCGCGAGGATTTCACTCGAGGAATTTCATTGTTAATGACCGCTCTTTGCCGAACGCGCAATTATCCGAGCTACTCTCGGGATTCAGGGCTCTCGCCCTTTAGATAACTGCAATCAAAGATATTAATTGACTAGCACTTAACAATTAAATCAGTGAGGGACGTTACTGTGCGCGTGGTTTTCAAAAAGCGTTATAAATATCATTATATTTGCTTAATTACAGTGCATTTTAAGATTAAATTGTTTTTTATTTACTTAGCTTTCGAGGATGCGCCCGATAACGAGAAATTTGCAGTGTCGTACGACTTTGTGGGAGGTACTCAAGGTTTTACAAAAAAAAAAAAAAAAAAAAAAAAAAAGAATAAGAAAACGTTTATTTCATTTACTTTTTTAATTATCTAAATGCTATAATAATTCTCAAAATACAATAAAAGTTTTTGAATAATTGTTTTTCAGCACCATTAACAATTTTTTTATAATTTTTGATAATGTTAAACGTTCTGCATCGTATCGTATAATACAACTCGCAACTGAAAAAGTGCCGCTGCTAATTAATACGCGAGAGAAAAAAACTTTGTCCTTTTAAAAGACTCGGCGATAATTGCCGTTTCTGTATAAATTATTTATTAAACTAGTTATCTAATTTCAATTAATTTCTTCCATTTTGGCGCGCAGCCTCGCGCGATCGCGTCTTCGCGTACTTAAAAGCATTGCGTGACGCATTGCCGCGATTATATTGAGCGTTCGACATATTTGGCAAGTTGACGGATCGGTGGTAACTCGTCTTTTCTTTCGATCCCTCTCGCCGAGGCAGAGCCTATTGAAGAGAACAGAGGAAAAAGCTTATTTCTAAGGATGAAAACGTAGCTCCGTTGTTTCCCGCGACGAGTCGCGTAGTAACAAACAAGCTCGTACTTGGGAATGTCAATAGGAGAGAGAGGCACTTTACTGCTGGAAAACCCGAAGGTAGAGCTTCTTTCCATTTCTGAAGGGAAATGAGCTCGATTTGCGAGACACAAATGTTATCGTTAAATTCTATTTATGAGCTTGACCATTTGTAGAATTAAATAATGAGTTCAAGAGACTTTATGGCTGCTGAGAATACGCTCGAGAACTTTTGAATGTATAAATACGAGAATTTTACTTCATTATTTTCCAATAAAACTTAGCTTTGAAGTTTCTTGGACTTTTTACGAGATCGTAAGTTTTCAACGTTGAAATTTTCATGTCATAATAAAATCATTTTTAATATACTCCAAGAAAATCGCAATGGAATAATTTATTTGTGACAAAATTAATCACAAAACTTCAATCAACTCTTACATCTTGAGTGTATCGAGAAAAATGTTTATAGCCCCCCCCCCTCCAATTCTTTTACCCGCGAGGCATTAACATAAAATATTCCTGAAATCATTCGCGAATACACTAAAAACAATTATTTTCAGCCAGAATAATTCTCGAGCTGAAAATTAAAACGGATAGGCGATCGCCGTCGTTACAAACGCAGCGAATCCTTAAATAATTAAATTTTATTATAACGATCTCGGTGCTTTAGTGCCCCCAGTTAAATAAACATGCTCTTGCATCTCCTCTCAATCTGCGCCGGGCGTATCGCGAGGCTTTACGAGTTCAACAATAAAGAGAGCAGCAGAAACGAGAGAGCTTAGCGTTCCTCTCGCATTATGTAGGAACATGAAAAGACGCAAATTGAATGTGGACTATTAAGGCCCTCGCCCCCCCCCCTCCCCCTTTTTAATTCTTTCAATAATTTTGCGCTCCGACGCATAAACGCGCATGCGCTACCAGCTACCGGCGGCGGCGCAGCAGAACGAGATCGGTAAATTGGATACCGGTTATACGCTGGACATTAATCTTACGCAACCCGGCCGGCCGATATCTACTTATTAATAATAGCCGCGATTCGCGAGCACCTAGCCGGATTCCATCACAGCGAATAAGGCAGACGAATCGAGCGCGAGAGCCTCGCGTTATATATACGTATTATATATCGCGGCGAGCGTCTATAAATTCTGCACTTGCCGCCGCCGCTGCTGCCGCCGCCGTCGCGGCTAAAAGCAGTTACCGTTTTCCTCGGTGTCGGGGCTTTCTTTTTTAAACTAGTTTCAGCGTCATTGTCCGATACTGGATTGCAGATATGGATATCTTCCGCTACCCCGGAGCGAAATGGCTGGGGAGCTCGATTCGGTTACCTGTTATGTGCAGTTTTTTGATCTTGCATTATATGTGCGCGACTATGATGAATGAGATCGGAACGCTGTAACTTGATGTCGAAATGTGAATTAGTTTTCCACTTCGTCTTTTTGCATCGATTAGAGGAAGTAGTCGATACTTTGAGTGAAATGCTGGAGCTGTTTATGTAACGAAATTGCCCTTACCGGCTGCAGTTTCTCCGTGATATTATACTCTCCTGAGGATTTCAGATTTTGGTCGTTGATTTTGATAAAGCTTCGGAATACGTTTTTTCTTTCAATTCTATAATCACGCAATTAAGGGTCTTCCTTATTTAAATTAAATTAATAAGATTTATCGTCATTAGAGTTTGCGAAGAAAGTAAAAAGCAAAGTTCTTTACGAAAATAAAACGAAAGCAAATACTGAGAAGGTAAACAAACAGGTTGCAGCTTCGCAAGGTAGCTTTTCGAGTAATAAAGAGACTCCCGACTATCCCCAAAGGCAATACCGCAGCCGCGCCATCGGCATCTCGCTCTCGTTCTTTCCTCTTCCCTGCGAACCTTTTATTCTCCCACTACTCGTTCCCGCCTGTCCTCTGCGAATATCCGCTGTCGCTTACGGTCGTCTTCCCATTATAGGTCCCACTTGCTCTCTCTTGAATAAAAATAAAAAGCAATTAAAACGTCTTAATTAACGCTATTAATCAAGTTGTCGGAGGATGGGATATGGACTCGCCTTACCTCGTCGTCCTTCTCCGGAGGAGTCGGAAAGAGAGAAAGCAAAGAGGGGGCGATCGCAGCACAGTGGCGACCTGCAATTTCTTGCATCGCTACCTGGCTGCTGCTGCTGCTGCTGCTGCACCTTCGCATATAGATGTACAAAGGAGATCACGGAGGCCCGCCGCCGGCGGCGGCGGCGGCGGCGCACTGCACACTTTATGTACGGCCGCTTATTTGTCTGCATCGGCTTAGTTTCATTATATCCATTCTCTCTCTCGCGGCGTTTGCGCCCGTTGATTTGCTGCTGCCCGAGCGAGAGTCGAGAAGCTGCCTGTTGCCTTAATGCTTACTGGCCGCTGCTCGCTGTAAGGATGAGATTGTAATCGCGACGTTGTTGCTATTGTGCTTCCGTTGATCTCGGAGATTAATGAATTTCGAAGATAGGCCGTTTAATTATTGATTCGTGATTTGTGATCGAAATAATTAGCGGAATTTGCTCTGCGAATTTATGAGTGCACAATTTACCATTTAGATTTTTCGAGAATGAAAAAAAGTTAATGGTAACCCGTCTTTTGAAGTTTAAAAGATTGTCAGTTTTTTTTTATCAGTCATTTCACCTTCAATAATTTGAATGCGAGTTTTACTGCTATAAATAGTGTAAACGAGGCAGCATCATTTTTTATTGCTACTGATAACCGTTAACGTAATAAAAGAGAGAAGTGACAGTGATTCTTCTGCAAACATAAGCAATCTCTGTATTTATTTACGAAAAGTGAATATCAACAAAACGATTGATGAAAATCACTTGCTGTTGGTATAATATTTTCATAGATTTGCTAGAAAAACTATTTTTACTTTCATTCTCTGATAATAGATTTTTCCGTACATCTTATAATGTTGTTATTTCAATATTTAAAAATTATTACGCTTGAGTCTCATAAATATCTGCAAGTCGTTATCGGTAAAAAAAGTTATTATTGAAAATTTAACGTCATCCTTCAAATTTTCATTAAACAATGATTGTTCACCTAATATCTTACTCAAAATCTGCATAAAATATTATGAGTTTGTAAGCCTTTGATCCAGACTTGTTGATTATAAAAGAACAAAAAATGTAAAGCGAGTTTTAAAGCATATTTTATCAATTCATTAACTCATTTCAATGCCTGATTACATTATTTACCTCAAATAAAGGCTTAAAACAATTGAGGATTAGTAACGTAAACTAAAAAAAGATATCTTAGCTCGCGTAATGAAAGCAATAAATTTCATTTCTTTCGCATTATTTAGAAAAAAATGTCTTAATTTTTAATACAATTTTATTGTTCGGTCCACGTCTACAAGTTCACGGAACAAATACAATTCCAATAAGCCTATACGTTATTCGAACGCACAATTTTTTGAACTCTAGCCTCATATTTACATAAACCGTTCTCCAACAAGGAGCATCAACTTCGCGACAAGGGTTCTCACGATAAAGAATCCCTCTAATCGAATTAAAGCCCGACACCCGGCAGTGCGTTGACCGTCGCCCGACAGAGTCCTACACGAGCTTACTAACGGTCTCTCGGCGTGAAATCAAATCACGCGCGACGTCCTTGCCGACGGGGAAGCATCGTTCGCCGTAACGCTTCCGCGGCTTTGCGCAGCGGAGCGTCTAGGCGTATCCTCGGCGCTCGGTTTCGAGGAACTCGCTCTACGCGTCCCCGCCGTGTACGACAACGTCCTCGTTCGATAGCCGCCAGGAATTATTGCGCCTCGAGCTTGGTGCTTAATTGTCCCCCGGTCGGACTGTTTGGCAAGGAACACGTGTTCGACGAGAGCGGCTTGTGCATTTTCGTGCGGCGCGCATTTTTTTTTTTTATTTTTTTTATCTCGGGGAAGGATAATTATTCGGTGTAAAATATGAATCAGGTACTTTCGATGCATTGCGGACTTAATTAAAGCTTGATTTAGTGTCAACACCTGCCTTGGCGCGCGCGGCGGCAGTCCTTTTCGTTCGGGGTTAGGTAATGCCGGTGCGAAATAATTTAAGGATGATGCGTTTCTCCGCAGCAGCTCGGGAGCGTTAATCGATATTGCTTTATTAAGCGGCGAGTACCGTATAGCGTTGAAACTGAGGCAAAAAGAGTCGTGGTTTATAGTCAAAAATTCATGGATAAGTGGCGAGAATAGTGCCCGGGTGTTTCGTGTTTTACGATAAGTGCCTGTTATAATTACCCCATAAATCGTGAATTATGCATTAAGGTCAAGAATAGAGAATTACGTGCAAAATCGAGTACTTGGACGTAATTATCGACTGGCGAGGAAGTCTGTTATTCCGAAGAATTATGAAGATTAGAGCAATTTTTTAATATTTCTGTAACATTTTGTATTATAAATAAGAAACGTGTTACTAAGTAATTTAAAAACTAGTTTTTTCAACCATTTTTATAATGACCCTAATGATTTAAATGATTAAAATTATAACTTTATTATAAAATCTTATCAGATCCCTATTACTGTAAATCGCTTCCATCAGAATATTAAAATTGAAATTCAAAAAATGAATTTTACATAGATTAATTAATATTCCAAGTCAATTTTTTACTGTTCATTGAATCTAATTAAGTCTACACTGAAAAAAAATTTGCTAAATTCAAATAAGGCTTACTTGCCTCAAGTAAATTATTTACTTGAATAGTAGTAAAGAAATATTTATTTGGTTCAAATAAATATTTATTTAAATCAGAAACACGTTTTTCAAAATCAAATAAATATTTATTTGAACCAGTTAAATGTTTATTAAAACGGTAAAGATGTTAATTTATTGGAAACAAACAAATATTTCTTTGACCCAAACAATTATTTTCTAACTTTAAAGAAATATTTTTTTGATTCAAATAAATGTTTATTTTTAATTAATAAATAAAAAAAAGAAATATGTTTTAAAAAATATTTTTTTAGTTTTAGTAATTATTCATTATTTACTTGTGTTTAGATATTTGGTTATTGGGATAGATTGTTTAAACAATTTTTATACGTTACAATGCTACAATTAGTGCGGGAGCAGAAGGGGTTTTGTGGCTGATTTTAATAAATATTAAAATAATTATTTTTTCATCATTTAATACATATTTTTTTTATTTGAAAAATATATTTACTTGAATCAAAAGATCATTTACTTCGTTTAAATAAATGGATTATTAATAAATTCATTTATTTGAATTAAGTAAATTTTTTTCAGTGCACATTCTCGGCGGCAACATTGAAAATTTTCAACCAATTTCGAATTTAAATATATAGAAAATTAATCTTTTTACTACAAGTCACTATACAAAACAAAAGTTCATTTTCCACGAAGAATTTCCCTCGAAAAATCGAGCGCCAAAACGTAAAAGCGAAGAGCGCTCCTACAAAAAGCTAATCGCCACACATCCCAGCCAGCTCGGAGCTTAGGCTCAACGAGGAAGCGCGCGGAAGATGAGCTTACGCCTTGGAACAAGGCATCGCAGCGCAGATAGGAACGACCACCAGGCCGCTAAGTATAATCGGACGCGTGCTGCGAATGATTGATACGCGTCCCGAGCATTTACTTCTTAATCGCGCGACCTCCGCCGCGGCCTTCCGCCGGTCAAGTGCAACAGCCTGATGTACGATTGCGATAGGAGACTCGGCGGAGAGAGAGAGAGAGAGAGAGAGAGAGAGAGAGAGAGAGAGAGAGAGAGTCGTCGACCTCTTATTTATGCGTTCATTCGATAATAATTTAAACGACGCATCGAATTCAATCGTTACGTGTACGTGTACGGCTGAGCATGAAACTTAATAGCGCGTACACCGAGTTGCTCGCCGGATTTTTAAGAGGAGTGACTGATGGGGGATTTAGTCGCTAAGGATGTTTTCCCGTTTCAGAGGACTTGGTCTAATGATTTCATGCGGACGATTAGTTTTCGATAGATTGATTGTAGTTATAACTGAATTCATTAATTTTATAAAGTTTTCGCTTCTGTGTACTCGAATCAGATGTGAATAAATTTTGTATATACAACTTTTACCATTTTGCGACCAATTTCCAGTGCGAATTCAAGCGCGGAGAAAATAATCGAATAGATTTCATCAGCCCCGCTTTGCTCCGTCTACTCGAAGCGCGCGCGCGAGAGAGAGAAGGCAAGAATACCGTGAAATTCCGGCAAAGACGCGTAAAATATTTCCTTCGGATCCGAACTTAATTACCGTAACTGTACTTCTCTCGAGCTCTCTCTCTCGGCGGGTCGCGCGCGTTTACTCTCGAAAAGCGATCGCTGCCCGCCGATTCTGGAAGCCCGTCGCCCGTTGAATTTCATTTCGATTCATTTGGCCGCTTTATTAAGGAATTATTGTAGAGTCGTAAAAAAAATTTCTATCTCCGCTTTGAAAAAAAGGAGGATAAGAGGGCCGCGCGCGTCGAAAGCTGCCGGATTCCTTCTTTTATGGCCTTTAACAGGAGAACAAACAAGTTGATATTGTTGTTTGTAATTCCTAATAAATTGTCCTTTTTATTGGCTTTTATGGATTCGGCTAGGTTCAAAGGCTTTTTTTTTTTTTTAAATTACGTGCAGGTTTTTTCGAATTACTAAGCCGTATCAAAAGCAATGAATTATGATTGTTTTATTGTAAATTTATAAAATTTATTCCTTTCAAAACCAACGTCTTGTTATATTAAGTTTTATATCTAAATGAATTAATCTAAGGGTATTTTATTCAATAGCAAAAGAGTATCAATTTAGTCGTGAATAAATAAACCAATAACCTTTTTAGTTAAATTGCAACTACCTCAACCAAGTTTGAAGTTAATCATTATTTTTTATGAAAACAAATTACTTTCAGTAGAATCCGCAAATTATTAAAGTAAGTTGTTAACTATAAACTAATCCTGCAAAATACACGCTCAACCTTTCATAAAATCAAAAGATGTAAATAGTGTTAATTCAGTCTTTACCTAATGAACCCGTCAAGTATAAAGTAGAGAAAAGCTTAATTTACACGTCGGAGCGATTTTATTAATGTCCAAAGTAAATCATCCTAACATTGTACGAGCCCCGTCGAAACGCACAATTTTCATCGGCGCGAGCGTTTTATTTTCGGGTGCAATTAAGATTCTCAAAAGAAAAGCCGGAGCTCGCCTCTCGTCCTTCCAGCAAGTGAGAAAAGGTTCCCGCGCCGCGTCCGCCGGCAATTAGCCATATACATCCCGGCGAAAGAGATTTACTCGGCAAAATGTGTCAAAGCCTACTCGGCGCATAACCCTCTCGCGACGGTTAAGATCTGATCCGAGCTCATCAAAAAGGTTCGCGCGTAAAACTCCTTTATCCTCGCGCAAGAGCGAGCAACGAGCCGCGAGTGCTGCGGTTCGTTAAATCACTCGATGAAGTCGTAAATCACATTAGCCTCTCTCGACGACCGGCCGAGGGAATAATCCGCGCGCGAGAATTTTTACCTATGAGCATTATAACTCTCGGGGTTCACGATTACAATCAAGCGCGGTGTGTGTGCGCGTACGCGCGAGAGCCAAGCTTAGACAGGCCGCAGAGGAGCTTTTGAATTTACGTGGGAATCCGACCGCAAAGCCGATCGAAAGTAATGAACTGCTGGTATGCGTAAGCGGCTTTGTTGGCTCGCCGATAATGACACGAGTACTTTGGCTCCTTGACGATTGTTAGCGTGCAGCGCTTGTGAAAGATTGGACAAATGACGAGTAAAGTGCGGGAATTATGATTTCTGCGTGTATAGTTTATTGATTAGAACATTTTCAGTAAAAGTGGTAAAAAAAGGTCACTGTTGTTGTAGAATTTAAATTTGATTACGTTCTACGCAATTTCTAAAACTCGGCTAACTAAAATATATTTTAACCAAGCTTTTAAAAATAAAATCTTGAGGTATTTCAATGATAGTGGTTTTGAAAGTTATTAGAAATATTATTCTGCACGTTTCACAAAACTCTACAACTCAAATCAGTAGAAGAAGATGACTTTCTAAAATCGTCCAAAAATTTGAGTAGTAACGCAAGAGTGAAACGACAAAATTTGTCCCGCTCGGGCAAGAGAATAACTTGCGACTCTCCGTCGGCCGACACAAAGCTCGTGTGTTTTACGATCTGACACGCGCTCTCCGCGCCGTTGCGTCAGAGCGCGCGTTTTTCTGCGGCCATTATGCGTTTTGAAATTGAAACGAAGTGCCATAACGCGCGCGCCGTCGAAACGCGTAGAAAGTTGGAATTTATTTAGGCGCGCTGGACTGCGCCGGTAAAAGAATATCGTTATACCTCGCGTCTCTTTTTTTTTTACGCGGCGGCGTTTTATATATTGTTGATTTAACGCGGCCGATTAAAAACGTTTATACGTCGCGAGAGCGGCGCGCAATTATCCGGGAACGAGATTAGATTTTTTAGATGACGGAGCTTCGACGATCGTCGTTGAAGTGGGTACATTCACCGGTTTTGTAAAGTTTATCGGGTTAATTGCAGATTGTGTTATGAGATGTTTCGGAGTTTATCTTCTTGGTTTGCAGTATTTTGTCATCAAGCTGTAATTTTTTACGCATATTTGGAAATATCAACCAGAATGTATTGAATAAAGACTTTTATGCGCATAAATAACAGGCAATAAGTCTTGTGTGTTTACCAACATAAATACAGAAAAATAATATGACTGTACTTTTATTGTAGTTTTTAAAGTTAGTTAGGCATAACTGTTATTTAAAAATTTTTAGTTTTTTTTTAATTTTAATTCTTCAATAAACCTACTGTAAAAATTTTTATCAGTTTCTGGCTGAAATAAAAACATTTGGAAGTAAAGTTAAGCCAAAAATACACAGACTAAAATAAATATTTGCACCTCGTGGCGTTTTATCTGCTAAGATGTAAGCGTCGATTAAGCCTCGATCCACTCTGCTTTATTAGATCCAATAAAGCACTTTCCAACTCTTATACCCCCGACTACACCTGACTAACGAATCCGTGCCATCAGGCACAACGTCGGAAGAACCGCGGCGCGATCAAGGGAGCTCTCCCCGCCTTCGCGAAGACGCTCTTGTTTCGCAAAGATGGCGCGCGAATTTCGTCCCGGCTCACGTTTTCGATCGAGCTCTCTCGGGTAAGGTGTTCGCGCGCGCCGGCAGTGCGGGGCGCGGGGCTCTCCCGCGATGTAATTAGGTTGTCTGGAACACTCACGTCACGTCAGCAGCGTGCCGCCGCGGATGGAGACATAATGTCGCGTAATGCCTCCCCCGCCCGCCTTTCCTCTTCCTCTTATTTGCCGCCTCTCTCTCTCTCTCTCTCGCGCGCGCGGAGAGGCACTTCCTCCGTTCATTTGCGAAGCTGCGCCGCGCTGCGCCTCCGGCGTCTTAAGCAGCCTTCTCTCCTCCTCCCCCGCAACATTCGTTCTCTTTCTGCTCCCGCGGGCTGCATTCACGGATATTTCATGCGCCGTCGCGCGGCAGGAGCTAATCGGATTGTCAACAATGGCCTCGGCTTTTAACCCTCTTGATTAACCGCCGGCTCAATGGATCCGCGGCTTTTCCTCAATTTTGACGTCTCGCAATTGCCGCCGCCGCTGTAACCTTGGTCGTTACAAACGTTTATATGAGTTGTAATTGAAATTTCGCACTATATAAATACCGGGTTATGGTAATTACATACAGTACTACAGGGTAATACAGGGGGAACCGAAATAATATTAAAAGGGTAACCTATAGAAATAAATTGGCGTAAATCCACCATTTTCCATAAAAAAAACACACATTTCACGTTTTGATTTTACACAAGTCTCGGAAGGCCAGGCTCCGTTTAAAAGCACTAATGGCAATCATTTCTACAATTCGAAAATTTATCATGAAACTAGTAAAAGGTAATGACGTGAAAATTGTCCGCAAATGATTGATTAGGCGAGCGCCGTTGTCCGTTTCCCCTCTAATAATAGCAATTCCCGGATGTTCGAAAGCTCGTTAAAGCGGCGGGATTTTTAATTCGGCGGCGGTCGTCGGTGCGTTTCCATGCCGTGCTCTCTCGCAGAGTCGCGCAGCAGCGGCAGCAGCAGCACTCGGCAATTACGCTCCTTGTTTACCTTCCTGCTACCGGCGAGCTCTTTTTCTCCCCCCGTCGAGAGAGAGGGAGACAGAGAGAGAGAGAGAGAGAGAGCGTTTTCGGCGTATAATCATCCTTATTGATAAATAACAACAAATAATCGTCCATCGCGTCAGCGCAAGCAATTACCGTTCACGTTTTTGGGGCCCGTCGCTCGCAAAATTGGTATTCGCGAGCCAATTTCCGAAGACAGAAGCCGGCCCCGATCTCTCTCGCTCATCTTTCTTCTTTGTGTTTTTTCGCGTATAGGATGCGCGAGCGGGGCTGCCGCGGCGGCGACTCGCGCGTATACACATTCCGCATCGCCTTCTCTCTCTCTCTCTCTCTCTCTCTCTCTCCTTTATCTTCGTCTCCTCTCTCTCCTTCTGTCTCTCACGAGAGGAAGAACAAGAGCGAGCCGCGGAGTCATGTGAGCCCCGTTACCGAACCTGGTAACCACTTACAAGGGAACAAGTAAATGATGGGTTCTCTCTCTTGTTTCTTCCTCTCTCGCGAAAATAATCGCGCGTTCTCCCTCTCCCTCTCGTACGGAGCAGCTGCGAATTATGAGACTCTTCCCAGTATTGATAGGTAATTGATCGTAATTCAGCATCGGCTGCTGCTCCCCGCGGGGATCACCCGCGTTTTGTTTTTGCCTCTCGTTCGCCTCTGCCTTCCGTTTATTTGCATAAAGTACGCCTTACAATGCGCACGCACTCTCGCAGCTGATGTACTGTGTACGCCGCGGCGAGCGGGGCCCCGCGTGTCCCTCGGAGTTATGAAGATATTTTTTGCCGATTGCATTCATTTTTTTTTTTTTTTGGGGCCCGCGGCCGATTACATTGCCGGCGAGAGAGCTCGAGTCACGAGGTCACTGCACGCTTTTCGCCGATAAACCATATTCAAATTTGCACTTTAAAAGCGCTACGATCGTCAGGGGCGTTTAATATTTCTTTTGTAACGAGGAACACACTTTGCATTATCGCGGAGGTAAGACAATGCGAGTGCACCGAGGCCTGCCCATACGTAAATCAATTTTTTTACTGGGGGAGGTTTTGCAGCGATTCTTTTATTCGCTTAGAAATCGGCTAATCTTAGCTGGATGCAGAGGATTAAAGTAAATTATCACAAAAAGATTGAAACAAACGTTTTACATTCTCGGGCTTATACGATTCATAAATTACTTGACAAAATGTCGCGGGGCTTTTCACTAGACACAAATGGCCGGAAAAATAAATTTTGTAGAAAAAAAGGCACGAGTTACGTATTTAATTGTTGTTTTTCTGTCGCTAATGCGAAAAGTCTGGCGAAAATTTCTAAAAGCACGAGCATAAAATCCCGGGGAAAACATTTGCATAAAGTTACTCGTAAAAATCGATTCTGGAATGAAAAAGCTAATTCTCTTAAATCGCGGCGTAATGTAAATAATCCAGCTTGAACGACGAGCCGGCATTTATCGCGCTAATTTATTTGTCGACCTTTTGTCTTGATTTATCTCCGCGCGCCGAAACAAATAAAATCTAATGCACACGTAATCGAAGCCATGAATACGAAAATAGGCTCTTTGAGAAATTCGCGATAGCTCCGGCGTCTCGTCGGTAACGGCACTTCTCTCAAAGTCGTTTTCTAAAGTGTCGTTTCGCTCGCCTCGCTCTCGCAAAAGCTGCCGCGCGGAGATCTGCCTCGGACGCGTAATACCGGCGGCAAATCGAAGAAAGCAATTTTTCAGATTTCCGCCCAGAGAAGCTCGCAAAGAAGAAGAAGAAGAAGAAGAAGAAGCAGCGGCAGAAGAAGAAGAAGCCCGTGACTGACGCCCGCAGGATATGAGTTAAGAAGGAGGAACTTTAGCTCGCGGCTCCAGGCCGTTATTAGTTCCACGCGTAGCTCGCATGCCAATCTAACTAGTAAGAGGTAACTTCCGCGCGCGCAGAGAGAGAGAGAGAGAGGGAGAGAGAGAGAGAGAGAGCAGTGGAGCCAGGGCAGCAGTAAAGTAAAATCGAGTTCTGCATTCAATCACATTGAATCGCCGAAGCCGAGCGCAATTTCTTTACTTTGCCCAAGTAAGATTATCTGGGGGATTTTTCTCGGGAGGTACTGGCAGGCTCTCCGCGGAGGGGAAATTAGCACCTCGGAAGAATGAGTGGCCCCTTCGCGCGCCGGAGAGGTTAAGCGCGTTATGCATGCACTCGTAATTCGATGCTGGTGTTTTCGCTTGATTTAGTGTGAAGAGCGTCAAGGGGCCTTGCAGGTGTAATTGTTGGTTATTAATTGAGGTACTGTTACGTTTTGATGTTATTAAAGATGAGTGATTTAAAGGAGTTTCCTTCAATTATGCGCATGAGGCTGTAGCTTTTGTTTTATAACGATTCCTTATTATTGGTTTAGGAATTTTTTGCTTCCAGCGTGTATATCACGTATTTCTTTTAGCTTCACCAGTACAGTATCAAATTTTAAACTTCGGGTGAAGAAAAAGGTATACTTCAAACTATGTATAGTCGAGAAATCATAAGTTTCGGTTGTTCGTTTCAACGAGCGAGTTTTTTTTCCAAGTAAATGAGAGTCAAACTTTCTTTTCCCGACACATTTTATTTTCTCCGAAATTCAAAGTTTTTCTAATGTAAATCCCGAAACGACTCCCGAATGAAAATTATGGTTCCAGTACGATGCCCCTATAAATTAGGGTCCAATCCAATTACCTTAACCGCCATAAACTACGAAGTGCCGTTGTTGTCTCCTCGTTCCTTGCTCTTAGACTTTATTGCTACGTAACGATTTCTCCGAAAAAGCCTTGCCGAGCGATTGCGCAATAATCGGCCGGGCCGATCGCCGAGCTCTCTCTCTCTCTCTCTCTCTCTCTCTGTGCCCCTTCGAAAAAAAGGGTTCGCTCGTAAATTATATCGGCGTGTAATCTCGTGCTGAGAGGCGTCATAATCGGCGCGCGTGCGCTTTTCCATAATTGAATCGCCGTTAAATCTCCCGCGCCGGTCGACGGGGCCCCGATTTATAATGTCGGCGCGGGCCGGAGAGCGTTCGCAGGTGCAGCCGAGATAAAGCGACACCTCGTATAAAAGAAATGTCGCGTCCGCCGCGGAGGCTTGTGTACCGTTCGAGAGACATCGATTATATCGGGGCTGCGAGAAGCGCGGAAACTCGAGTTTCTGGCTAGATGAGCCGGTTTTTCCGAAAAGTCGATTTACAATATTCGCGTGAAAAGAGCGAGGTGTATTTGGTTTGCTGCGGGAAATGGATATTGTGGATTTTAATGCTGTTTTGGAAAGCGAAACTTTTAATTGATTAGATTAAAGACAGTGAAAATCGATTGATAATTATATATTATAATTTAGAGTTTTAGAAAGGAAATTGAAATATTTATTTGTTCTTAATTTATATTTTAGAGCTTAATCTGTTGGTTTTAATATCGAAATAACTATTATATATATATATATATTTCAATATACTTAAATTGTTTTTCAAAAGATATCCATATAGGAAATTATAGTTTTCAGTCTAACGTTTCATTCACACGAATAAAAAGAGTGTTTATAATTTCGAAGAAAATAAAGTGGAATTTCCTTAGAAAGCGTTAAAAATATTTTTTCAAAGAAAAGCAATAATTTTGGTTCGCGAAAAAAAAATTCAGTTTCCGATCTATCCTCTCTTTGCAATTTACAATATCCAAGCGTTTTCTAACAAAAACATCCGGATTTTTAACGGCTCTTCTAAAAAGACCCGATCGACTCCTGGATCCGAGCTTCGCAAAGCAACCAGCAGGCTTATTTATTCAGCGCGCGATATTGCGCGAGTTCCCGATTACGTCGGCTCTCTTCGGCGAGCGCCTCTTGCACTCTTGAGTTTATGCCCCTCGCGGCGCAGACATCATGTGCGAACGATGGAACGCAAATCCCATTTGCGGGTTTAATATTGTTTATTTAACCTAATATCCGGCAGCTTATACAATCAAGCGTCATTAGAGTCGGTAGCTTCGACTGCTTCTGCCGCCGCCGTTTTCCTTCTGCTTTCTCTCCCTTCCTGCCTCCCGCCGCGTACAAGTGCGCGCATATTCGCTCTCTCTCTCTCTCTCTCTCGCTCTTCGCAGTGTTTCGAGGCTGTAATTGTATTTCCATGCTCTTGGCTCCGGGGAGTGACGAGACTTGCCCTGGTAGCTCTTCTGTCGAGGCACTGCTGGAGTTGCCTCTGCTGACTGACTGACTAGTTTGCTTGTCGACTTCCGCACCCCCTTCGACTTACCGGTTCAGCAATACGTTTATATGTGCGCTTCCAGCAGTCTGGGTTACTTGGAAATTTAAAAAAAAAGATTCTAACTTTAGGAGGATATGAATTTTCGATTGAAAAATCGAGGGAATTGAGAATTCTAATGTTTTATTTTAAAATATTTTCAAGAATCTAATATGAAAATTTTTATAAATTTTTAAAATCTCCTAGTAAAAAACTTTAGAATAAAAGTTGTAAAACTACTTTTCTGGAAGTTTTTCTCCAAAGAATTATAGTCGTGAAAGTATCTTCAACTATGCTTCATAACAGGTTTACACGATTAGATATTCATTGCTATCGATATTTTACAGTAAATGTGCATGATTGCTTCTGCATTCACTTTATTTTTTGAAAAAGCTGCCTTGGTAATATATAACTTCGATCACAACCTAAACAAAACAGTAAATTATTTTTAAAAAAATCTTCTAGATTTATAACAAAATATTATCATATTACTTCTGACGCTTTTGAATATCGACGCTAATATTTGAAAGAACAAGCAGCACCACTCCTTCAATACAGAAATACACGAATTGATTCACTCGATAAGTAAATTATTTAGCTTTCAGAGTGCAATTCTTTCCCTCGCAGACGAATCTACATTTTCGGGGCCATTCGTTGACAGGATACGTGGTAGAAAGAGGGAAATCATCCGCGGACGCAAGATTTAGTGCGACCCTTCAGACTCTTTCTCCCTTCCCCCCCGCGCCGAGGCAATCTCCATGCTCTCTCGCTCTCTCTCTGCGTGTACGCACGGAAACAACCCCGGCCGGAACTCGCTGTTTCGCAAGACAATATCCGTGCCGATATTGCATGGGCTTTCTGCCGTAATTCACTCGGGAAATGCGATTGTTTGACGCTCCCGCTGACAAATGTGATTCCTTGCTCTATAACGGGGTAGAGGCGAAGGAAAGCTACAGCCGGCGCCGCCGCCGCCGCCACCTCCGACGCTCTCTGACCTATTCCGTATATACGCTCCACTTCAATTACTGACTTGTTACCGAGGCAAACGTTGTTTACTCTTTGGTTAAATGCCTTGATTGTACATTTTACTGAAATATCGAAATTCCTCGAATATCAAATGCATAATTCTCGTCCTTTATGCTCGTAATTTAGATTTACATACTCGTGTTTATGCAGGAAATAGAACGCGTATTGACGTAGCGTGCTGCGAGCGAATGTTCGAAACAGTTTCCATTTTAAAGTTTATTAAAGAATAACGTAAAATGATGCAATGCAGGCGGGCTTTTGTATTTTACTTAAACATTCGAGGGGGACTGTGTTATTAATGGAGTTTTTAGTCAATACAAAGCGATCGATCAATATCTTTTGGAGTCTCCATTCTCATTAATGTGATTTAACGTTCACCACTTTTGGATAGAAAAAAGTTTGTGATTTTATTCATGAGTTTAATACTACGCGATATCTTGATAAAATACAAATTTAAAGTGATTTTGGTATCAAAAACAATCTGTACATCGATCGTACATCCTAAACACAAAATATTACCATACTAACCTTATTCCATCCTTTTCATAGTTTACCAAGAGCAATTTATTATAAAATAAAAAAAAACTTTTCTAACTTCCCAACTTGTGTAATAGTTTCCATAAAATAATACACAAAAGGCACACTCGAAAATACTAATGTTTGACGATTTGACATGCAGTTCACACACTTAGACGTTCAAAGAGGCGAGAAAAAATGTAAATCTGTGAATGCGACGCAAAACCTAGTGTGCGAGAAGGGGCCTTAAGTGAGGATAGCCGGCGATGAGACAATGCCCGCTGGATGAATGAATGCGCTGATGAATGTACACAATAGAAGAAGAGGCAGGCGGCCGACACAAAGGGGGGCGACAAAAAATCGCCTCTACGTGGCAGCTAAGTTCAAGTCACGAGGGAAGGTGCGAGTGGGAGGAGAGAGAGAGAGAGAGAGAGCTGTGCGCATACACACAGTCGCACCCGGAGAGCGGGGCAAAAAAGCCAAGCGGCCGGAAACAAGAGAATATAGACGTTAGCAGTTAGGAACGAGATAGAATTGCCTGCGCGCCTCGCAAAATCTCAATTAGCGCTTCTTTCAGACGGCGCGGCCCATACTGCTAAATGCAATATTAACATTTTATTACGTTATTCTTCTTCTCGTGCATTATTCATTCCTTTTTTTTTCCTCGCGTGATGCGAAGAAGAGAGAAGGGCTCGTATTCAGATTGGAAGTTTGATAAATTAATTATTCTATTTTATGACATATTTATCGCCGAAAACCCGTTTGTGTGAGAACTATCGTACTGTATTAATGAAAAAAGTTTTTAGAACATGGTTCATTTCTGACTTTCGTAGTTTACGATTCTTTTACAAAATTTTAAATAATATATATTTTTAGGAACTTCTGTACAAATTAATTTATTCTACTGTCTTCATAGGTTATTCAAAAATCTGTTTGATATTTCACCCCTAAAATGTTCGTCTCCAATCTTTTACAGTAATAGGCTCAATTCGATTGCAGCAGCAAACACTGCAATTTTAATGGACGCGTTTTATTGTATAACCAGATGAGCGTGTCGTAGGAAAAAAACGAAAAAAAAAAATCAATTCTCCCGTGAAACGAAGTGGAAAAAAGCACTCAATTCTCTCGCCGCTTCTTCTTCATTACAAGACAATCCCGCGGAAAAAATTCAATTACGGCACGCAGTATGAAATCAATTGGTCTTCGATCAGGCCATCAGAGAGCTCTCGCGCTCTGCTCTCGCGGCGAAGGTCAAAAATCAAATAAATCGTTCGTCATAATTCATCGAGCGCGGGCCTTATATACAACCTCTTGTTACGCTATATATCTCCTCTCTCTCTCTCTCTCTCTCTCTCTCTCGCGGGAGAGCAGCGTAATTTACGAGTGCAGCCCGCTTATATACATAAGCGAACACGCGACGGTCGATTAAAATTATTCCGACCTCGTCTCGTGTCCCGCCGAAAATCTTTCGCGTGCGCGTGTAATTACCAGCCGTTGCCGCCGCCGCCGCGACTGATACCGTTAAAGCCGAGAGAGAGCCGAACTCTCCGGGAGGCTTTTTACAATACGAGAAAAGGACGCGAGCTATTGTGAGCGGGAGAGCCTCCTTTTGCCCATTACCAAAGGCTATATACGGTTGCGTAAGTAAAAACGCCGCCGACTTTTTCATCTTTGTGAGGACGAACCGCCGCCGCCGCCGCCGCCGCAGCCGCCGCGCGTGTTCACGTACGTACGGAGATAAATGATATCGTAAAGCCGGCAAAAAAGCTCGGCCGAGCTGGAAATAATAGAGGAGTCGATTTTACAGTCATGGGAAAGGAGGATATTGTGATCGGGCCAGTCGCTGCCACGTTGTTTTTCACCGACTTGTACAGAGAGTCATCGATGGATCTTTCGAGTTTTATGGTGCGCCTTCTCGCGTGTGGCATATATAATTATGGATTTATTAAATATCATCTTATTGGTAATAGGTTTTTCAATTGTATACATTAATTGCTCGAAATATCAGCACTATTCTATTTAAAATTAACAATTATTAGAAGCGAAATGAATCTACGCAGAGTTTATGATCGGCCTTTTACGATCGCGCGGCGCGTGAGAAAAAACTTTCGCCCGTCCTTAGAAATTCGATTGGTCGGATAATGTATTTATATGTATTCTTTAAATCCGATGCTAATGCGAGTATCATTTGTCTTTAATTAAGACAAACGATAGGTCGTATATTATGTGGCCCGGACAAGTGATGCGAGAGTTCGAATCTCAGACAAGGCTGTTTGAGAAAACGCTGCTCCGTGATATTCCACTCGGTCTTTTTTTTTGTTTTTTTCGTTAGCGCAGCTCGTACTTGAAATACAGTTGGTCAGTTACAACTGCGCGCGAGTAAAAATCGTGATTTGAGTTATTGCTTAGCGGATAAAAAGCGAAGGAAACGTAATGTCCGCGCGGCATTGTTTATCGGGGAATATTTTTGTGCGTACCTCATTACATATATTACGAATTAATAGCTTAAGAATGACAGTGTAATCTATTATTGGAGAATATATGTGAAGGATTTGCGGGTTTAAACAGTGTTTTATGGCTTTAATGATAACGTTTTTATTTTCGTAGTCTTGTCTAATAAAAAAGGAATTTATAAATAAGTTATTTCATAATAATAAGAAGTATTAATCTATTATTCACTGTAAATTCTAAAGAAACTGAGAGTATTAAAAGCTTTAAAGAATTACGATTTAGAAATAAAATAGTTCTAATCTATAACCGTTCGCGTAAATAGCGTGCTTTATTGGAATACTTAGTCAGATGTTCATTTGGGTTTATTGGATTTTACTGTACAGTTTTATAAAGTATTATGCCATAAAATGTTCATTTCTTTTCGCAGAATCACTCTTTGACGTTCTTATAATTTTGTCGTAAACCGCTTGATTTCTCACTCGTTAAAGCACGCAAAGCTTCGATTCACTCCTCGAATAATCAATATACGCCTCGGCCTTCTCGATCCATTAAAATAAGAAACAAGCTGAAGATCGCCTCTTCAGTTTCGTCACGTTGACAAACGAAGTTTCGGCGAGATGAAGCACGGCACGTCCGATGACTGATCAATAGCGAGTCTCGTTTTAAACGCGAAAACATTTTAATGCAAAGCCACGGCTTCTGTCGATATGCAAATCGCGGGCGCTGCGCGCTCCTCCTCTCCGCGATTTGCTAAATAAATCGCGTGGGGTTACGTCACCCCTCGTGCGTTTTGTGCCGTCGGTAATGTATGTTATTCTGCTCGTTGAGACGACCCGCCTGAAAAATAGGAATTCAAATCGCATTAGTTGCCGGGCTCTTTCTACGTCGTATTCCAATGGTCCTAACTTTGGAAATTTGCATGGGATTATCGGGGCCCCGAGAAATTCTGATCGAGTGAATTTTATATGCGTGCCATTGAATATCGGCGCGAGTGAAATTAGTCATTTTTCTCGGGTGTCAAAAGTTTTGAGCTAGTTTATTTGAATCCTTCTTATTACCGATGTTTAGCTTCTTTGATTTTTTTTTTTGATTAATGACGCGGAAAATCTTTTTAACTGGTAATGACTATAAAATTGATAAAATTTAAAATTTTTTAATTTAAATTTCATTATAATCTTTACTGTAACACAAAAGTGCGTGGAATTTTAATATTTGTTTATTTATTATAAATAAAATCAATAAAAATAACTCGAAAAACTGACCATAAACTTCTTGATTTTTTTTAGAGTCACTGATAAAAAATGTTCTAATAAATACTTACTTTGCACATACTCTGATAAAATTTTTATTTATTATTTGCGATCTAAGAGGAATCTCCAAGTTTTATCCCGAAAAAGGTTCCCTTTTTTAGAAAGAACTTTCCCAGGCAAACTGCGCAAACCCGACAATCTGCGTAAACCCCGAACTGCGGAGCGAAATTTGGGCGGTGTGTACAGAGGGCCCGAGAGACAAATGTGTAGAGTCGATGTCGTAACTGCAGTAGCACTCGGCCACTGTGACTGGTCGGCTCTATTAGGTTAGACCATTGCTAGAGCGAGAATCGAGCGTATTCACCGGCAAATGCTCCCATGGCGGTCCGGCTAATTGACAAACATTGACGGACAAGCCGCGCAACGGTCGCCGGACCAAAATGGCCTTTGTTTGACCTGTGTTCTAACGGCTACTCTCCGGCTCTCTCTCTCTAATTCTCTTAGAAATCTTCCAGTCCATTTGTTCAAAACTCACCGATGGGAGACCCTCGACAAACGGAGCCACAGGTAGCCAGTCATTCACGTTGACTAACTCTATTCTATCCGTAGGTTGCGTGTTTTCGTTCGCGGTTGCGTAGGGAGGATCGCGTTTCACTAGAAACTTTGGGGTACCGGAATAATTAACTCTTTTACGGTCAACTTTCCAACACTTTATTCTTCTTTTTACGTTTTATTACAGTTTTATTTTCACTTCTGGTGGGATCAATTAATTTTTTTTTTTTTTTTTTTAATTTAAATTAGGGAAAACAACATATTTCTTTAAACTCAAAAGTCTTAGTAAGGAGGCTTTAAACGTATCAATCTATTAAATAATACTTGTTTAATATAATTTTTCTATCTTTTTAAAAGCTAAACTTTACGTTAAAAAGCTACTTAAATGATAAGAATAATATATTTTAAAAGCTTGCAGATATCTAAAATTATAGATTATTTCAATTTCATTAATGGAAATACTTATTTTTCTATTCTAAATTATAATCAATATAATAAATATAGATTCAAAGTACATCCTATAAAATAACTTTTCTCCATGCTTAGCACTATCTTTAAAATGTCAGCAACTGGGGATTTTTATTTCTTGAATTAATTTTGTTTGTAATTTAGTAGATATTCTTAGCTTAGTTTATCAGTGGAAGTTTCAGTTTTACGTAAAACTCAAAAAATGTTCTTTAAAAAAAAAAAAAAAAATTGTAGACTTGAATGAAACTTTCTAAGTTTTCACTTAATTTAAAAAGCAGACGCTTTATCTAAAGTGTCGAAAACAGTCTTCCAAGTAGCAAATAGGAAATACATCAGCATTCATTGAATAAAAATAAAAGAAGTAAGTAGTATGAATTATGAAAACTGCTTCTCGTCCAGGAGTAAACTTGGTTGATTTATGTCAATGCTTTTTGAATGAAAGTTACTTAAACGCACGACTGCTTACAGCACTCAAAAAATTACATGAAGACATTTTCCATTAAATTCAATTAGAGTCTGAAAATTATTCATTTATCGCATCAATTAAAGATGATCGAGTGAACAATGTTAATTGCAATGTTTACAAGTAGTAATAAAGTAGCACTCGACCACTTTGACGTTTCAATAATTTTGCCTGGCTTTCTAAACGATTTCCATTATTAATATAAAATAACTTGTAATTCATTAAGCACGAAATTAAACGTCAGTTCCAGAGTCAGTTCCAGCCACCAACAACCAATTTCCAATTACAAAATTTCCCAATGCGTAAACATTTAAGCGAAGCAAAAGGAGTAGACGAAACCGATAGATCGGCAAGCAAATTGCATTTACATTCCCTCGTATATTCCATCAGTTTTTCGCCTGAAAGTATATATCCGAGCCACTTCTAGTTATTTCTTACTCAGTTTTATCCCCCTGCCGAATAAAAAAAGGAGCGAAAGAAGCGCATTCTGGAGTCGCGCAGCAAATTATAACTGGAAGGCTCACGCTTGCACGCGGATTCGGCATAAATCGCGTGTCTTCGAGGATCCTCGGAAGAAAAAAGGGGCCCCGGCCGAAAAGAGAAAGAACGGAGACGAGGAGGTAAGAAGAGACGAGAGGCGAGCGTCCGATTCGAGACAATGATGGCGGTGATTCTTTTGATCGGAGATAACGGCCGTGGCGTTTCGCGGCCCCGGAAACCTGTACCTGCCGTCCGTTGTTCCCCCCCTTTCTCTCTCTCTCTCTCTCCTCCTTTCTGCGCGAGGCGGCCGATGAGAGCGGGTAATTGCAACCAGTTTCTCAGATTTCGAGGCGTAATGAGAACGCGAGCCGCCTTATTGGCGTCATTTCGGAAAGGAATCATCCTCGTTTGCACGCTCTCGCAAGCGCGAGTGACCGTTCGATGCACCGGCTTTAATGGGCCACCCTGTTCAAAAAACTCCTAAGACCATCCGTTCGCCTCCTCCGTCCAGTATATTTCTAAATGCGCGGCTTTCGGGCTTCCCCTTTATTTTTCGCCCGAGCCAAATTATCTTGCCGGCGGCTCGTATTTTTTTCATTGTTTTTATTTCGACGCTCGTGAACACCTTTATTCCTAAGTACCTCGCACCGTTTGAGCGACGAAGCGGCCATTGTTTTCAAAATAAGCAGAATTGAGGGCGCTCTTAATATGCAGGATGATAATAAACCTGCGGAAAGTTTCGGAAAGGCTTAAAAACCCGGGCATAATTTAAAGCTGCCGAGAGCGCGAGGGAAATAAAGTAAAAAGCAAGCACCCGCGTCATTGTCAAATTTGAGAAGATGAAAATAATTTAAGGTAATTCCATACCGCGAGCGCTCGAGGAGGAACGAGAGAGAGAGAGAGAGAAAAAGAGCGGAGGGCTTCGAAAACGTCTCGCATTCTTTGCGGTCGCTTGACCGCGACTTATAGTCATGTCATATGTGTGCGTAACAAAAAAAAGGCACACGAGGAGAAGCGTGGCGAATGCACGCGTGCAATGTATAGTCAATCTCGCGGGCCGAAAATAAAAGAGCGGGACGAAAAACACCGGCAGCATCGCCGAGAAAAAGGATTCGGGTTCACGAGGGGGGAGACGAGCCGAGCTGGATTAAGCCCCCTAGGATTGCCGTTAAGTCGGCCACCGGCATTCGATTATGATCCTATTGTTGTATATGTATATATATATATATATATATATATATCAAGAAGTATAAAATTTTCAGTTGATTACCGAGATAGTTTTTAATTGGGGTCTTTAAAGTGTTCAGTACATTTATCATATAACTTTCACGAAATTTCTTTCAACTCGTACAAGTGCCAGAAGTCATCGGCAAACGAAAACGCGCCCATTACCGATGCGCTTCCATCGAACAAAAGCCAACGTTCTCGACGCCTCTCGGGGCGCGTGCTCGCGAGCCTCCGGCGGCTTAATATTGTAATTATCCCGGTTATAAATTGGTTGTCACTTTTTTTTTCCAACTTCCCTCCTAGGTTTAAGGTCGCGCGTGATGAATACGGCTAAGAGCGGTCTCCGCGCGGTCCCGTTACGCTCGCGCGTGCGCGTGTGCGCGCATCTCTCTCTCTCTCTCTCTCCTTGCCATTTCGCCGGCATTAGACTCGTAAAAGAAAGAGGCGCGGAGGAAATGAGTAGGAGAGAAAGAAGGGCTACAAGAAAAACGGACGAAATGAGAGAAGAAGCGGATGGAGATTGCCGTGGAGAGAGAGAGAGAGAGAGAGGGGAGGCAGGGAGGGAGATAACGTAAGAACTGTAAATGTTATAATTTACCTGTACTTGGCTGTAATGACAAAGATATGACTAAGACAGGTTCATTTAATGATGATTTTTTATTCCGCGCTAATGACTGCCTCGCGATTTTCTCGTTTTGGCGGCGGGGAAGTGAAATGATTATTGAGGAAAGCGGGGGACTTTTTACTTTCGGCCCTGCTGGATTTCAGTAGGCGAACTTTCTCGAAAGAAGGTCTCTCCGATATCTTTAACCGAAAGCAAAATAAAATTTGTTTATAAAGAACTGGGGCCGATAAGAAACGAGTCCTTAATGCTTTCTCCGCGGGAAAGAGGAAGCGTCTCGGAACGCGGACAGCCTCGCCGGTAATCTTCGGATTTTCTCAGCTGAAATTAGGGAAAAAAAGGCGAAACGAAGCATAAAGCTAGTCGTGGAAGGCTGAGAGCCTTGGCACTTTGGGAATCTAGCTCTCGGTCGAGCTCTCCTCGCACGCACTTAGGGGATAAAGGAGGAAAAGAGGTGTAAAGGAGACGGGGGGGATTTAGCTCCGGCCTGGCAGGTCTTCTTACACGTACACGTACTCGCGGCATTGTTCAGCGCCCATCTTCTCCTCTCTCTCTCTCCCCCTTTCCCCGATATCCCGAACGATCTGACAGTCGATGGCCTCGGCCGCTAAAGCCCCTCGCTCTCGCGCGCGCGACTTAACAGCATACCGTTATGATAAGCTTAATGCACGCCTGTCCGTATCGTCGGCGGCGCAACGTCGCCCATTTGACGTAACAATAAAACATTGTTGACTCTGATTGCCCTGCGGTTGCCTCTCTCTCGCTCTCTCTCTCGTAAGCGCATACCTCTCTCTCCTCCTTTTTACCTGCAGCTGTACGTGTGCGCGAATCGGCCGGCCGGCCGGCCTGAGAGTACCTGTGTACGCTTGTTAATGCGTTAATGAAACATTGTGTGAGGCTTGTAGGTGTGAGGAAGATTAATAGTTAAGATATACGGGCTTTCCGTGAATGGCGTCCGTGTTAGAAGGCTTAGGAGATCGTTGTTTCGGATTTACGATAAAGCCCATGTGGCGCTTAGCGATTTACTGTACAAGGCTCAAACGCACGCTGCGAGGGCCTGCCTCATTCTGCTCTGATAATACTCCGAGGGGAAGGGTCATATTTCTTTCTATTAACGAGTTTCGCCAAACTCAAAAATCGTGGGAGGAGGCGTATTTACTTTTACTTGGAGACTGAGGGGGAAGTTTTTTGTTATTTCGCGCTGGTGGAGCTTTATCAATGTTAATTCGAAAAGAATGGTCGCGTTAAAGTTTCGAAAATAATTAATTAAATTTTTAGTGGTCAATCTCGTTTTACAGGCCTCACTGGCGAGGCAATAAAAATGCTCACCTGATTAAGCGGCATTATTTTCGTAAATATATCGATGCAGTAATTCGAGAATCCAAGTGCAATAAACGTTTTAATTAGAATGTTTTTCCGCGCGAGCAGCACATTAGCATCATCGTTAGCGATAGCTCGTCTTTCCGTGTTTGCATTATAATGTCTGGTTTCCTCGGTCGCTGTCTCCTCGGCTTCCTCTCCTTCATCTTCATTTCCCCTTTTTTCCCCTCGGACGTTCGCAGGCAAGCAGCAAGCGAACAAGAGGGAGAGAGAGAGAGAGAGAGAGAGAGAGGCCGTGAGATCTCACGAGCCAGTGAACAGCTAAACTCTAACATATAAGCGTTTTCCTATCTGCGATACAGCCTCCGCCTTATCGGCGAGTCCCGGCAACTCCGCGGACAAGTCCGCGGCGTGTAGTCGCCGGTGCGTATATATTCGAGAGCCCCTGTACTCCGTTCTGCCACGCCGATCCCGCTCAATCGCCGAGATATCACATCCATCTCGTCCGCGCTGTCTGCGTTATAAAGGAAACGCGTAATGATATCGCCGACTCGTTTCGCGAAGGAGAGCACATATGCGCCCGACTCCTTTTTTCGTTCATTACCGCGAGAGGCTCTATGGGAAAAATTCCCCGGGACGCCTCTCTCGCGCGCGCGGCGGGACTTAATCGGCGCAACTTAACGCCCAGCCTTGTCAAACTTGATGGCGAAAAAGGTAGAGTATCGCTGCGCGCGCGCGAGCTCATTTTTCTAATGCAAATTCCCATGATCGAAGGAATTTCAATCAGACGCGCTTGACGCACTTTATACTCGGATAAGACGCTTAATTACAGGAGATTATTTTGATAAGGTTCTCGTCATTTTTTCTTTTAGATCGAGTCTTTTTGCCATATTATTAACGTAATGGCCAATAAAATTATATTATTGCTTTTCTAACTGATAGCCTAAGTATCGATCAAAGATTAAAGGCATTAATCTATTTACTCAACGTAGCACGTCGATTAAGGCTCGTTAAAATTATGACGGAAAATAAAGGAGAGTGCCATTTAAACCCTTTTAACTACCTAATGGAGAGGAGATTTTTGAAAAAAACAACTTGATGGTAACATGACTGCAACTGGATTTTTCATGCAGAAACGGCTCACTTTTATTTCTGAAGTTTGAAGAACGAAATCTTCCAAGCCGAAAAATTGTTGCAAAAATAATAATAATAAAATAAACGTCGACTCGCAAGACTTCATTACAATAATTGCTCCTCTCGCAGGCCAGAGTCGGCCGCAGAGACGCTAATTCAAAATCTATTATAAATTCCGTAAAAAATGACAATACATTAAGCACGGGGCCCTATCGCTTATAAAGGCAGACGTCTCGCTATCCACCCGGTCCCGGCAACGAGTCTCACGCGTGCGCGCGTTTCTTCCTCTCACAATCATTTTCCGCGGCGCGTCTTCCCCGCGCGACAAGACAAACGCGTCAAGCCTCGTTCTCGGATCCGCGTGCTCCTCTCCTCGCGCGCGGCGTCTCTCTCGCGAGAGAGCTGACAGACTGCACGTGAGAGAACATAGGTTGCCTCTTTCTCCCAGGCGAGACGCACACACGCCTGGAGAATAGAGTGGAGGCAAGGCCAGACGGACGCTACATCTTTATGCATTCCGCGCGAGCGAGCCCCGAGAATTGAGCGATAAAAAGGTGAGAGACATCGCGGGGAGGACTCTCCTCGCGCACGGCCGAGGAGAGTACATAAAGCTGGATCGGCAGGAGATACGTATGCAAATTATCCCCGAGTGCGGTTTCAGGTGATTTCAGAGGAGAGCGGACCCGAGAGCCGAGGATGCAAGACCACTGTAATTCGAGAAAAGCGGGTTACACGCGCAGAAGGGGAGCCGCGAGCGATGCCTCCGAAAGCACTTTCTTACCCTTTTTTTTTTATTCGCCGAGTAATATCTCGTTGACTTGTGCGCAGGAGGCGCGCCCCCTTTCCGACATTCTTGCGTTCCAGTTCGGACGAGATGACGAGTTTATTTATATTCGATTCACGCAGGCGCCGATAATAAATTTCCGATTTAACTAAATGGAAAAGTGTCAAAATAAGTAACAACGCTTTTCGCTTCTGAGGCAGACATTTCGTAAGTAATTTTATTAAAACTCATATTATGCGACAAATGTAAGGTTTGGGTCTGAGATTAATAATTAAGAACGCAAATAGACTCCAGTTTAATTTTTTTTAAAACTAGTGATGTCTGTGCGCGCTTCGCGCGCGTACATGTATTTTTTTTCGTTTAATGATTTTATAAACATTAAAAT
>JAWWML010000036.1:1439598-1464529 GCA_035047165.1 Ormyrus rosae
ACAAAGCAGTTAGTGATAAGAATAGTTACATAGTAGCGATAAAAACGTTTAACACACTGCCAAATGAATTGAAGTGTTTAAATTTAAGTAAAGAAAATATTAAAAATAAATTAAAGAATTATATTAAATCTAATAATTATAATATGCAAGTGAATATGAATATAAGTGATCTCAAACAAAACTAGTGTTTATACCATTAACTCTATGAGCAATCTGTTAATATATTTTGAAATATCAATAATTATTTAGTTTGTAAGTTTTCTGTAACCAGCCTATGTACAGGTACCTGCATGTACCTCTATAGGATTTACCTAATGTAAATTAAACTGGTTCAATAAATCTTAAATACTTTTGTAGTTTCTGTAGGTAGTTTTCTTATTTAAAAGGCTAGCCTATTAGGACCTTTTTTTCATTATTTCCTTTTTCGACAGTAGATTTTATTACATAATTCTGGATTTTACCCACAATATATTACGAGATACGATGGTTCGAATAGAACCATCTCTTTTTTGGTCCCATAAATTCTCAATTTTGGGTCATCTGAAACAAAAAATCCAAAAAGATTCTTAAAAAGTACATGCATGAGTTCGCATGAACCTCATTCATCGAAAAATATTAACAAATAAATAAATGTCGAAGGTTTCGAATTTTTAGTGGTTTTTGACAGTTTTTTGGAACAATTGTTTAAAAATATTCTTAAATGTGAATGAAAAATTATGATTAAAGTTCATGCACCTTATGATTATCTACAAAATTTGAGACAAAATGTGGGCACCAGCTTAAAAAACACTGTTCCCAGAAAAACACGTGTGCGTTACGAGCGTTTTGGTACCTTAAGATATATTACGTTTTGAGATAAAAGAAGGTCTCTACCTTATTTCTATAGGTAATAGTGAGCTAAAATGAAAAAAATTTTGATTCTTTTGAAAAATTATTTTATATTTACATAGTGTTTAAAATGATAGAGAAAATATTAGGTAAAGAAAGTAATGAACTGAAACAATCGCACAAAATTCATCTAAATATTTTATTTTCGAATCATTTTTCATTTGCGAAATTCGAAAAATATAAATATTTAATGATGGAGACAAATAGAAGTTTAACCCGACTGTAAAAACAATGACGTACAATATCGCATAAGATACCAGTTTAGATAACAAAAAATGAAAGCATATAAAGCATTCACTCACACTCCATAAGTCAGTCAAGCTCTTTTTTTCTTATGAAAAGTATCATTTTTTAAAGCAAAGATGATTAACATTTTTAACATCTTATCGTTGCTTTTTTTCGTTATCAGCGGAACTTGTAAGTCTTAGAAATTCAGAGATTTTAGTCCCATTATCTTTTGTAAAACATTTTTAAGTTTGTAATATCAATTGTTAAATTTCGGAGTGTCATTTGCCGCCATTAAGGTCATGTCGGGAAAAATTATCAACATCGTCGAATTAGTATATTAATCCCTTTATTCGTTTACAAGCATTAATAAAGTCACTAATCAGTTCGCAACATAGGCTTCGAGTTTATTTTTTGTCTGTTTATTAGTGATTATATCAAGTTTATTGCTACTTACCTTCACTTTAGTGAAGAGACTGTGACGGCTCTCTTCCGTTCGGGTGTCCCTGGATGATGGGCATTGCTGCACCTTGAGGTAGCCGACGTGCGTCCAATGGATTGGACGTTGACTGGACTAATATAGGCTCAGCGGCGGCTCGTAGGACGAAAGAGAGCGAGAGCTTTTATAGCTTTGTCGGGCCGTCAATCGTCACAGTCAAACTATTGTTTTGATTAACGCGCACATTAGGCATTATTACCTTTTGAGTTTATGAGTATTTCAATATTTCACCCATTTCTTTACAGGGGCCCAATGCCAGCTGGATACATCTCAAGACTTTGGTACCAATTCACCACTGCTCTTGAACAATAACGGTGGAAGCTTGTACCCTGACAGAAGAATCCCGACTATTCTAAACTTTAACAGCAATCAAGCTCAACAGAGTTACTGTCCTGGTGCCACAGTTGAAGTTCTTGGCGTGTCCAGTGGTAGTAACACTCTGCGTCTCACGTGCAGCAGCGGAACAAGATTCCAAGCGCCAACCACTGTACGTGAATTCAGCAACGTTCGCTGCAATAGAATACCCGTTTCAACCACTAGAGAGACTGGAAATTGTCCAAATGGACGCGTAGTCGAAATTGGTTTCCAAGCTACGCGAAACATTTTTTCCCGCACAATTGATCTCTGCTGGAACAGTAACATAGGACGGACAATGTGGGCTCATGCGGTCATCCCTGCCGCTATTTCTGGAAGACAAACTGTCGGTCAAAATCCAGGTTTCAGAGTGGCTGGATTCTATCAAAATATCCCAGTTGTACAAGCTTATACTAGAGCCTCGCAGCGGTTACAATTGTTTCAAGAATTTGGCATGAATCAAGCTTTGGTTGATAGGTATATACCGACTACAGGTGAGTTTTAAATACATTTTTGTTGAACCTGTATTAAAATTTGAATATCATTATAAATTCAAGTTTCTTACTCTAATATACTGCTTTTCAATTTTTTATAATTGCTTAATAAATAAACTCGCATAAAATACAGAAATTTTCTCAAATGATATGTTTTTCAATAATTATAATTAAAGTTATATGAAAAGTAGCGGTATAAATAAATAATACATTTATTACAGGTGAGCACTATCTAGCAAGAGGTCATCTTATTGCTCGAGCTGACATGTATTACACGGCTCAACAAGACAGCACTTTCTACTATATCAACGTTCTTCCAATGTGGCAAAGTATTAATAACGGAAATTGGAAAATTGTCGAGGACAATGTTAGATCTTTGGCAAGGGATAATGGAGACCTTGACGTTTGGGCCGGTAGTCTTTACGACCTGGAATTAATTTATACTCCAAACGAAAATAGAACTTTTTTCTTGGAATCTCATCAGCTCAGGGGTTCTCCAGTTTTGATGGTGCCCAGATTACTTTTCAAAGTTGCGTACCATCGTCCCAGTAATCGTGCTGTCGTGTTTGTAACGGCTAACAATCCTTACTTGGCAGCAAATAATATTCCAGGGAACTACAGAGTTTGTCCAGAGCACAGAGTGTGCCGTGATAATTTCCCGCAGTTTAATAATATCGACAGAGGATACACTTATTGCTGCTTGTACAATGATTTTATTAGGGACGGTTATGCTAGTAATATTGGACTTCCCGATTTGGGAAATGTTGGTGCTCTTTTGTAAAGAGAAAAAGGATCTTTGTTTTATCTTTTTTTTTTGCCTTTATTTGTCATAACTATTATTTTTTAACTCGAGATTTGAATGATAAAATATCTCGTGGAAACGAAATATTATATACGAATAAAACTAATAAAACTTTATTCTTAAATAATTTCTGTTTAACGTAAAGAGTAAAACTTTTTAAATATTTATGCATCAAACTCTGCAATATTGAATTGCGTGTTAAATTTTTAGAAATGTACCTCAGAGGCCAAAAATTTTACTTTGAAATCCGAAATCCGAGCTTGATTCTTCGGTGCCGTAACCAGCAGATATCTCTCCTAAATTCCAAAGCGTAAAATGTAAGCGCTGTACCGTATCGCTGCATAGTTAACCTTTTAACGCAGCAGCAGAAAAAGATTTAAAAAGTTGAAAATATAAGAAGTTAGGAAGAAAGGGAGCGGCAAAAAAAGGAGATTAGGACGGTCAAAAGAAAAGGAGTAGAGGTGAGAGTGACGGCGGCTCGGAGAGGGGGAGGAATAAAAATCTTCAGCATAAGCGAGCGACGCTGCGAAGGAGAGGAAGTCGGGAGGGGAGGGGGTAGCCTTAAAGCGAGGGCAACAAAACGCAGGGAACACGGCACCGGGCTCACAAAAGGAGGAGCGCCGAGCAGGCAGATAAGCCCCGTGCGCGCCTCCATCAGGAGGCTGCTATTTCTCCCGTGACAATAAAAATTATAGGCTATCTGGACTGGAAAACAACGGGCCGAGAGGCTGCGCTGCCGCTGCTGCCGCTGCCGCTGCTGTGCCTCCGGATCGTGGTTTGCATTCATTAAGCCTCGACACGCAAGCAGTGGCGGCTGGTCCTCATCCCCGCGGCGCCTCCTCTCTCTCTCTCTCTCGGCATCCGCTCCTTCTCTCTTTCTCTCTCCCTCTCGTACTCCCTTTTTTTCTCTGTCCTCGTCGTCGCCGTCGCCGCGTCGTAGTCTCGCCCACGGTGGGTATGTGTGCATGCGTGTACGGCGTATCATCCGTGGCCGCGGCGCGTTGTGTTCCCTCCGATCGAGGGTTTCATTACCACATCGCCTGCATCTTGACTTCATAATGCGGCCCCGCTCTCCGCTGCTCTCCGCTGCGCGGCCGCGTTCCTCGATTTATGTGCGTTTCTCGATTTAGTGCCTCCTCTCTCTCTTTCTTTTCTTCGCCGCGGTCGGGGCTTTCCTTTTTCGCCACGGCGGGGCCGTTTTGCTGCTCTGTTTCTTGAGGGAGCGTGAATGATTGCTTTTTGCGGCAATTAAGTCCCCTTATACCGATGCGCGCGGGTAAACGTCTCAATGATTGGTTTTCTCGAATAAAAGTCCAATGATGTCCCTTCGCTCTCAGGCACGGCCGAAAGGTGGAGGCTGTTAATGGCCGACGCTTAAAAAGCGACCGCTACGGTTGTCGCGCGCAACCATCGCTGATCGGACCAGCTTATGAAAGCTCGCCCTCTCTCTCTCCCTCTGCCGCATGTCCAGCGGATGCAAATTGTCGATGAAAAATTTACTTTGATAGAAACTTTTTATTGCTGTTGTTTTAAACGAGAGCGGCCAGTGCTCTTTATTTTAATTGCGATAAGACTCTTTAATGTCGACATGATACGCTTCGTGCAAATAAATTATTATAATTGAGCTTCCTATAAGTGATAATTTAGTAAATAGGTCTACTAAAGACTGCGACCAGGCTGAAATCCTAAAATAAAGGATTTTCCGATTACGCTTGAAAGTTTTCTTTTACAAACGTTTATACCTTATGTCCACTCATTAAATGCAATGACTAAGAATATATCAAAGCTTTTTTATCTTCCATGCGGGAAAATCTGTTTTTCAGAGTAGAATGTTCGTTCAAATTTTATTCATATTTCTTACAAATTCAACTTGCTATCATAAACCTTCACAAAGAAAAGATTAATTGTTTACTTTGAACCTTCTACCATAATCTCGAAAATCCATGATATTTTACACAGCCAAAGAACGGAATAGCAATTTGCCAAGCAGCGCAGCGGCAAAGGCGCAACTTCCCTCGGGCGCGAAGGGCACTAGATACCGAGAGGGCTCGCGATCAACTGAGGAAGAAAGGATCATAATAGAAAATTATTTAGCCGGACGGAAAGAGCAAAGAGGCGAGATATCGCGCGCCGATGGAGTCGGAGATTCCGCGCGTCTCGCGCGGCGGGGCGCCGCGCTAAATAATGCAATAACGCAAGAATTATGGCAACTTAATGATACTTTATGTATAATTATATGCCTACGCAGCTCGCTCGCGCGCCGGCAGTAGTATAGTAGGCGCGCGAGGTGACTCGTTATAAATTTTAATGCAGCAGCTCCTCGCATTCTCGGGGTAACGGCAGTCGGGAGAACGCGCCAACCCTCGCTCGCCGAGCTTTTGTTTTCTCGAAGCATTGTACTTTTTCGAGGCGCTTTGAGGGATCGAGCTTGAGAAGCGGTGGATCTTTTAATTTATTTATATAATTATTTAACGAGCTAAATTGTCTTCGCGTGAGAAGGTAATAAAAGTGAAAAAATTCAAATTTATGAGTAATTTTAAGTCGCCTGCCGGCAAAGGCGGCTGAGTTATTGGACATTATATTTTGCAAGAATTCTTATAAAAATATTAACGTAGCACTGTTAACTGTGCAGTTACTTGTTTTTATAAAAAATCTGTATTATAATGCATACGAGAGAAGTTTACTCGTTTACAAAGGTGTTGTACGCCCATCGAATTCTGCTGAATTTTCTTCTCACAGTTTTTCTTTTTAATGATGCAATTACGTTCTATAGGGAGGGTTCGCTTTAAAGCGCGTTAAACTTCGTTTTATCAATGAAGTTTTTATCTTGTATAAGCGGAGGAATAAACAAAAAATGCATGGAATCCGTTTATCGTGACAGATCTAGTCTGGAAAAGGGTAATTATACAATGTGATTTAAGATTGCATTGTTCAGAAGAATAATAGAAGTATGGAATTTCATGTGCATTATTATTCATTAAAGTTATTTAACATGCAAATAAGTGTCTCGCGTAGCGCGGTAAGTAAATTAAGCTTAGGGATTAAACAGTGCGGAGATAAGTAAGCTGCTGAATTCATAAAGCATTGTTGCAGTTATAGTGTGAAGTGGCTTTTAATTTGCCACATTTTTATTTATTTTACATCAAGATAAAAAAAAAACACAGTTCGTTATATAGTTATTGTAGTTTTATAATAAGCCTAATTCATTAATAAATCGGTAACAGATACTTCCGAGGTTACTAGATTTGAATATAACCCTATAGAATAACTATTACGCTCATTCGTTCAATTCCCAACTAACCAGGTAAACTGCCGAGCAATGTAAAAAGCGAAATCTGCTCATCGACCGTAACCCCCCCCGGACACTGTGGACTTTGTTTTCCAGCTCGCGAATCGGAGCCCCGGCGCGAATCCGCGCGGCTCGCCAATGATAATAAATATCTGCGTACAAGCGTTTTACCAGTATCTGTCATCTGCATTCTAATCAGCGGGCTCCCTCGCCTCAGCATTTCTCATTTCCCCCCGCCAGGCGGCGCGCCGCGCGCGTCAATTTATCTAAATCATCGGCTGGGAATACACGGCGGAGGAGCTCGCAATACGCGTTATGCCTAATAAAGCAACACGCTCTCTCTCTCTCTCTCTCTCTCTCTCTCTCCGCTTGCACCCCGCGTGCTCGGCAGCAGTTCGACTCGGCAGCGGAGGAGAGAAGAAGAGGAGTAAGCGGGCCCACCTCTACGGGGTGAGCCATAAAGTATACATGCGGGTATAAAGAAAAGAAAAGGCCGGCGCCGAGGCTGTAAACGTAATTAAGTGCATATTGAATAAAGCCGGGGAATACGCATTTTTACCTGGCCGCCTCGTTTTCTTCCTCGATTCGCGCGCTCTCCGCGGCCGAGGCGCATAATTTCTATCACTTGATACTCGCGCGATTGCGCGCGCCTTTTGGCGTTTCGCCTAGGTGCGATGATATTTTTTTGGAGGGGTATCGACGGCTTCGCTTTCTTGGGCACGTCTGCCTTTTGCTTTATGACAATAATGCTGTAATGAAACTTAATACTTGCGTGAATCATTTCGACTTTGAATCAGTTAGCGCGCGAGTGCAGATTGTATTTCATTTAATTAAGAATTCTGCTTGTTGCGACGATCGTAATTTCTTTATTTATTTTTATTTTTCAAATACTAATAATTTTATAGGATAGTAATTTCAATATTTTATTATCCAAAACAACAATAGAAATTTTCACCCGTTGAGCTTTTAACAGAGAGCCTCGAAATACATCTGCAAAACTGCAAAGCAATATTAAGACTGTGCAGGCCGTCGAATTGAATAATCTTAGAATTTATTTGGCAAAACACCGTGTATAAGAAGCTCGCGTGCGATGACGACCAGGTTCGGTTTATTTGCAAGGGCTGCTCGGTTCTGTGTGGGTGACGCGAGAGTGCGTGCGTGCCGCCTCGGCTCTCTTCTCTCCCTCTCTAACTCTCTCTTTCTCTCTCTCTCTCTCTCTTTGCCGGGGCTTTTTGCAAAAAGTACATTGCATTTATAAGTCATTTATTATGAATTACACGATGCTATATTTAAAATGGGAGGCATGTCTTGTACGTGGATATATGGGATATCGAGATTATAACGCATGCTCTCGAGAAAGGGAGAGGAACGGAGGAGGAAAAAGAGAGATGCGCGCAGTAGGTATCTGGAAGCGAGAGAAAAAGGCAATAAGAATGACGCTCCGCGAAAAGATTCGTATTTTGTTTCGTCGGGGAGCCACTCGGCGCATATCTTTATTTACCCTTATTAATAGGATCTGCGAGGATTAGACCTGGAGAATACACGGTTTTCGTGCTCCGAGCTTTATTATTCTTATTTCGTTTCATTGAAAATTGATGAAACTCATCTATTAGTGGAAAGTAATGAAAAGTATATTATTTGCGATGTGTAAAAAACGATGTTGTATCTTATTAATAACGTTTGAAGATACATGATTTACAGGTCTTATTAAAACCAGTTCAATTTTGCAGTGATGGTATTACTAATTTTACTAAGAAAATTTAACATAAAATTAAGATAAAACAACTATACCAAAGAGAGTATTTCATATTTAAGGTACGAATTTTCAACGATTTAAGGGGATGTGCAATGTGTAATGTAACTAAGGGGGTGTTAAATTAAGCGTCCTTTAGAAAAAAAATTAAGAATTTATTAATAACTTATAATACACGATCAAATACTACAAATATTCTAATATAAGTCATTTTGAACGTTAGAATAAGTTCTATTAAATTAAAAAAAAATTAATTAGATTAAAAGTTTAGCTCAAAAATAATTTATTAAGAATGTGGTTTCATAAATGTACAATTAATTGATGAATCTTTAATTATATTTTTTCTGACTTTTTCGTAACTTTTTTAATAAATAGATTAATTTATTCTGACCTTCCAAACGATTATAATTATAAAATATTCTTCTTGTCTAAATATATTTATAATAGAATATATTTTTTGTGTAAATTTAGAATAAAAACTTGTAAAGTTCTTTAAAAATCAAGTTTTAGATGGAAAAATTATAATTTCTTTCGTAATTTTACATACCCAAATCGAAAAATTACAGATATATTCGTGTGATAAATTATCTTCGAAAATTATAAAAATAAATAAATTGTATGCAATCCATAAATTTATTTACTTTTAAAGATGAAAATATTTTATTAATGTAAAAAAGATATCCTGATAATCTTATATACTTTCAGTGTAAAAGTAGCAATCGTTTCTACTGCCTTTAATATTCATATTTGAATACTAGTTTTTCAAAATATTCACATTTCAAATAGAAAATATTCAAAAGAAGAGTGCAAAAATTTCATTATTATGCTATCACTATCCAGAATGTCAGTATATCTTTTAGATATGAATTATATAAGCTGCATACATACGTCCCCTGTAAACTAAGAGAATCAAATCAGCGCTCATTAATTTTCATCCTTTCTTACGAGTTGACAGATCGATAGAAATCGCACAATAATAATTAATTACCCGCGCGCCAATGCCTTCTTCACAAGATTCTCATCAATTATTAATAACCTCTCAAAGAACTTTAGTGTATCATTGCAGTTGGCTTGTACTGGCACTGGACGTTGGTCACGCCTGCCTTTAAAACTCCAGGAAAATAATCAATATTAAAAGTCTATCTCGCAATGCAAGTTGCTTAATAATCCAAGTGGAGAAAATTACTTCAGTTTATGACGGAATAGAAAGCGTTAGTTTATGCGTCTAAGTTCTAATAGGCGAATTCCTTCAGTCGACTTTTAAAAAGGACAGTTTTACAGCGTCAAATATAAATATAAATTTATTTGAATAACTGTTCGTTGTTTTGAACTCTTTGAATTGACGCATGAATAATAAAAATTCTGTTAATGCCCGGTTAAAACTTTACGTTCGGACTCGGAGCATATCAAGGGTGCACTATAAAATGCTTTTAAAAAGTGAATCTTTTATTAGCGACATTATAATATTCACAGAAGAACGTAATTTATTTGTAAAATTTAATTCGTAATATCGGAGTACGGTAATAAACACATAAACGGGGAAAGCTTTTTGTGTAATATTTTGCGCAAAGTAGCTTATGTACTTCCATGCATAAAACATAAAACGCTAAAAATATAAATTTACGTAAATAATCAATAATATTTATCAAAACAAACATAAATGTCCTTTTCGCATTTACCCACATGTAACATTATTGTATAATAAGATCCGAGAAAAATGTTTTACCAGACTTAGACGTTTATTGAGAAAGTAACTGCCGTTTTACCTCGGCAGAAGAAAACGCGAGGCAGAAAAAATGCCGAGTGGTACCGCATAATTAAATAAAGCTAAACCGAACGCACTCGAGTTAATTTATCCGGCGTTTTCCGCGCCTCGCCATAATTTTCCAGGCTGCGCCGTATCTTCACAATAACTTAATCAATGAGCGTCGAAGCCTCGCGTATTTCGTTACTTTTAATAAGCAGATAAAATCCTGTCGGCTAATTTCTCATTTCGCATGAAGACGCAGCGGCGGATCGCGCCGTAAAACGGTTTACGGTTCGCGCGCTCAGCGTATTTACCCCGGCGAAAGAGATGTTCGAGGGTACAATGTTGCCCGGCACAAAGCACTTGGCCACATTTCAAGAGTCTGAACACACGACCGGTTGCTGACATAGGAAGCGGAGCAGGCTTGAGAGCAGATTCGAATGTTTCAAGTTATATTGTGTTTTTACATTTTTACTTTTCTTTTGAATTGGATAAAAAAAATTCAATTGTAATTTAATGAAAAGAGTATGATTCTAATATTAAATATAATTTTTCTACTGTATAAAGATTAAAAAAAATAGAATTTTTTAAAATTATAAATAACAATTTTATAGTGAAGCAAATGGTGAAGATTCGATAAATTTTTTTAAGGACTTAATGTAAGTTAAGAATTTCTAATTATTCCTCTTTGTACTCAATAGATCTTCTATTATTAAGTTTAAGTAACGATTAGGTAAATAAAAGTTCCTTGGACAACTGAAACAACTTGAATACTTGATGTTTCAAAACTCTGCAGATCATACTGCGACTTTCCTAAAAACATGACATAATCAGTATTTATTTCAAAAAATGTGAATCACTGCTACTAAATCTGCACTACGAGAGATTGCCGATATCTCGTAATGCGCTAAGTGGAACTCTCGCGCGTCCGAATGCCAGAGGCGCTGATGTCAGAGGAACTTTCGCGACATCAAAGAACTAGGCGAACCAGATGCAGAGACGTGCGTGCGAGCAGCCTTTTTTTGTAATCTCCAAGCAGTCCTCTCGTCCGCGCGATATTTATGGAAGATTCAAATCCGCGATTTGGGCATCGACGCTGCCTGGTGGACGCTACAAAATTAACGGTTCGCTTTTAATGACGCGTTTTGAATAAATCGTAGATATGAAATCGGTTTATCGGTTTAATGCTTATTTAATTTGCGTAAAGCAAGAAGCTGAAATATTTGTCGTCGTTTAAATACTGTTTTATTAGCTAATGCTTGCGGGCGTTTTTTGGGTCACCTCGGGAATTGAGGCATAAAAATATTTTTGACTAATGCAAGATTTTAGATTTCTAATTTTGTAATCTCGTATGGGTGATTAGATGAAATAAAAACTGCTGTCATGTACATCTTTTCACGTGAAAGACCTGTAGATTAAAATTTTAAAATGCGAAAGTTTTGTAATTTGCAAAATTTTATTTTTATCAATTAGTTATCTTTATTCAAATTCTATAGCTTTCTACTTGATTTCTGCTAGTTTTCAAATTAAATAAGTATTCTTCGTATACATTTAAATTATTTAAAAACTCAAAAGATAATTTAGATACTAATGAAGTATCATATATGCAAACTATCATTTTCCGCAGATTAAAATTAGGTTTTTATTACTTTTTTCGTCATTTTTCAACAAAAATTAAACATTCTAGCGGTTTTTGCAATAAACTTTCCGCATTATTATTGTTCGCGTAAAAAATGAAACTTTTGCGTTTACTTAATAATGCGTAAATTACTTTATCTTCGCTAAAACTAGTTTATTAACACGCTTTCGGCTGCGTAAATGGATAAAGACCCTGGGCAAAGTATTCTCACGATAAAGAACTGCTCATTCCGATTTCCGTCGGCTACATTATTCCCTCATTTTCCCCCCTTTAAGCTTCAATAAAATTTAACGAACTCGCCGGAAAGAAGTTGCGAGTCGAGCGTTAGAAAAATGGCGATTCACCAGAAGATTGCCAATTAACCGCGCATTAGAAAGTCACAAAATCAATTTCGCACTTTACAAACTCAGGCGCACACTGATTTACATTGAAAAACTGTAATTTCCCGAAGAGTGTCCATAATCGAGCCCGAGCTAAGTTTTAATTAAAAGAAACTCTCGGCAACAAGTTAACAAGGATTCCCGAGCGGCTCGATATTTACATCTCGAAAACTCGATATTCTTCGCGTTCGCCTTCTCCAGCGGCAGCCGAGCGCGGGCAGATGGTTTAAAGAAAGCGAGATAGCGCAACCGAGAAAAATCGAATGGAGAAACATCAGCCGGTCATGGGGGTACATGAAAAAGGCAAAACTAGCCGCGAAAGAATGAGCTGCGCCTGCGCACTGCGCGCTCACGCACTCGCCGAACAAGATTATCGCAGATACGTATAGGTAGGCATGTATCCTATATGTATATGCTGACGCGGGGGGGACGCGAGGGGCTAATGGCCTCCCGACAACCTAGACGTACCTTGACCCAAGAGAGTTTAGAGAGAAACAGGTGCGCGATCATCGACCGAGAGCAAATGCGAGAGGAGGAGGAGGAGGAGAGAGAGAGAGAGAACTCATTACCGCCTCGTCGCGCGAATCTTTCCGCGTTCCGTTAAATCGTCCCCGCGTGCTATTTTCGATTTTACGATTGCTCGGGTATATATGTGTATTAACTTTGACGAATATATAAAGGAGCAGTAGGAGATATTAAATTTTAATCCCGAGAGCCGAGCGGGACTGTTAAATTCAGAAAAAGTTTATTGCCCTTTTAAGAGGGTGCAAGGAGACGCTTTTATGGACTGGCTGAATATTTTACTCACCGTAAACGCAGGTAAATATGATTAATCGACAGTCAGCTTGATTAATGCTGGACTCTTTTGGGTATTTGGCTTTATAACTGGCGGAAAAATGGGCTGCTAACTGTGTCGTTAACTCATTAACGAATAGCAAGAACAACTTGCTCAAAATAAATTAACATTTTAATGCATAATCCATATAAATACCTTTTTTAATAATAGGAGCCAGTTAATGCTTACGCGAGAGTTCTGACCGAGCAATCTAGCACAATAATTTAATGAAACTTTGAGATTATGCAAATTTCGATTTCTAAAAGGGTGGAGAAATAAATGAATACTTTAGAAAATGGAAATAATTGATTTTAAATTGCGTTCTAGAAACTGGATTCAATCATGTATGCAACGTGCGCAACTATATTTTTGATTGCCATTTCATTTGATCGGCGTCGTCCTTCCGACTGAAGATACTTTGTTTTCAACAGTAATTGTACCCTGCAACAGTGGTCTAACTAGTTGCAATCCATCACGTGCTCCATTAGAAAGGTGCATTATTCAAAATAAGTTAAAAATAGTCCAAAGTGTAGCGGGTATCCAGTTTTATCCGGATATCACATGTGCGGTGTAATTAATTTACCCGCTCGGTAATTAGCCTTGGATTCAGATATATTCAGATTGCTTTTTTCAAAAATCTACAGAATGAAGAAAATAATAGAAGCGCGAATTGTGCTAAATACGGTAAAGAGAAATTTTAAAATGTAATTTAGAAAATTTAACTCGATAAGCAATATCGCACAATTTCATTATCTAATTTTTTTCAATTTTGAACAAAAATCTACTTTTTAACCCCAGCAGATAAGAATATTTTATTTTACTTTATTAGCTGATTGCTCCATTTCATTCGGATTTAGTCATGTTTAGGTTAAGAACGGATGTGTTTATGATAAAGAAATCGACATCGTTATCGAGCACGTCTTACAATTCGCTCGTGTTTATAGCTTTTTAAAATACGCTAATTTCAGGAAAATTAAGTAAAAAGTATTAACAGAGACATGAAAATCCGGTAATGATCAATCCTTTCCAATTTTCTTTAATCTTTACGAGAGACTAATTACCTCGGCTCGGGCGAAGAACATTGACATTTAATTTTATTTCTTCTTTAAGCTCTACAAAAATAGCCACTTAAATTTGTCGTTTTTGCAGTAAAATATTCATACGATACCTAAATGTCACACTTAAAAAAAAAGCGCGAAATCCGACCTAATTTAGAAAATATCTCAGCTCGCAGTCTTATCTAAACGCTTAATCGGATCAAACTGCGCAACGCATATTGTCTATATTTTTCAGTGAATGTTGTCCCAGAATACAGCGTTATATCTCGGCGTAATACCAGCCTTTGAGGGACGTCTCCTAGAAAATTTCGCATACACGCGCCGCTGTTTTTCTATTACAGAATAGCTGAAGGGGAAAAATCTTTCTTTAATAGCCGGCCGGGATTGATTTAATCCAGTTATCACCTAATCGTTCCGTCCTACCTCACGCATCAGCGTACGAGTTAATGCTCACTCTCTTTTGCGCATAATAAGTACATGCGCAAGAGATTCTTAAGTGGTACCCTCCCTTTTTCAAGTTTGTTCTTATCTTTCCCTTATTACTGCACTTATCGTCGTGGTTACACAGCCTTGATACGATCGATGCGTATGAAAAAAAAAAAAAAAATTCAAATCTACCAAACGGCACCTGCTTACGGTAATTGAGTGTTTGCTTTTACTTCCGTTTTTTCTGTTCCGTTGAATAAGCATATTTAAAACGGACAGTTTAAAACTCTTTTACGTCAATTAGGTTTAAATTTATTGCATCACCAGTACATTTATTATTTATAACCCGACGGTTTACATTACAGTTTTTAATTTTCTTTTTTTTTAATTTCACAGCTTATCAACAACAGTAGAATTAATCGCGTACGCAAGTTCGATTGCACAACGGCAAATCAGTTTTTCCAAATACACACACCGGATTTGTATAATTTTCATGTCACTCGGAATTTCCAAATAAAGCGACTTCGTGCGTAAAAAAGACTCGGAAATTTTCCAGAAGTAAATAGCCGATTTCTAATCAGCGCAAGAATTCACCTCGACAAAAAAAGCCTCGATAGATCGTTATTGTAACATGAAAATTAGGTGCTGCTCCACGGTTGAATGAAACCACGGTTATGACAGCCACTTGACGAGTTAATGCCGCCGCGTTTTCGTTCTCTCTCTCCATCTCGACTCTGCTTTTATTTCCCCCGCTGCCGACTCTCGCCGCGATGCGGCGTGCGCGCTGCATTACCTTATTTTTCCGAAAGCGGCCGCAAGAATCGTATATATATGCGCGTACAGCAATTATACAAAACTCGACTTCCGTACTGGTTTGGTGCGCGCAACGCTCCCGAGAGCTCAAAGTTGTTTGCCGACTGTCCGACTCGTGGTGTGTGCATAACGCGCGAGGCTTCATCCCGGCTCGGCTGCCGTAGCTTACAGAAATGAATTTTCCTCCGCTTCGTTCCAGAAGAGGCGTATTTACAAATGCTTATTCTATTAGGATGACTTATGGGTTTATTCTTCCAGCGTTTACGATTTATGAAGCGCGAGAGATTTGCGTTGCAAGCCGCGCGCCGGGCGAATGTAAACTGATTGAATTGTAAACAATTTTTGTCGAAATCGGATTGATTTTACGGTGGAAATATAGGCGCCTTTTAAAACTCGAGGCTAAACACTTGTGATTCGAACTCCCATCGTTTCTATATAAAATAGTAAAAATTAATACATATATATAATAAATTTTAATATATACCATTTCTCTCAATGTACACATGAAAGGATTGATCCTGCATAGATGCTCGAGGCTATACGTAACTTTTAAACATTTTGCTGTTTTCTAGATACTTACTAAAACTACCTCGATGAGTTTTCATGCAATTGTTTAAAATAAAAAATGAGTACAGTGCGTAATTTCGTACTTGCACAATTAATGATATTTAATAATTTAAACAGTTGTAAATTTAGTGTTATTTAACATTCTACAAAATTAATTTCGCTTCATCTTCATCGTCGCTAAATTTTCTTCCTCGTTTTTCCGGTAATTTTATCTTTTCCGTCCAGTTTATGCATTAAATTATTATTCAAATAATTATTTTCTTCGTTTGTAAGAAGATTATTGATTGAATTGTACAAGATTTTGTAACGCTCGTAAATTCCTTTACGAGCGTTCCGCAAACGAAGTTCCACGTCGCGGAAAAAGCGCTACTAATTACCCTAATAACAGAGAAAACGAGGACACCGCTCGTAAATAACATTCTCTTCTTGATCCGCGAGCGACTATTACTACAAATGAAAAATGAAAATGCGCAGCTGCGCTCGTCGTCGTCGGCGGCGGCGGCGGCGGCGCGGCAAAACACGCGTCCTCTCGATACATATTTTTCCCCGCGCGCCGCCGCCAACGAGCCTCGGAATCCCTCCACAATCGTAACTTCAAAGCGTTGCGCTCGCGCGATATAAATCGCGGCCCGCTGCCGCGCGGCACCTACATCATAAAACAACGTTACTTCCCTCCCGTATCAATAAAATACCGGGACGATATTATGCGTCGGCCCTTGGACGCGAGAGCGCGCGACGACGGAGGGAAGGAAAACGAGCGAGCCAGAGAGAGAGAGAGAGTGGCGCGCGGGAGCACTGGAATAATAGCTTCATTTGCGAGAGCTCGCCTAATTGGAGGAGGATCGGAGAGCCAGCGTCGGGTAATCGCTGCTCGATATTGTCGGCACTAATAAATTTCTCCGGGGACGCGCGGCTCCCACCTCCTCGTTCTCTTTCTTCTTGCGCGAGCATCGCGCGCTCCGCATAAAACGCGAATCTCTCAAAACGCACCTGTCGCTTTGCTCGTCGTCCGCGGGGAAGAAGAATGGGGATTATGTGGAATGCGCGCCGAGACCGTATAATATTGCGGGGAATGGCTCGACTGGAGAGGCGGCGTCGTTTTTTCGATCATTTTATTATACGCGCAGGAGAGTTTTTTTACGGATCTCCCGCGCCCGCTTCTGCGCCGATTATGCGTCTGCGTCGGTTTTGAGCAAAGAACATTCTCGGGGAATTTTCTCATTAGAAAAGCGCGCGCCGGCGTAAAAGTCGAATTAAACGAGCGATAATCGCGGGAGTCGATCTTTATTTACCCCATCACGATTTTTGGTTGCTTTGGTGCTTAATTTTATAGATTCTGCGTAATATAGGATTCCAGTAATAAACTTTATTAACGGCGTTTTAGCGCGTCAATTAAATTCACGGTTTTCGTACTTGTGTTTCCTTTCAGTCATGCAGTATTTTAATTAGTCTTTCTCTTTCTAGATAAAATCACTTCTCCGATTTTCTAGATCCTATGTCATTACTTTTCTTTCCTTATTTATTTTCCCACATTATACTAATAAATAAGACATGAAGCGCTGTAAAGCAACGTTTTTTTTTTCAAAATAAACGCTGCAAAAAGTTTTTATCTTAATAGAATTTTCCTATTCCATGCCCAAATGAGCTCCTCCTTCATTCTACAAACAAAATAAACATTGGCCAGTAGTGGCAACGCCTGAACTAACGACCAAGATCCGCAAAGCCACGTCCGAAAATCGGCGAATCCTCGCACAAAACCTCGTGACAACGGCGCGCGTGGGCCGACAGGCTGACAAGTTGACAGTACTCGGAGAGCGTCCGACCACCCGACACCTCTCCGTCGGGCCGTCCAGGATTCCCTCCTTTTCTTCTCCGGCCGTCCGCCTTTCTGGCCTTTTTACATACTTATAGAGGATCACGCGCTCGGTGAGCATCTCTCCTCGTCCATTCTTCCCTCCCGAATCTCCCGCGCGCACGCGTCACCCTTTCGTGCGCCCGAGCGATAAAGTTGGCCCTAAGCCGGATCTCGCTACAATGGACAAGAATGCGGCCCGTTCGAAAGTTTTAAGTCCCCGGCTAGAGGAGCCGGTGTTGATTTTAAAAATAACGCGCGGAAATTCTGCTTCTTCTGAGGCGCTTTATTTTTAGATTTTTAAAGGGGCATTGTCGGATAAAGTCTACAAGCGTACGAATCGACTTTGTCATAATGTTCAACATATTTTAAGTCATTAAAATTGATGCAATGCCAACTTAGTGACAATTGTTTTAAAGTTATCTAAGGGTATAAAAGCCTACACTGAAAAAACGGTCCTCTTATTACAAAAGGAATCCACTTGTCAGAAGAGGAAATTCTTCTCAATATTTGTCCTAGCGGATGTCCTCATGTGACTTACGGAAAATCCTCTCTTAATCAAGCTTATTGGTCACAAAACGAAATCATTTCGAACGCAAAGAAACATCCTGTTAAGTCCCGCCTTTGGCGGGAAGCAGTCCTTTTGTTACTAGCTTAAATCCTCTTGTATGCAAGATTTTCTTCTGCTCATGAAAACTATGATTTTTCATAATGAGCGGATTGAATTCAGAGGAAAATAATTTCCGTATAAGAGGACTCTTTTTCTGTGTGTACTTGTGCAGTATACGATGTTAATGAATAAATTAATTTTTATATATTATATTAAAAAATATTTGTATAGCGGAAACTTTGAAATTTTAGCGCTTTGAAGCAAAATGGCAAGTCTACCATTTTGAAACCTGACATCTTTAGTAATGAATTTCGGAAGTTGAGCTTCGTATTTGCAATCCGTGACTTTCAAAATTAATCAAAGTAAAATTTTGGCTTATCCGCCATTCTAAATTTGCCATGTCGGAAATTACGTCTTATGTAGATTTCCAAACTGAAATTCAAAATCAGCAATCGCAAAAAGCTCGAATTATGCATTTGACGTGGACATTAACAACTTGTGGAAAACATTTTCGACCATTCATGTAATGTTTATATTTGAGGTAATTAAAATTTTTAATTAAAAATTCGTTTTCCAGAAACTAAATGTTCTAAAATTCAAAGCAGCTTCTTCAGAAACACCACGCTAACCACTAATTAATCAAAAGTGAAAGAAATAAATATAAAAAGCAACTTTTCCAGGCGAATAAAGAAGCAATTTGTAGGCGCAGAATTCGATTCCGGCGCTGCTGGCGTAAATCAGAAGCAACAAAGATGTATAAACATAATCTCGCGGAGCCGAGCGAGGAGGGGAGAAAAATGGAAAATATCAACTGGCTCGCCGGCTTGCTCTCTCCCGTTTCCGTAAGATCATTACCGCGCGATACTGCCGAGCGCAGGTTTGTAAACGGGCAATCCCAAGATAATCGGAGAAACGCTCGCGGTATTTATGGAGTCAGGAAAGAGCGTCGAGCGTAGAAAAGACCGAGAGACGCGCTTCTCACTCTTCCTTTTTATCCGGGCTTTATTCCCTTTTTCTCCCTACTCTCCCGCTCTCGGGCTTTGGCTCTTTTTTTTTTATCTCGTCGAAGCAATGTCTTACAATTCACGACAACGTCCAGCCAGATAACATCAAGCGGGTACAACGCAACAATGCGAGAGAGAGAGAGAGAGAGCGGCTAGTCTCGCGATGCGAGAGAGCTTACCGGGCGGCGACCGTAAATGTTTAGTCCTCGTCGTAAATGAGCTTTGCCACGATTTTACTCCTCTCTCTCTCTCCCTCTCTCGCTTTTATCCTCCCTGGGGATACTTCTCGTTTTTCGCTCGCTCCTTATTCGAGCTCTCGCGAGTAATCAAAATCTTGCTTTTTTATTTGACGCGACGTTCGAGAGTCCAGTTTTACCGGGCGCGAAGCCTTTGAACAGCTGCCCTTTTTTCAGCGCTCCGTTCGTTAGCCGATTTTCGACTTGTTATGAACTTACTTTAATTGAGTTGTTAATTGGTAAACGTTATGTAAAATTTTGCGGCTTTGTATCGGAGCCTGGTCGAGTTATTTCGTAAACAGGCTCGTTGTGTACGCTGGTCAAAAAATAAGCTGAATGCCGAGTTAGTTTAATAAGGAATAGCTAAAATAAGTCCGTTTGCAGATAATATCGTAAGAAATTTGATTAATACGAAAGTATTATTTTTATACCTGAAAAAAATATCTTTATTTGATACAGTAGTCAATATCTTTTTTTATTTAATGTGTCTATATCTTTTTAATTATAATATTATAAAGATTATGAATTTTTTCTGGTTTAGCATAAAATAAAATGTATAAGTAATATATTTATGGACGCATTTATTGTATCATTTTTAATAAAAATGTCTCGTTTTAAAAATATTTTTTCCAAAATCTCAAATTGTGATCAGGTTAACTTTAATTTTTCATAAAAATCTAAAAAATATCGAACCTTTCTCTTAATTTCGTTAAGTGAAACACAAGCCAAATTTGTACGCTCATTAAATTTACATAATATTGCGATTGCATTGTACAAAATTGAAATCGCGCCGTTTGAAGTGTTTATTTTACGCAATAAATTCTCATATTTCTTTTGGCGATTCGAGGATTTATTTGGAAGATCGAAGATTTGATTGAGGTAATGAAATGGAGAGAGAGAAACACAGCGTGGGAATAGCCGACAAGCGTGTGTGTGTGTGTGTGTGTGTGCGCGTGCGTGAGAGCGCGAGCCGCGTTAACACACGGATACACGATTCTCTGGCGCGAGCATTGTTTCCTCGATGCACTACATCAATTTCAGATATATATGACGCGCCGGCCCACGCATCGGTAACTGATTATACGAGTCGAGTCCGAAGCCCCGTCAAAAATTTACCCTATAAATTGCTGCACTCGCCAACGTCCTATTTTCATCCCCTCAAATTGCTCTGGCATTTACGTCACGGTTATTCATCATCTGTGTTTGCTTTCAGCAACGTTTTTAATAAAGAAGTTTTGTATGAAAAATACTGTTATTTCGATTTTTAGTATACCCTAACGTGCAGTAGAAAAAGTACGTTTAGGTAAGACAGACTGTTTTAGTCTAATTTCTCGTCTATTTGCTGTTTAAAACGATTAAAATAGTTATATGTAAGGAAATTTTGCAGAAAATAATACTGTAATAAAAATAAGAAAACATCGTGTCGCAGCGAAAAATCGGTAATCATTTAATACCTCCCGCTCCAGGATACGACTGTTGCGCCGTTCGCGAATCGAAAATAAATTTGCAAAAGAAAGAGAATAGTCTGAACGCAGAAAAAAAAGAAAACGACAGCAGCTGATTAGAACAGTCCGCGCGGCGCTCGTCTCAATGTCGAAGTCCAGCCGGGCGTGCGTGCCGCGCGGGAGAGGGGGAGAGAAATAAATGCGAGCTGCGAATGTTTCTCAGGCTGTTACAGATACTCATATAAAGCTGAGAATGATGCATGCCTCTCGATGGGTAATATAATGTAGGCGGCTAACGAGAAAGGCCCCGATCTCGGCTCGATCCTCGCGCGCGCTCAAAGGGTGGATCCCGTAAATTCGCTCGCGCACTAAATCAATTGCGCTAGGAAGGAGGAAGAGAGGAGGAGAGAAAGGAGAGAGAGAGAGAGAGAGAGACGCGCGGAAATCTAGAGGGAGAGAAGCAGCCTGTTATCTATAACTATCGCGACGACAAGGTATCCGCTTATAGGTAGAAGACACCGGCGATAAATTGCGCTAAACGCAAGCCTCGCAAAGCGACTATGGCTTTTGTCCGACTCGCCTCCTCTCTCTCTCTCTCTCTCTCTCTCTCTCTCTTCGTCTCTGTGTACGCTTCTATGTAACGGCGCAAATTGTACCTCTCTTCTTCATATATACTTCGCCTGGCATCCTCTCCGCGCTTCTTCCTTTTCTGATGTTTCTCACCAGGGCTTTGTTTCCATTTCCTTGTATTTACCTTTACACGTTTCTTTTACTGGCCGTTCTGCCCTCTCGGGTACCTCCGCTATGTACGAGTCACTCAGGAGCTTATTATTCTCCTTATCTGTGGCTTTTTCATAAATAAAACAAATATTCTCACGGAGAGGGTACAGTTACGTCTTGATAATTTTATCAATATAAGCACTTATTGTTTTCGACTCGGGGTTCAATTATTTTCGCATTTTTATAATAAGAAATTTTTCATGATTTATCTTTAACATTTGTCTCTCATATATATGATGTATATAATAAAAAAAATGTTCGTGTGATACGTTTCAATAAATTCGAGCTCTGATTTCAATGTTAAGTACCGTCGTAAATCAAATATTTAATTAATAAAATATTTTTATCTAATGACAAAGTATGAATTAAAATAATTTAAGTAACTAGTTAAAAGCGTCATAACTTATGCGAAAGGAAAAAAGGAGAGCAGCTCCGCGCTTCTCGCATTCCCGAGATAAGGTAATGTCCTCCATGACTTATTATCGCGTTTTTGCGCTTATTGTATCGACAACTTAAGCCGCATTTTTCACCCTCATTAACGTTTTATCGGGGAAAAATAAACAATTCAAGTGGCGATCCGGTGCTTTTCTCGAATCGCAGCTCTCCCCGCTCTCGTCCGTTTTCTCCTGCCGCGCGCATTAACTCGTTTCATTAGCCGGCTTAGTTTGCATAGCTCAATGTTTGTCCAGCAGCGATTTCCCATCAGAGGGCAGGTTGCGCGACGACGCCTTTTCATATCTATCGCTAATCGCATTATTAATTGTGCTGCTTCTCTTGGAGAGAGAGAGAGAGAGAGCCGCGGGCGACTATCGAACGTAGGTGAATCTCCGCACGGTAGCAGCAGCAGCAGCAGCGAAATCGGTTTAGCTCCGCTGAATTCGAGTCACGCGATCCTCCGGGACAACCAGTTTTCCCGACTCTATGCATGCGTAACGAGCCATACGTCATGAGTCGCTCTTATGGTACTTAGTACGAGAGCGCGGGGCCGCGGGGAAAATAAAAGGACCGACTGTCGCGGTGCGCCGGAGAAACCGCGGGTGCCGTTTCCCCTCTCCGTGCGAGTCTCCGTGCGAGTTCTCCGTGCATCGGGCTGTTACCTCTCTCGACTTTGTCGACGCTACAAATTTCCCGGCTAATTCTCGTATATCGGGCTTAAGGGAAAAAAATAATACCGCTTTAAATGCGGACTGTGCGACCGCGAGCTGTGCGACTCTCGGGCGCTGCTCGTAATGGGCCCCTGTAAGAATTAACGTTAATTTGCGAGCGCAAGTATTTACGATTCCAGTAAATTGTATTTTGTTTGCACACACAGTCGTCGTCGCGCGCTCGCGGCCGGGGCTTTTCTTTCTTTTGCCCCGAACAATTCCATTAATTGGAGTTAGTTATTGCGTCATTAAAGAGATATAGCTGCGCTAATTTTATTTTCGCTTTAAATAATATAACTTTCTAATTAATTTTGTAAAGTAACGCTACTAACGTGCAAGAGCATTTTAGGAACGAGTGATAAGTGATCGCGGATAATCTGAAATTGCATTAGATTCGAAAACTGGATTATAGTAAAATAATAAAATAATTCATTTTTTCGTTATTGCGTTAAAACTCGAGGACAAATCGAAGGCAAGCACGTCGATGGAGTCGGTGACTTTTCCCGCGCTGAAACAGCATCTCGAAACGGAAGGTTTAACGTCCCTTAGAAAGGCATTCTTCGGAGGTTCGGGGGCTCGAACGACTGTGCGGGCCCGCATAAACGAGTGCGTTCCAGGCGCACTGCTCGCGCATACGTACTCGGCCGGGCCTTTGCATACCTGCAATTTAGATGTAGCCAATTAGTTAGAGCCGGCCGGTAATGAGTTTTAGTGGCTATTGACAGTGGTCAACGGGCGCTCTCTGTCATTAACAATTCTAAACGGTGCCTCGCGCCGCGCTCGTCGCGCATTTCGAAGGACAGTTAGTCATTAGCCGAGAGATGACGAGCGCCCCGGTAATAGTCGTCCGCTCGATCGGCAAGAACAATCGCGTGCAAGACAAAAAGTACTTGGGCATTTCGTTGAAAAAAAACACCGTTAACCACTGATTTCTTCGAGGGATTCTTGCTTATTTTTAGTTTGGATTCGCTTTTGAATTAGTGTATCGTGGCTGTATAATTTCTATAAGAATGACAATTTTTTTTCTGGTAAATCGTTTCTTTATTATGTTACATTACTTATAATGGTACTAACCTAATAGTATATGGTAACAAAGCTAAAAATTCATTTTGGGACAAGGCAAAGAGTTTGAATGCTCCACAGTTATGCAGCTTTTAGTGAGACAGTCGTCGAATTGCTCCTTCAAGTGCAGCTACACTCTAAAAAATAAAAGGATTCACATAATTCAAACTCTAAGTTTCCTTATTTTTGACGCATAAGTTAAAGCACTCAGAAAATACTAAGAAATTGTAAAAATGATTTGAATACATTTCAAACTAGTTACAAAACCTGTAATCGCAATAAAAATTATTATCCATTTCGACATTTTCTCGGTATCAATTTCGAGCGCAATTTTTCAAGCAAAACGCACACAGACGGCCGGCGAACATTTACCCGCGATGACGTTCCCTTCGATCAGGCCGTTGTGCCTCGCGAGAGGACTAAATAAACCAAAAGTTTAATGGTGCACACATCCGTTGTTCCGATTGATATCTTAATGCGACCGGATTTTCAAGTCGCGCGCGGCGTTCGAGTGCGCTGAACCAACGCGATAAACGACCTCTAGCGATCCTCCGGCTTAGATGATTTGTCCGCTCTCGGCTCGCTGTTCTCTCTTTTTCCCTCTCATTCTCCCGGCCGATCGGCTGCCTGGGAGTAATAGAATTTTATGACACGCTACTTTACAATCGGCGAGTCGATCGTTTCTGTGCGTACAGATCGGTAAACAAATACGGCATTACGTGAAAGTTGAGAGTGGCACTGATGTTTCTTGTTTCTTCAAAGGCTCGGATATGAATTTGTGCAAGCTCTTTGTGCGCGCGGAAAATAAATCATTTTTTCACTTATAACAAATAAAGAAAGACTATTTTTATGCGTTTTTTGTTACGATTTTCTACTAAAAAAATCTATTTGAACTGCAAGCGAGTATAGTAAATATAATAAATTTTCATTTTGAAATGCATTAAACACTTTATTGCTGCACGCGCAGAGCAGAAAATATAAAATAATTTTTAAATTAAAATTATATTTTTTCCGACGAACAACTTTTT
>JAWWML010000036.1:1464629-1515968 GCA_035047165.1 Ormyrus rosae
CCATTCGACAAAAAGGTTTTCGATCAAAAGGTTTTCGACCAAACGTCCGTTCGACAAAAAGGTTTTCGACCAAACGTTCTTTCGACAAAAAGGTTTTCGACCAAAAGTCCTTTCGACAAAAAATCTTCGATAAAAAGTCCGTCGATCAAATGGTTTTCGACAAAACGTCCTAGAACCATAGACAAGACTAAAATGATAATAATAATAATGATAATAATTTGTTAATGACTCATTTTGTAATGACTAGTTTCATTACGCAATCGAAATCTCCATCATTTATAATTAAATTTCTATACTTAGTCTTTTCGAAATTTTTAGAATAAAGAAAGCCATATATTATGACTGGTCAGCTAGAAATTAAAAGACTTATCAAATGAGCAAAATCTCTTATTTTGTACCAAGACCCAACGTGATAATTATTAGGAGTGCTTTGGATTAGATTTGATTTTTTTCTGCGATAATTCTAAAACAAGTTTTTGAGTATTTACTATATTTAACGTTTCTAAAACGTTCAATTTATACTCTCTGAATGTGGTGCCGAAACAGATAATATCATCTAAATAGATAGAAGAAATTAAAACTTTAGCTTGCAGGGAGCACATATTTCAATAACTCCATTATTTTTATGCCAACATATTTCAAGCTCCAACGTAGTTATTTCTGAATACTAATACTTCCACACTCATGTCGAAATAGTACTTTTCGACACTGGTGTGGAAGTTGATTATTTACCTCGTGAGACATTTTTCTCGCTTCGCTCGGGAGAAAAATGTCTCACGAGGTAAATAATCAACTTAAACACTAGTATCGAACATTATTTTATACCACGAGCGCTGAAAAATCATGTTAAAGTCGTGATTTTGAGGTTAGAGTGATATAAAGTACTAAAAACATATACATTTGCTCGCTACGAAAGGTATCGACGAAAAATGGTCACATTTTAAATATAAAATTTTAATCTACATTTAAATTCTACATTTATTTATTAATCCTACAAAATTTTAATTTACATTCTTATTTAGCATACACATTTTAATTTAAATGCTTTATTAAAAATATTTCACGAAAGAAATTGGGGAATTATTGGCGAGCTGGCTAAAAATAATGGTGAAATTTCCCACAGAGTTATCCTTGGTTCTTGATCTCTTCATATGTTTTCCCATGATAATTTTCGATCTTGACGCTTCGCTCAACAAATGATGAAAACGAATGATGCGAGCGAACGTTGGGTGGCGCAGCTAATAGAGTGCTGCAGGCCTGAATTTCAATTCTATTGCTCTGAATTTGTGACTTGAGAGGTATAACTGGCGTTACTGCGATTTTTAATCTCGAAGGGCGAGACACGAAGTATAATGGCGGCAGACATAATATTGTAGTCAGCTATTAAACTGAATGATTATATCTATTAAATATAGACTCATTGTTCCAAACGCAAAGTTCTTCACAAACCGAAAATGCTCGATAACTTATATCGGAGTATTGTCGATTCCGCAGTCTTGCCTTGTCAGCTCTGCGCTCGTGCAACAGGTGGCAAAGGTAAAAGATGAAACGTTTGGCTGTTTCAAGCAACTTGTTAGTTCAAATCTTCTAAATGTTTCTCTATGCGAACTTGGAGGGACGTTAATTATTTTATAGTGCACAGAGTCTCAAAAGATTTCGGTCTTCATATCATTAAAATTTATCTACTTATAAGAAAAATAGAAAAGTTCCGTAGTTTTTTAGAAACATACAGAATCGAAAATCATCGAACTGGTAGATTCTATTGCAGTGTATACGAGACAGTGTAGTGAAAAATTTCTTAAGCTTATTATTAGAAGAGAGAATAAAATTTACTAAGTTTTAAGGTAAACTTTACGATTTAAATAGTAATTTTTAACGTGATATCAAGACATTTTAACGTAATTTACTAGCATTTCAATTTAACCACACCTATGATATTATCTAAGTGAAAGTATAACGGTAGCATAAGATAAGGATTTTCCCACAATCTAAAAGAAATGTTATATTATATAATAATTAAAAGTATATAAAATGGTTAATACTTGGAAGAAATCTTTACGGCTGCATAATTTTCAAAATTCAAAATCACAAATCCTCCAGCAGTTAAAATGCAGGGTTTCGCACAACGCATCATCATGATCTTCAATAATGTTCTAGATTTTTTAGAAAACTCAAACCAATCAATCGCATATCTAGAAAAAATCTATTCTTATTTATGGTTGGATAATGGTTATATAATGGCTGCACAATGGCCAGATAATGGCTGAATAATGATTGAATATGGGCCGAATAATGGTCGAATATTGGCTGAATAATGGCTAGATATGATTATCAGGTCAAACACACAACGAACGACTATCATACCTAGCAATCTCCTTGCCCTTCATGTACTCCGGATTCATGCTCGGGATTTTTTCATGAATTTCGTTATGTTCGAACTTTGAAATGAACTCGAGTATGTATCCGGATAATATGAAGCGTGAGGAGGTTACTAGGTACAATAATCGTTTGGCCTCTGATAATGACTAGATAACGGCTTGATAATGAGATTAGAAATATCGACTCTATACGTACGTTTCAAGAAATAAATCACATGTTCGGTTTATCGCTGATTGACCTATCTCAGATACGTAAAATAAATGAATAAATACTCCAGCTCCGAAAAACACTGTCCTTAAGAAGTTTATTGGTTCGTTCATGTACTCTACAATCTGAAATAAAGACAATTTTCAATTTAAAATTTTTCATAGCAAAACTTAAAAATTAAGATAAGTATACCAACAAGCTGAACACATCATAAGAATGGTTCCTATCGTAGTAACTGACCACCACATTCACATTGCATTAAAACGCCCAGTTACTGGGTTGATTGTGTACTAGGACTATTTTTACGGTACGCAGCTAATTGGTACATTTACCTATTGCTAGTGTTTTTAAAATATGTACCGTGACTAAACCGATACTAATTACAAGTACAGATGTAATAATCAAAAACAGCATGCAAAGAGAGTAAGATGATTCAATTATATTTAGAAATCTAGAAATGCATATTCTCATTAGCACACTTTTCAAATAGTTTCAATCTTAACAGCGACATATTGAATATATACACTCCGTAACAAAATTAACGCTCTGCTTAATTCCGACGAAAAATTACTCATTTTCGAAGGTCGATATCTCAGGAAAAAAGGTCGTAGGGGGTCAATTCTTTTTTTAAATGAAAGGTTATATAGTCTCTACTTTAAGATGGTGGTATTGGTTTTTCGATACATCGCAACTCCAACTTACGTGACCTTGAAATTCACGGTCATTTTTCAAAGCTCAAAATTTGTAAACTTTCGCAATGCGCCTGCACGTGGGTGATTTTTCTGATCATTGCACCTTAAAGTGCAACTCTTCCTCTTTAATTTAAAAAAAGATTTGACCCACTACCATTTTTTAACGATTTGGCAGCGATTTAAAACTTGTATTAAAAAAACACTTTTTTTGGAGAATGGAGAATTCGTATCCGAGCTAAATGAATATTACCGTCGACTTTAGTATTACTAAATAAGCACCCCAAGGAGGTAGCCGATCGGGTTTAGTTTATCATATGTGTGTGCGTGTAAAAAACAAATTCTTAAAATTTTTAAATATAATTTTTTATCATTTTTATCTTATTTTAAGTAAAAATACAAAATACAATTTTTATAACGTTGCCAAATTGTAAAGAAAAATCGCAGCGGGGCAAATTTTTTTTTAAATTAAAGGGGAAGATATGTACTTTAAAGTGCAATGATCAGAAATGCCGAGGCAAAATGACCCACGTGCAAGCGCATTGCGAAAGTTTCAAGGTGAAATAAATTGGGGTTGCGTTGCATCGAAAAAACAATACCACCATTGTTACGGATACGATGTATCCTTTTATATGTGGATGTGTAGAGTTGACATTTTAAGAACGTATTTTGAATATAAAATGTTTTCGAATGTCAAGTTCATATGGGAGATAAGTGAACTCCCTTATGAAGTTGCTGCGGTTAGGTTAAATATAAAGAATAGTTCAGTTTTGTTTTCGGAATGTTTTTGGTTAGTTGCAGCAGAATTATTGAACGATCAAATACCCAAAGAATTAATAATAAAGTAATTTATAAAATAAAATGTGTATGTGATTTTCGTTCTCGCGTGATTTTCCCGAACCGATCGGGAACAACCATCTTAAAGTAGAAACTTTAACCTTTCATTGAAAAAAAAATTGACCCCCTGCGACGTTTTTTTCCTGAGATATCGACCTTCGAAAATGAGCAATTTTTCGTCAGAATTAAGTGGTGCGTTAATTTTTTTGTGGAGTGTACAAAAAATAAAAATTTTAATCGAAACGTTTAATAATAGGTAATCATACAGAATGCCTTGTTTATGTAATTCTATAGCTGAAACAAGTACGTTCCATATCTTCTTATCATCGTTAAGATATTTTTTAGTTAAGTTCAATCGGTACCTAAAAATGCAGATACCAAAAAAGAGGGTATAAATTATTTCTTATAGTAATATCCATTTTGATGAAAATGGATTGAAAATGTAAAAAGCATTTTTTGTAATTGTACGTTCTTCAGAACTGCTAGATCTCGTTCAAAATTATTGTTATATTTATTCTACAAAATTGATTATAATTTCATTTAAAAATTATAAAATCGTTGGAACTAAAACTCATGCATTATCCTGTTGGGAGTTTTCACCATTATTTGTCAGTTTTTAACCAATTTGTTTAAAATTGGCCTAAGTGACCCTATTAAAAACGGCACCATTTTGATCGGAAAATAGGTGAAAAATTGGCTAATGTGAAAATAATAGTAAAATAATGTAAATAATAACATATAATAATAGTATTCAATTATTTTTAAAGAATATTCTCTACTGAAACTGATATTTAATTTAAATAATTTTTTTAAATTGCAAGAAATAAATGTGCTGCACGCGCAGAGCAGAAAATATAAAATAATTTTTAAATTAAAATTATATTTTTTCCGACGAACAACTTTTTCTCCGTAGCGCTCGTCGCCCGAGCTCGCTCCGCGGAAATCCCGGGCTCCGGCGCTTAGGGTGAAACCGCTGCCGATCCGGGGCGCCTCGGCGATCCGCCAATGAGAGGCCGCGGTTTCATCCCTACTTTGGCGCACCCCGAGGTTACGAGCTCGCGAAGCGGCGGCGCCTCGCGACACTCGATCGCCAGCCGATCACCGGGACACATGTCCTCTTGAGCTAGCAGTCTCTGGCTCGGAATACCCTCGCTGAGAGCGGCTCTCGCTCACCGGCAGACAGGGACACTCCAGCCTCGCTCAGAGCGGACGAAGTCCGCTCCCGGGCAAACCTGAGACTGCGTTTACGCTCCCCGCGTTACGGTCAACCGGACTATTAATCTTTTTACGTTCATTTTTTTTAATTTAGTTTTTTTTCTATTTTTTACACGCGCAGTGCTCTACCGCGTAACTATTTTCAAAACGGAAATAACCGCCTACTTATTTCTCCCCTTCATCCTTATTTTCCCTCGCTGAGCTGACGTCATTATTATACTTGTCTTATCAAATATTTTCATTTCAATTTTAAAATGAATTACCCTATCATACGGACGGATTTTGCAATTTAAACGCCAATGTTTATTCCTATTTAGTTTTGAATTACTTTTCAACGAGCAAATCAAATTTTAAATTAAATTATAATACATTTATTTCGTTTGACGCGCAAATGCTGCATCGCCTATCCGCTTAACTGACGAAATTCAGTCGTCAAGCTCGAATAATGCCTTCTCCGTCAATAACATTAACTTCCTCGGAGAGCAGAGGAAAAAAAACCACCACGCAGTTAACAATGACACTGATTCGCCGGGAAATAAAATTCCCGGAAATAAATCTCGCCTCTCTCGGCTCTCGAGCGCATCGTTATACGTCGACTCGCGTCTTCATCCATCAAAGTGCGTGCAAAGCTCGCGCTCGCGGCGCCAGGAGAGACTTTTCTCTCTCTATATATATTTCTCCGCGCTTATACACACGGCGCGTCTTCGACGGACGCTTCGCGCGCCATTCACGTCCGCGCGCGCCGAACGCTTCCTTTCGCGTTTTATCTTGCGTTAGCGCGGGGTTTCGTCGCGCGCAGATCAGCTCGATTGGTTATATACACAAGTGGACGAACGACGGCCCGACTGTGAGCTGTATCTTTGTCGACGTTTATAAACCGCGAGGTTCTTTACGCGGAAACGCCGCAGCCAGTTAAGCCTTCACTCTCGCGTGACTTTCAGCCTATCCGGGGAAGCGTCTCTTTTTCAGTTCTCGGATCGTTCCTAAGAACTTGTGAATATTGAGTGGGTTTGAATTTCTTTCCGTTGAATTCCGGAATTGTGCGAGAGAAGGGTATGCCAGGGCTTTCTCTCGTTGATATTCATGCTTTTCGTGAAGGTCGGAGGGAGGTAATAAGTACTCTTCAGTCGCTGAAAATGATTTATTTTATCTGGTAATTGCACGAGCTTAAGGAAGTCGAAATCTTTCCCTTTCCGAAACTAGTAAAATTAATGACCTAAAATTAAGGGGAATCTAATATAGTGACTAAATTATAGGGAAGTCTGAATAAACACGGCTATTACTACTGTAGTTTTTTAGTGCTTAGGATAGGCATATGAGGCTATAAATTACCTTTGCAAAACTTTAAACTACGAAAATCAACTGCTGTATGCTTGCAACGGCTTGTCTAGGGTGAGGAGTGTAGTCAAGAATACATTTTTTTATAATCTTTTTTTATGTTTTTGCAAATCATACTTTGAATTTTATAAAGTTAAAACAAAATTATGAAAGTATATAAAACTGACATAAAATCTTTAGACGCATTAACTGCCTTTTATATTTACTCGACAGTTTTAGTTTTTCTCTTAGTATCTTGACAGAAAACAATTACATTATTTCGGAACTACAGCTCTTATCTATACATTTCAGCAAGAGTAACTAATTTGCAGGTTGAAAAAGAGAAAAATTTGATTGCTCTCTATTTTTTTCTAGCTCGGAGCTTAGAACGTGAATTGAATTCGAGAAAAATACAGCGAAATAAAGTAAAGAACAGAAGCAAGCTTTGTTATCCCCTTAGCAGCGTGAGAGCATAATACGACTCGGGAGCCAGCGCAAAAGCCATATGTTTGATAACGTCGGAACTCGCAGAGTACCGCGGTAAGTGCATACGTTCCGAAATAAAATTATGCGTTTAATGACTTTTACAGGCTCTCTCTCTCTCTCTCTCTCTCGCGCAGGTATTCTTTACTCGCGGCGGCGCGCGCGCTTGTCCAATGAGCTTTTTCTAACGCGGGGGGATAAGGCAGCCGGCTTATTTATGGCACTGTTTTGTTATGACCAGTGGCATATAATTATCTCGGGAGATATTTCGGTTCCGTTAGCCGCCTCGCCAACGATAGATAAAGAAAAATTATTGCGCGGTAGTTGCGAAGCTGCGGCGTTGTTAAGCCCGTTCGGGCGCTATTTATTCGCGCGGGAACGTTTTCTCTCCGGGCGTGCAAGTTTCAATGACTGTCAACGAGCGGCGAAATTGAAATTCGTTGGCAGCGTCTTATATACGCGCGGACCGCTCTCGCAATTGTCCAGATGTGTATCTAACGTTTTAATTGGATGTTAGCAGTATTTATGCACGCGAGAGGGCTTTTCAATCATTCTATTCCGAGCTCATAATGGATGTAGAAGTTTCTTGTTCGCCGGAACGAGTTTCTGCATTATTTCAATTCTCCCTATAAATTATGATAGGAACTTAATAGTGCCCCGAATGGAATGCGAATCATCCTTGATTTAATATGAAATTTTATATCGTAGTATAACATATTATATGCACTGTAAATGTTCTCTGAATGCAAGCATTTGTTAGGCGCTTCCTTTTTCTTCGGGCAATTTGCATACTGAAATTCTGCACTCGTAAGAATAAATTTAAGAAGTGGCTTCTGTGTCAATTAAACCTTTCTCATAAGTAATAATGTGCTCTCCGTGTAATAATATATCAAAGGAATTTTATTTAAATTAGTCAAGTGTATTTTCATTGAAAGAGAAGATAATTATTCAGATATTTATGTCCATGTCGCTAGAAAAATATATGAAAATTAATTACATTAATATCGATTTATCATATGTAGTGGAGCTTAAAGATGGGCATGCCGTCAATCAGATATTACGTTGCGAATCAGTATGCTTCAATCATTTTTAAATAAATAATGTACAAAATAAACTAGCAGCTAAATATTATTTTAGAATTAATCGAACGTTTTATAAAATGCTACTTCTTTGTATTTCCTGTAGAGCCGTACAACCGCATCCTCGATGTATCATCTTCAAGCCGGATCTGAAAAGCATCTGTAACTCCAAACAAACGCCGAGATTTTTCCCCCGATGATAAAGACTCGGCAAAACGAAGCAGACAAGGATCCTTGGCGCGAGGCCTCGACGAAAATCATTTACCGACAGTCGTAAATATCTTTCAATCAGCCGCGTCCCTTCCTCCTGAAAGATCGCGCGGCTGCGGCTCGCGCGCCAAGAAAATTATTTAAATATTTTTGCGCGTCTGTCAGGGGGACTAACGGTGCGCGCTCATCTCCGCGCGGCTCCGAAGGCAATAGACTTCGGTGCACCCCGATAAGCCAGCTCCTCTCTCTCTCTGGCGGTAAAACGCATAGATCCATCCGACTTACTCTCTCTCGCGGGGCCGACTATCATCGAGGTCGGGGGATTCGTCCGTTTGACCTCTCGCTTCCGCGTGCGTCCGCGCATGCCGAGGCGTACGCGCATTACTCGCTTAGATAATGAAGATATCGGCGCGAGCGTCCGAGGGGTGGGGGATTAAGTAATTTATTCGCGCCGTAAAAAGGGCACGTTTATTGTTTCCTCTCGCCTCGGCCTCTGATAGTCGCCGCGCGCGGGATTAATCTTCGGAAATGATAATGATTATTATTACGGCGCGGCATTATTATGCGGGGCCCCGGCTCCGTGCAAGATCACGCGCGTAGTACATTGTATAGCAGTAAAATCTAATGGGAAATTAAAGACCGGCCGGTGCCGCGCCGCGGAAAAGCACTCGGGAGAGAGAGCTTGCGCGCGCACTCTTTCATTTTCGAAAAGTGAAATTGCATAATGCGCTGTTATGCCTACTTAGAATGGGTAATTTATTTGTGGAATACTTGTTGAGGGGCTTTGGCCCGCTGGATGAGTCCTGCGTAATGTCTGTTTTCAAGATTATATGCACCTTAATCGATGTAATTCCTTTATAATACGCGCGTTCATTAGTACACGCTTTTATTTATTGTTCAGGTTTTGGCGTTTGTTTATTAGGCACATTGCGACCTTAATGTATTCAAGAGTAAATTGCTTTTTGTCCAATTAGTAATAAACTAGATATTATGCTCCAATAGACTTGCATCAACTATTTAACATTATTAGCACTTTTCAGCAATATTACTGGTTATTAGTCAGCTGTTAACGCAATTCTAATATACGCCGACATTATGCTTACTAAATTACGAAGAAAAACTGTAAGCGTCCAACCAAGATTCATCGCCACTACCCGGAACTTCTGAAAATGGCGCTAATTGAGCGTCTTCTCCTTCCCTCCGATCTCGGCGGAAACACAAAGAAATGCATCTCTGCGCAGGTCACCGGCGAGAAAAGCTCCTTAGATTCTCGGCGTCTCTCTTGCGGCTTCGTCCTCACACATCGGCCGCAGCGCTCGGCACGCGTTAACACATCGAGCGGGGCTCGGGGCGAATAAATGACGGTATCACAGACACACACATACACACACACACACACACGTCCGTCGATTCGTCGCGCGGGTGCAGATCCCGAAGAGCTGCGCGCGCGCGCATCCTGCACACGCGAGAGTATTCTTGCTCGGGCCCCTCAATCCAATTTGCGTCAGTCCGGGAGCCGCGAAACGCCGACGCTCCATCTGATTCTCTCGCGCGACGGCAGCGGCTCGTGACTCCATGAATAAAGGCGAGCGCGCGGTAGCGGGGCACCTGCATCAAACGTGGCTGCGGGCCCCGTCGGTGCGCGCCTCGAGCACGTCGATTGTAAGCCGCTAATTGCCCGTTCGCGAGAGGATTATTAAACCTATACGTATTGAAAATCGATAACTCGACGCTCGCCGCGGCGGCGGCTGATAACTTACGAGTCTACGCGCGTGTTTACAAACGTCCCTATCGCGACGCGGAATTGCCGTCGGCTTTTTTCGCGTTTCGAGCTCGATGTTGATGTAGATTGTTGAATAATTTAAGAGAAAATATTGCAATGTACATCGAATTTCGTTCGTTGGGATGTCTAGTGATAACTAGAGCGATATTTTTATTTTGATCTTAAAATTTTAATCAAAAAGAAAACAATATAATTCTATCTCTTGCTTCGTTCTTGAGTATTAATTTTAATTAAATTAGCCTTTCATTTAATTGACGCATGACTAAAAAGAATTTCGACGGTTGAAGTACATTCGACGAGCAAAATGACGAACGAAGAAAAGACGCGAAGCTATAAGAAAAGACGAAGAAGATGAAACTGAAGAAATGCATCCCAGCTACTTGCAAGACTGACAGCGTTAGTAAATACTTAACTATCTCCTTCCCCCTTAAAAAAAAAGAATAACCAGCCAAGTATCAGCTTGTTCATAGCAGGCATCCTCCCGAAGACGCGTCCGTCCGACACTCTTTCGTTCACTTGTCCAGCGAGCGGGGCAGGTGAGTTATATTCAATGCTCCTCTCTCTCTCTCTTTCTCTCAGCCGGGCCACAGGGTGAGCTGCTGACCGGCTATCCGCTGCTCTGCTTTATTCCACTTTAAACGGTCCGTCAAAGTCAGCCATTACCATTTCGTTTCACGCGAAGCATTTATTTATGCCCCGGCCTACCGGCCTTATTTATGGACGTCAATTAATTATCACTGAATAATGAGCGAGAGACGGAGAGTATGGCATCGCGCGCGAGTAGCTCGCGAGCTCGGGAAGCAAGCGCGAATACATTAGTGCCGAATCGGGCCCATTCTTCAAGCCGCTCTGTGTGTATATGCCGATGCCGAGCTCTCGATTCCCACTTTTCTCAGCTCTTTTTACTGTCCCTTTTTACGAGCTTTGCTTCTGTTTTTTTTTTACCTGCCGCCGCTTTACATTCGGCTACCAGAGTATCTTTCCCGTTCCTCTGCACGGTTCACCGGTAGCTTTTTCTTTGTACCTTTATACTAATTAAGATACGCTCCTCATCTTCGGGATTGTTGTGTCTTTATAACAATTGGAATTGGCGAACAATCTAAGATTTGAAACAAAATATTTCTATAGCTCTAGATCAGAGGGCGCTGTTGACAAAACCAATGATTCCCTCTTAAAAAAGCATCTAAAGGCTTGATTTTGATTGGTCAGTATAGAATAGGCAACAAGATTTGCTTTATGAATTGTTTGAGATTAAGAGATTTGAATTTTTAGAAATGGAAATTGACTTTTTCTTCCTATTGAAAAAGTGAAATACGGCGGTAAAATTAAAAGAATCAAGTTTTTAAACGTTTACTAATTAAAACTAGAAAGCTTAGAATTAGGATAGAAAATAAAAAAAAGACTTTTAATAAGTAATAATTAAAACAAGTTCAAGAGAAAACAAAATTTCATACTATTTTCTCTAAAATATGTGATTCATTGAAACTGATTCCAAAAAACAAATGGTTTGTAAAATTTTGATACGAAATTAACATTTTAAATCAAAATTTACTGGACTATATATGTTTTTTTACATGCATAACAAATAGACACTGTTTAAATTAAAACAAGTATTAGGGTTCATTAATTAAAAACAATGATGAATCTTCAGTTTGCTAGAAACATTTTTTAATAACAACGCAAATACAACATTGATAAACTTTTACTAAAATTGCAGTTAACGTAAAGTATTTGCCTAATAAATAGTTAAATGTATTTTAGAATTTTTTTAATTTTTCAAATTTGTTTAATCTTTCTTTTCAGCTGCTATTTCTTTTTCCAGTTGCGCTTTCAAGAAACATTCGAGGAATTTAGCTGCGGTATCACAAGCATCAACGCCAGCTGCAAAAAATTATTTATGTATAAAATGATTCTTATGCGAATTTTTGTACGTAAAATTAATACTACTTACTGATTTTTGCGCATTCCTGAGTTTCCGGCTCATGTACGAACTTGGGCGATGATCCATCAATGACTCCATCTTTGGACATCTAAAAAAGTATTTAAATAATATTTTATTTCCTTTTTGAAATTTAAGAATTTATTTAACGGAAATTTAGAAGTTCTACTCACTGCTCCTTCTTGTTTCAAAACACACGCAACGTAGCATCCTACTTTACGGTCGATAACGTAATGCTTCGTTTTAGCCATTTCTTTCAATTTTTCTGTAATTTTAAATTCAGTAATTTTTAGAATACCATACAGTAAGTAATATACACTTATTTTATTGTATATTCTTAAATGTAAAAATCAATTTTTTCCATATAACAAATCAAGCGATAGTATCGAATTGAAGCTATTAGAGGGCCAATCAGAGCGTTATCAAAAAATCAAATTTTATTGGTGGATGCAACTGAAAAGAGAAGCAGTTAACTTCATTTTGGTTATATTTGATTTGTCACAACAAAAGAATACTCGCGCGCGGCACGCTTGTTGAATTTTCTTGTTTAATATTAAAAAATAAACAGAATATAGCACATCCTCTCATAAAATTAATTTAACTTAATATTCAAAAAGAAGTAATCATTTTAAGAAAAAGTTTACTCACCAACATCTACGCCGGCCTCTTTTGCGCAATCCTCTGCTACGTTAATAGCATTGATTAATTCCTGTAAAACATAGAAAAGACATATTCAAAAATTTATTAAGTATTTTGTACTCTGAAAAGTTATTGTTATGTTCCAGTAAGTTCTTATAACGGAAGTCTAGATTTTCCATTGTTTCTATCTACTTTAGAAGGAGAATGGAAAAATAATTGTAAAATAAACGATGTATAAAACTAATTGTGAATTCAATAAATAAAAATTAATTGTGATATTGGATTATCGGAACTGTACGCAAATGATATAAAACTTTTTTTTGATAAATAATGCTACGTAAATTGAATATTTATTTACTTACGCCATAAGCACTAGCAAGGCACACTGCCAAGACAATAAAAATTGCACACCTCATGTTGTATAGGTTGACTATCGACTGTCAATTGAACAGTGAATATCAAAAGTAACTTAGCAATCTTCGTAACTTCTTTTTATACGGTGAATTTCTTGCTGAATGTGCGATTCTACATTTTTCACTGATAATTGTACTTGAAAATGTTTTGCCTTTCCACAATCTCGACATTTTTTTCTTAGAATTTTTCGAGCAAAATGTTGACGCAATAACGATGTAATAAGAATTTCTAATTATTTGGTATCAAAATTATCTAATTCGATCATTTTATTCTTATATCTTACTCTATTATAATGGCGAGATCTTTTAAAAAAATGTTTTAATTATATTTAATTGTAATGTAATTATGAATATTACAACAGCCTTTTTCAGTCTTATTATTTGCATTTAAAATAATTTTTGTTAATCAATTCAGATCTGGCTGCTAAAATAAATATTTCGTACACGTTTAGAAAAAATATTCATCCTTGTACCTTGTATCATATTACTTATCTTTTGTCTTTTATTAAAGGTCAAAAAACATATTTGAACTTATTATCATAAACGATTACTAAGGCAAATAAACTATAAACTCAAGTATGTGTCACGGGATGACGCGATGATGATTATGACAAGTAGATATCATAGAATTCATTCCAATAAAATCTAAAGCAGTGCATGAACGTAAATGCAAAAAACCTTGATTTAAATAAGGCGCAAATATAATAGCATTGTTTATCTGAATGTTGTCTTACAAATTCTACTTTTAGAAAATTAAACATGATTGTCAAAAACAGTTTCGTGAAGAGAAAACAGATAAATCTGTAAAAATTAGCATTATGGGAATCTGCTTATGAAACTTGCTCGTTTTATTGCTATTCGAATTTTAAAGTAATAAAAGAAAAATAAGAAGAATTCATTAAAAAAAAGACTAAAACTGAATAAAAGAAATAGCATGCTGTTACAGCACATAAATGAATGTACTGAAATTTCGCTCAAACTTGCTGTTTTCATGAACTAGTACTCCTTTATTATTTAGTAAATTTGGTTGGAAAGTAATTCTAAATTGCAATAGTGTTTAATTGTGCACTATGACGTATAATTTAGAAAGTTGAATGAAAATGAGTTTATATTCCACTTGCCCTTCCCAATAAAAATGAGCAATTTGAAAAAAAAAGAAACAGATTCAAATCCTAACTTCCTCCGCGCAGAACGACACGTAAAAAACCCCCTGGTCTTTAATATCAGAAAGCAAGTGTACGAATCACAGTAAAATAAATTGATACAAACTACGTAAAGTTTTTAATTTCCAAGCTACGCCGCGGCATTAATTGCGTTAGCGGGCCGAGGCTCGCGATTCTTCCACGTCCCAAAGAACTAATACACATAATCGATTCCCGGCAAGACTTAACACAAGGCCGTGAATCATTTCCGAGTCCTACAAGCGGCCGGCAGTAAGCGCAATCGTCAATTTTTTCCCTCGACGCGTATCGACGGAAAGCCGCCGATCGAGAGAGCGAGAGAGAGAGAGAGAGAAAGAGAGAGGAGACACGGCGGCGAGTAAACTCCCGGGAGGAGAACGACTTTAACGAATGCGGCTTTCGCATGGCTGCAGCCAATTCATAAAAGGCGCTCGAAGCGAACACGCGGGGACAATAAATGACGTCGGGACGCAGCCCGCGCCGATGCCACATGCAGCGCTGCCTCGCGCCCGAGAGGTGCCGGCTAGTTACTACCAACTCCTCGAATTTATTTCACCCTTTTTTTTCTCCCCCCGAAGTGCGGCTCCTCGCCTTCTTTTTGCCCCCTGAGTCACGCTCAATTTGTGGCCGAGATTTATTCCCCGTGTTAACGTACGCGAACGTATTGCTTCCACGATTTTCGAAAAATTTCAACCGCCGGCTAAATAAATGGAGAGCTCGCCAAGGTTCTCCAAGGCTGATGTATTAATAATGAAGTGTCGGGTAATTTATTCGGATCGGATCGGATGTTAATTAATTTATCGATTAAATTGAAAGAATTTATTATAGGAAAGTGGCGTTAAAAGTCCCCTCTGAATAAATCTGCGTTTCTTAATTATTATTTTAGATTAGTTATAATGGCAGAATACATTTAAAGCGGGAAATATCATTTTGTGACTAATGCATTTATTATCAATTTTTTCACTGGGAGCGTTACTTTGCGAAGAAATCATAAGTTATTGAAAGAGATATAAAATGCAGCGATTTTTCACGCTTGCCGTTAGATATTGAAACTAGTTTTACACTAAATATTAGTGAAATCGTCACATAAATTTAGTTTATATTTATTTAACGAAATGGTTTGAACTCCGCTTTACCCAGGAACCTAGGAAAAAATTTCCGTTTTCGTGAGCGATCAAACGGGTTTTCGAATAAAATTGTATTATTTTCGTAAAAAAGATAATATATCGACGTGGCTTTGAAAAATATGACTCGAGTGAAAGAAACTCGAAAGGTAGAGCAAAGTGTTTCCTTTAAAAGGTCATCCCATTACTATAACCCACAAATAAATCTTGATCCTCGTTCTCTTGTTTTCTGCGCTCTCCTCGTGTCTCCTTTTTTATTGCTCCCTTCCTCTATCGGCCGGCTCCTCTCCATCTTTCTCTCTATCGGTTTTTCTCGTTTTTGATTCGCGCGTCGGGGCGTATATAAGCTCCTCCGCAGGCTGGCTCTCCTCTCAGTTGCTCGTCGGTCCTCTAATGAGCTTGCTATTATTTGCTTTATTGAATGCAATTAGTGCTCTTACTCCGTGTCCCTCGGCGTCGTCCTCCCTCCTCTTGCCGCACTGCCTTGCACGTGTCCTCTCTCGTTTTGCGCGAAGAGCGGAGGCCCAACACGCACGCGCGCGCGGTTCTCCATTATTATATACGCCAGCAAGAAAAAGGAGCTAAATAAACAAGCGGGGGGGCTTTTCTTGCCCCGCCGCTCGCTCACTCGCTCGCCTGGCTTTTTGCCGATTCTTTCCTCGCTTTTCCTCCTTTGTATTCCGAGCTTGAGTGTCTTTCTTCCTTTCCCTTCTTAATTTTTTGTTCGCTTCCTTCATTATTCCATTTTCTCTTTCATTCTTCGCCGAGTCCGCGAGCAAGCGGCTGTGCCGGCCGTTTTTCTTTCTTCCCACAATCATCCTGGCGCATCTGTATACGTATGTACCTTCCGAGAGCCGACTGGGCAATCAACCCTGTGTGGGTATAGAGAGAAGCCACGCGTAATACCGTCATTTCTAGGACAAAAAGTGCAATTGCATTCATTACCCTTTGGGGTCCCGGAAACAAAGCGAATCAGTGAGAAACAAAGCTATGAAGAATTCTTCCGCTTAATTGAGTGGTTTTCTTTTCAAGCTTTTTTGTGCTTTGCTGCGTTTCGAAAGGATTTTTTATTTAGAAGCATTTTTTATTCAAATGTAAGTGCAAATACCTTTCGAGGAAAATGAAAACTGCGTGTAAGATTATTTTCAAACAGAAGAGTTTTCAATATTCATGAAAGAGATTTATTTTTTTTTTAATAATTTAAAACTAATTTAAGTTGAACTTTTAACTCCTTCATTGTAACGTTGGACTCTACTGGCTTGACACCTAAAAGTAGTATTTAGAGATTTAGATTTTTCACTTCCGCAACACCAATAAACCGATCAAAAGTTTCGTTTCTTCGTAAACCGATAAAAAGGAAACTAAAACCATTCTCGTGATAACGATAATTCCCTTCACTCGTACCAAAACTCCGTGAGCGAATTACCAGGCACATAAAAAGATTCCAGATTTCGCGCATGCCCGAGATTCATCACCGTCTTTGATAATAATGTAAATAAAGTTAAATCCTCTTTTATGCCCGTCGATACAGTGCCCGTAAATTGAAGCAGCAATCACTCGGGTATTATCCTAAGTGAGTTTTAATGACTGGAGCGGTGCAGCGAGCCGAGCCGAGCGGGGAGAGCCGCGGGAGAAGAATAAGCGCGCCGGCGTGCGCATAAACGACCAAGAGGACACGCGGCGGCGCGCACCTGCCCATAGGCCAATCGTAGTCCCTGAATTCCCGGCGGCTCTCTCTCTCTCTCTCTCTCTTTCTCTCTCGCTCTCTCTCCGAAAGTCCCTGCATGGAAATTTGCCGGGGCTCGTAATCTCTGTTGCGCGCGGCGACGCCATTTGTATCCTTCACGACGAGCGGCACTCTTCTTCGGGAGAGGAGGCTGCCGTAAAGTGCTCCGGCGATTTTCGAGCATTATCTGCTCTCGTTCTTTTTCATCCGAGCGCGCGTCCCCCCCCCCCCACCCTCCCCGTGCTCGGGCTCTTTTTACAGTTTCGGATATTAAAAAGTAATTTGCCTGACCGCGCGTCCTTAGGTATATGCTTATATCGGCGGATCGGCCCGACCGAAGCAAAGACGGAGGACTATAAGATTGTTCGGGAATACTTTCGCCGCGCCGCGCGGCCTGTGTTCGTGCGTCGTTGCTTTTGTTGCGGAATTTTTGAAAGTTTCTCAGATCTGGTTCACGCATTGGCTCGCTAATAAGTTAATGCATGCTCGGTTTTAAGCCGCGAGGGATTAAATCTTCCCGGTCCTCTTCGTTTTTTCGTGGAAAATAAAGTAAACGACGGCGAGATCTCGAGGAAAGTGGAACGAGACCGCGCGCATACTTTTAAAATATTACGTGGTAATTGTAATGCGGGTAATTATTGGTTTATAAGGTAATGTTTAAATGGCGCGGCTACTGAGATATTTCTTCGCTGTCTTTTAAAAAGAGCTCCGCGCAAAATAAGAAGAAACACAAATGCAAAGTGAACTTTGTTTCTGTAGCCACATGCATGGTGAAGAGTTACAATAGATAAAACTGAGCAAGGTTAGCATAAGTCCATATATATCGACTCGGGTCTCCTAAAAGCCCTTATAACATTGATTACGCATGCAAGGGAGTACATCGTAAATAAAAAAAGCAAGATAAATCCCTTGCTCGTCGGAGTCTATATATCCATATACTAGCGCTCGCTTATATAGGGGGCCAGAAAAATTCCGCAGCCCATGAATAATTAAAATTGCCTCTTACAAGGAAACCCTTTCCCTCCTCGCATCGCGCTGCGCAAATGAAAAATCCGCACAATTTCCGAGCTCGGGCGAGCGTCCGGGTAAGCGACACACACACTGCAATCTGCAGCGGCTACGGCGACGGCGGCGGCGGCGGCGGCGGCGGCGGCAGCTCCGAAGGAAGGATCTCTCCCGTCTGGAGTAAAGGAGAGGCCTTTGGCTCGGGGCTGTAATGACTGGCACTTCTATGCATTATCATACCACACTCTCCGGGGCCCTCTCGCGTCTGGGCCCTCTCTCTCTCTCTCTCTCTCGCAAGCTCTCTCGGGGAGATGAATAATTTCAGGACCTGGGCACGCAATTACGCGCGCGTACGCCTCGCGTACCAAGTAGCCTCGCGCTCGCACGTGCGCCCGGAGGAGCTGGCTTTGAGACCGGCCGATACCGAGGCCCACGGATTTTATCCCCCCCGCTCGAGCCCCTACTCCACCTTCCTATCATTTATATTTCCGCGCGCGCGGGGCAATTATTTTAGGGCCCGGCCGTATCGCGCGCCGGATGCGAGCGGCCAGCTCCTTTATTTCGGACTGGGAGAAAGAGCTAACGGTATCCCCGGAGCGGGCCAATTTTGCGGACCGGGGCAATGATCGGGATCGTCGGGGTTTTAGTTGCTCGGTAAACAGTGCAATTACTCTTAAATATGGGTTTTCTATTCAATTCTCCGCGCTGCTCGCGGGGCTTTCGGGGGGGCTTCCGAAATTCGTTCTGGACGCGCATTCGGTTCATGTGTGTTCTTAAGGGAATTTGAATTACAGCTTTGGCTTCTTTTAGCTTTTTCGAATACGAATTGGAAGACGTTAAAGGAGGTATTGCAATTAAATGAATTTCGCGTAAATACACTGTACGTCGCATTAAGGAAGCTTATAATCGTTTAATTATTCTTTGCTTCCTTTTCTTTTCTTTTGCTACGTTCTAAGTTTCTAGCAATGGTATATTTTTGAGTTTTGCTTAATAATAGTTGTAAGTTAATTCATGTTCCCTTCATTTTCGTAACGATAATTTTTCAGCGTCTAAAAATGATAGGTTAAGAAGTGAACAAAGGTTATGAAAGTTTGCTAGTTACATTAATTACTCTTTGCTATAAAAATTGTGGCAGTAAACTGTTTCTCGTGCTGTTATAAAGTGTATAAGTTAACACTATTGCACGACAGTTTTCTAGCTAATTTTCGCACGTAAAGTGTTCGATAAAAATATTATAAATTCAACATTTTCAATACTTACGATGCCGGAGCAATCGAGAAGACACGAATAATCAAAGTTCACTAATCAGCTTTCGAAAACCGCACAGTATCACACTAAAAACACGCCTCGCGCGAGCTCGCAACCGGCCGAAAAAAAGCTCGCTCCTCGGTTTAACAGCAAAGTGCAGCGGGCATCAGTGTCCGGCGTAACAATGACGCTAGATCGTATTATGGTGTCCCTCTCGTCGTATTCCGGCGGCCGCTCGGTGTCGTAACGACGTCGCGCAGCCTCACATCGTCACGGATACGTGTGCGCATATAACGTACGTATATATTATAATAACGTGTGCCACAATGGTTTCGCGTCACATCCTGCCAGGTCTCCCCCACGGCTCATCAATTAGATCATCACACCCCCTCGGACCCGGTCCATTATCGCGCGCGGACACCTCTTGTTTTGTCTCGCCTCGAACGCTTATCTTGCTCGACCGTCCTTTCCAGCAATTACCAAGCCGTAATCGTTATAGTTCACCTGCCGAGTGGAAGGCGAATGGGTGTACGAGCCGTCGAGCGCTGCGATGTATATTTATTAATTCGGGGAGCGCTTTGTACTTTTTTGCGAGCTGTACACGCGCTCTTTTTTCTGATTGAGATAAGCGGAATGAGGAGCGAATTTGTGAGGCAGTGTTGATAGAGTATACGAATTATGCTAAATTGTATAATTTGAGGAATAAAAAGATGCGAGTTCAGGCTTGTTTTTCGAATAAGCCGTTTATAATTAAATATTCATATACAAATATGATGGAGATTCTTTTAAAAAAGTTTAATTAGCCTTCAATAAAAACTGTGTAATATCCTTTTGTGTTCTTATTTTCTTTCTTTATCGTAATGAATATTAAAATAGTTTTATAAATACAAATCTTGGATAAATTTGCGAATTAATTTGAAGAGTAAATCTACTTTTAGTCAATTTATAAAATTAAGTAGAATGGACTAATATGAAAATTATTGCAAAACTATGATTTATTTAGTAAAATATGGTAACAACTATCGAGGCATCATGAATGAAAATAACTGTATACAATTATTTACGGCGTTTGTTGCTAAAGAATGGAGTTCTAGCGTAAATAAGATTGAGATACAATCAATATGGCCTAAACTCATGTTCATAATTCAAAAGCAACGTAAAATTTGCTTTCGCAGGGATACCCGAGAAAGAGATTTCGAGATAGACTCGTTCCTGAATTAAATATATAAACGCTAAAAGGCCAACGGGGAGATGCATTTGCCTTATGTCACCGCGCGAATGATTAAACGTTTTGTTGGCGAGCGCGCGCGCGCACGCGCATAAAGGTACCAGCGGCATTATGCGCGGCCGGCGAGTGTCTCTTTTTTCGTCCCCTATGATGTAGAGTCGCGCTGCTTTATTCTCGAAATTCCAGCTTACGATAATAAATTTTGCTCTCGCGCGATGTGCGCGAAGATTAAAAAGCGAGAAAAAAACACGGAGACAGAAAGAAGACGGAGGTAGATAAAGAGGCAGCGAGAAGAAGGGGAACAGTGTCCTCCGGGGAAAAAAAGGAGGAAGGATACATAGGATTACGTATCGCATTCGCCTTTCTAGGAACGGGTATTTACACTGCGACTTGCGTATTTGTACACATCGGCCGTTCTAACACTTGTCGCGTGCGGCACTGCCGCCAATTTTTCGACGGACGTGCATTTTTTCCCAATTTTAATTTAATTCTTTTTGCATTTGGTTAACATCTTCTGGCTGTTACTGTTCGCTGACTGTTTCGATAATAAATACATCCTTTTTAAAAGGCGGATTACATCTTGAATGTTCGAGATTCAAATTATTTAGTGCAGTATACCGAGACAGTTGTAAATACGTTTTATCAGACGATGACACGACCTTTTTATTAAATAATTAACAACTTACATGTGTATAGTTAATAATGAATTTTTCAAATTACGGATAGTACCTATATAGTTTTTAGCTTTTCAGCTTCTAATATATTTTTAAATAACACATTTGGAAGGCTAAATTGCTAGTTGATCCGCAAATCGTAAGGGCTGGATTTCGGCATGAAATTTTGAACTAAAATTCCGAGTTGAGAAAGACGTTACATTTTTTCTTTAGCCGAAAATTTCGGCCGCTTTCTTATTTAGTACATCAGCAGCCTAAGGTCCCTCATTTCGCATTTTTGTTTGATGGCTCACGCTGGCATGCGAGAGCGGGAACAAACGCGAAGAAAAAACGCCGAGATAAAAGAAAAAAAGGATTTCATAACAGTCCCGCGGTGAGTGTTTTTAGCCGCAGTCATAAGTCAATTTGACCATACGGATATGCAAATTCATGATAATGTATTCAGCGCCTCTCTCCATTCGGCGCAATTTGGAAAACTTCCTGGCGAGAGAGAGAGAGAGAGAGAGCGGCAAACACGCGAGAGAAGATGTGCAAAGTAGGATCTATTGTGCCTAACAAAAGCCTAATGGGATGCAGAATCCGCAGTGAAATAAACTATAATGTATACGTGGTTTCACTTTTTAAAAGGCGGCCTTTGTCGCGTCTTGCACAAAAATCTCCACCCGAAAAAATGTTTACTTGTCGATATAACGTTACTTACAATTTTTTATGCATGCGTAAACAATGTTTCCGAGTGCAGGCATGAATAGAGGCACGTCTTCTATTCTTGCATCTCCTTCGTGAATAGTGCGGAATAAATCTGACTTTAAAAAAAATTCAAAGTCATTAGCAATATTAAATAACGGATTGTCAAAAAAGTGAGAACGACAAATGTATTTAGTTTGTATTAACGTACGGCTCGTCTATACCTTTTACGGTTGCAAAAGCAGCTTTAATCGAATAATAAGTAAATTTTAATTTTCGCCAGCGTTACATCACTCGGTTAAAATTTCTTTAAGGATTCCCCGGCGAACGAAAGAGGGAAAAAAAGGCGCGTTTAATGAGTGCTTTATCTCGAAAAGGAATCGAGCCGGCACTCAAGTTTTAAGTCCGCGAGCATAATCGGCTTCTGCAGTAGCGGGGCACGTCGATGCATTCTCAATGATATTTTTGAGTGAAAACAACGGTGCCTGACCTCGGGGCAGAATCGAGAATGAGAAGAAAGGCGAAAGAGAGGCAGGAGAGAATGCATCAGAAAAATAAGAGCGAGAGGACAGAGCGGAGGCCGGCCAAAGAAGAAGAGGGTTGCCTCCTCGCTGATGGGGAAAGGGTAAGTGGGAGAGGGGGGATCGAGAGGAGATTGACCCTCGGCCAAGAAGACTCTGGACCACGCTTTTGCGATCTTCTTTCATTCTCCTGCTTCTCTTTTCTTGCTTGCTTTCTTTCTTTCTTGTATGCAGAGAACACGTACGCGACCGGTTTCTTTCACCCCGAGATGCTAAACGCACTTTTAACTCGAGGCTTCGGCTCCGCTCGGGAATTAGGCGAGATTAGGGTGGACGGAATATTGTTCGACACTTTCTGGATACCCAGTTACACGGTGGGTAACGGTGTATAACTATCTAGGTTATTTCGTTCGCCAAACTTGGAAAATTATCAAGTATGAGAAGTGTCGCCTGAAAAAATGTTCTGCTATCACCGAATCGTATAGCGCAGGAATTTTTTTTCTACTTATTAACTATTAAGTACACACATGATTTAGCAACTGAACAAAGCTGCACTTGCTTCACCGAAAATCCGAGATGGAGCCTGCGATATATCCCCCCTTGGCACCCCGACTCCGAGGCGGCAGTGGCAGCGGCGGCAGCAGCAGCAGCAGCTCGCCGACACCGGCGGATCTAGGAGGCGCTGTCAGGCCTCGGCGATCCGCCCGGATAAAAGAGCGCGCGAGAGGAGGAAAGCGCTGCAAGCTGGCCTGTCGAGTTAACTGAGTTATGCCCCGTCAGCATTAGCCCGGACGCGTCGGCTCTCGGATTACGGAGCCGTAGCAGGAAAGCTCTCGCTGTTCCTTGTCGGGGCTCGAGCGCGCGAGAAACGCTCCTTTGAAACCGTAGAGTTCTGGAATGCGAGCCGTTTCAACCTTAGGCGCTTGATTGACCTTTGTCTTTGGCTTCGGCTATCGTTTCCGGATGCAGTTCCGTGGAGGGCTCAGGGGATCGAGAAGACGCAGTGGTTTCCAGTTTGGAGAACAGTTTAATGAGCTTGGAAAATAAAAGCTCGGTTTCTGGATAATCATTTTGAATCAATCGAAAAAAAGAGCTAATGTATCGTTTAGTTACGATATTTAAATTAGAAGAAATGATATTTTCTAAAGCAATAAAAAAAATTACTCCCAACTACTTTCAAAAACATCTGAATAGTACAAATTAAAAACAGATATCAAAACGCTTTCGTACGGACACCAATTGATAATTTAATTAATTAATAACATCGATAAAATGAGTTAGAGTTATTATTAACTTTTCAGGCATGTACTTTTAGAATTAATTTTTGAATAAATGGTTCTTATTAACATGTCCGATAGTGAAATATGCTGCACTACCGAGTAGTTTCTTGAACGTCATTTGCATCATATTTTAATAACTAGCAAGGTATCGACTGAATTAATCAAAACATCGTGAAACCTAAACCTCTCTTTTAGGAGAAAGATTAATTAAGATTAGATTCCATGCCACGACCCTATAATAGCCGGTCAATCAAATATCCGCAATGCTCCGTGCAAGCACTTTACATAAAATTTACGTAGATCGAATGAAAATAAGCCACTAAATCACGGGCACGTAATAAAGCAATAAGATTCCATTTTCATGCGAAAAAGATAAAGCGGCGAAAAAGCGGCGAGGCTTATAAATCAAGCGAGGTTCAGGAAAAACGGGGCCCCGATATAAAGAGGTCTCCGATAAAAGAAGGTAAAACACGTGTTTCGACGCCGCGCAGATTCATTGCACCGGAAGTGCGAGAGAACCCGCGCGGCGGAGAATGAAACACGAATTCCTCGCGGGCGCGCTATCGCAACGGGGCCTTACATCATATTTCAATTTTATCCCGAGCCTCCTCGCGTATCTACATCGAGGCCGCGGCGGCGGCGGGGCCCGGCAATAAATAAATTTCCCCGATCCTTTATATATTTTTCGGGCTCTCTCCGTTAGAAGCCGAGAGGGAATCGCGGGCACAATGGGGCCCGCGATCGCCATGCGGGCCCACCGGCGCTGATTTACGGTGTGCCAAACGGTGCAGGTATGCGCGCGCCTCCGGGCTGTTTTATTGAGATTCTAGGTCACCGGGGGTTGCGCGCGGAATGTCGGCTAATTGGGGGTGTATTGTTCCGACTCTCTCTCTCTCTCTCTCTCTCTCTCTCGGCTCTTTATTAGCATGAGAATGAGGGCCCCGAGACCGGCTTCGTTGTTTCGATTCGCTAATTGAAGCATAACCTCGCCGGCTCGTGAATTATTCATGGGACTCGTGGCGGCCTCCCCCGATATTGAAAGCGATTATCGGAGGTGGAGGGAAACGAGAGTGGCGCTTGATCGCTCGGCATTTTTTTTTTTTTTTTAGAGCTTTGCCCTGCGAGCCGACACCCCTATGGGTATTTGTGACGCAACACGTTGCCGTTGTGCCTCCTGTTTATGCGGCCTTTTTATTTTCAAACGGATTATCTGCTGCGCCGATAAGTTTTTAAGAGCTTTAAAAACAGCGTTTAATTCGGTTTAGGTAACCTTTGAATTAAGTATATACGAGTACCTGTATTTGTGGTTTTTAATTATTTGATAAAATAATTCTTTCTGTGCCATGCAAAGGTAATAAAGTAAATTTTTAGATTTCAGTTTTCTTATTTTATGATGAAATGAGCTTTCGAGCGAACGCGAAAGAACGTGTACGTTTGTTTAATGCTCTCCACAATCTGATGTAACGACTATCTCATTTACATTTAATCGACTATAAATAAAACAGTCATATTAAAAAAAGCGCAGATGGTAAAAAAAGAAACGTCTTGAACATTTTCTAAAGAAATTTTTATAGAAAAATATTCCATTAGCTAAAATTATGATTTCATTCTGATTAATTAATAAAAACTTTGCATTTTAAGATCCAGTCAAAGAGAAACGGGACTTATCTTACTTGAATACTCGCTTGCGCAACCGTCATTAAATAATTCATAATAATGCACTAAGATAAACCCCGCGCGACATTTGTGTAACAAGCTGCGTTCAACTCGGCAAGTCAATGAATTTCAAGCTTCGCGTAAAGCAATGCTTGTAAACGACAACCGAACCAGGAATATAAATGATTCTCGATGCATTTCAAGAGCAAAACAAGAATATTTATCAAAAAGTATGTGTATGAATACCAATGAGATTTTGATACATATAAAGTACGAGCGTAACAATTGCACAAAAACTAACAAAAGTTTTAACAGAATAAATTTCGATCTGCAACTTTAATTTTTGTAAATCTCAATGTATTAGTTAATTAAATTTTTGGTTTATGCATAAGGGAAATAAAGTTGAATTTACGAATTCTGCAGGCGTAACATTAAAAAATACTAAATTGATCTTTTCATCCCTTCATCAGAGAACAATCGAATTCGGTGTACTCGACTACTCAAAACCTGCAACGCATAAAACCCAAATTTAACCCTCGAACAGAAACCGATAAATTTCCTCATAAAATACTACACGAGAGCGATTAATTTCCCCCGCTGCTCACCCTCCCTCCCTCGCTCGTTCCTTACTTGAGATTCGGCTCTGGTGCCGCTCGACTAAAAGCAGGCCGGGGCCATTGTTCGCGCGAGAAAAAGTGTCTCGCGAAAAATAATGAAACCCAAGTGCCCGGCTAAGAGCGGCCGGCTTTTATATTCCGCTCCCGCCCGCGACACAATGCCGCCGAGAGCACAATCGGGCTGCCGCGTTTGTCCGACTCACCGTGAATCGGGGAAAAACAGGTCGCGTGCCGAGTCTTTTAGAGGAAGCTGCGCGTTATCGCCTCTGTGTTAGCTTTCTTTTATCCCCCGGGTTTACTCTGCTTTTTTTTACCGTGTCTTGTCTGATGTAATGCCTTTTCTCGATTTCGGCGGGAAGGTATATATATCATAGAGTGCTGGAAAGCGGCGTTCGTTTTATATATTACGGTTTGTCGAAGGGAATTTATCGCGGAGAGCGTTTGAATTGCGGACACAAAATAACTCATGCTTTCTTTTTCTGAAACGTACATTTGTGAGTTTGATTGATTTCCGTGAAAAGTTTAAAAGTAAACTGAAAGGATAATAAACTGTAGGAATTTAAAGACAGACACTTTTTAAAACAGGTAATTTAACGAGAAATAAAGTAAAGTAAATAACACGATCTGGACCTTTACATTACAAACCTACATAATTGAAGCAGTAAATTTGACAAAACTATTTTATATTTAGTTGAATTGTTCAAACAAAGTCAACTAATCAATTAAGTAAATTTTTCTATTTAATTATTTAATTTAAGAAAGCCTTTCATGCTAAAATTCGGAAATAATTTTCGAATCGGCTAACGTGACAAGAAGTAACGCGATTACCATTATCTAGTCGGAAACTTTATACGCTACCGTCCTTCATAACTGTAGCAGCATGTACACCGGTAGCGAACGCCGGTAGTTCGCTGGTTATACGAATTTAATGGGATTCTCTTATGAATGAACTATGAGAAAGCGAGCGTCGAGGGATGACAGTGCCGCTTTAAATATCGACGCGTGCCAGGGGCAATCTCTACGAGGCAGCGAATGACAACAGTGACTCGGCTAAAAACGGCAGCGCCCCCCGGCCCGCTTACGACCGCCTCGTCTGTTTACTGTAAAACCCTGCAAACACGCGTCTTTTTAAACAAGCCGAAAAACAAGCCACTCGATGCACTCTTGAATAAAACACACATTAGCTGCTTCGTCCCTGCACTATTCCGCCCTGTGTACTTAGCGATTCTGGTTTATAATAGAGAGCTGTTTTTTCAAGGGAATTAGTCGAAAGCCTAGTTTTTGAAAGCTCATTTTTATCTTTATAAAAGGTAATTATTATTTTTATTCGACAGCAATTTACGTAATAAATTCTTATAGTTTCAGCAACATTTTTATGTACGACGCTTCCAAAAGCTTAAAATTCAATAAAAGATAAATAAAATCCCTATCTAAAATTCTCCAGAATGTAAAATTTTTCTTAATGCAATTACATTTCGACATGCGAATTAGATCGTCGTACGGAAACTTCAATTTAACTGAAACGTCGTCGAGTGCGCTCTAAATACATGCTTTAATCCGAAATGTCCCTCATCAGGAATCGACCAATACGTATCCTCGGTGGCTACGTACTCGCAATTACGAATAATAAGTAAAATGAAAAAGGCTCGCCGCAAAATTATCCTCCGCCCGTGCGCGGAGACGAGAGCTTGCGCGCAGCTCGTAAGAAAAATCTTTAACACGTCATTCATATGATAATTTCGCGAGGGTCTCAAAGAAAGCCGCAGAGCCCCGGCAGGAGTGTAGCTTTAATCAGCGCGAAAACACCACACGTGATGGCGAAAAAAAGGAGAAGAAAATATGTACGCGCGAGGCGAAAAGAAAAGAAAAAAAAAAAAAAACAAGGACGAGCGCCGAGAAAAAGCTGCGGTCTTTAAGAGGGGTCAGCCTCTTTGCGCGCCGCCGGAAGCAAGAGAGAGAGAGAGCGAGCAACCGGGCGTGTCAGCGCCTGACCAGCGCAAGCTACTTCTTTTGCCCTGGCCGCTCTGCTGTCGGACTGGTTACTGTAAGAGCTGCGGCTACCGCCGATGCTGCGGGCGGCACCACCTACGCACCGTACCTTCCCGACAGCGGCACTTGTCCAATCTGTCTTTATTGTTTCCTGATTTTTTTACGAGGTTGCAGGCTGGGAGCGTTATTTATTGCGATTAAAGGCGGGTTAATTATGTGCAATTATTTAAACATTTTTATTTCGATATTTAGGCATTTATGATTTTATCGTTTCAATAGGCAATCAAACGTTTAGCCCGCTGCTGATTTTTCAAAAATGCATAAGTGACTTTGAGCAATCTAAGAATTTGCATTCATAAAAAAGATTTAGCATACAGCTTAAAGACCAAGATAAAGCTACTTGATTTTTTATTAATATTAACTGAATAATTTACATATGCTTATAACAAAAAATAATGTTTTTTAATGACACGATATTTTATCTCGTATACTTTGATAATAGCTAAATATGATTTAATGAATTTAAATATATTTTTTTAACTAGCGTTGTATATATAGTGAATTCCATTTATAACACCGTTGTCATAATTTATGAAAAAAAAAAAAAAATTAAAATGTTACTAGTGCAGCGTTTTGATTGTTCCAATAAAAATAAAATTTTTTTAATTAGGACTGAACTATACTGAAAAAATGAACCTCTTATTACAAAAGAAATTCGCTTGTCAGAAGAGGAAATTTTTCTCAATATTTATCCTAGCGGATTTCCTCTTGTGACTCACGGAAAATCCTATCTAATTCCATTTGCATGGTCTCAAAATGATTTACGATAAGAGGAAACAGTTGGTTACTAAAGGACTTCTGTTTTTAATAAAAGGATTGTAATTTTAGAATTAACACGCTAGAAAGTCAAAAGGCAAAGGGGAAAAAAACTCTTGTAGAAACACACAGATAAAGTCTTTTCTCCCCGTAGGGGAAAAAAGACCCCGGTAAATCTCTAAACCTAAACCCTTAAACCCCTCAGGGGAGAAAAAACTTTTGTAGAAACATCCCGGGGTCAACCCCGCCGGAGGCAGGGTTTACTGCGACTTTTTTGAAAAAGTTTTTTTCCTTTTTGGGGAAAAAAAAAACTTTTGTGGAAACATACACACACACACACACACACACACATACATCCATACAGACATTTTTAAAAAACCATTTATTTTTGTTACTGACACCTTAAAATACAATTATAACAGATTTTTCGAAAAACTCCAAAAATTATTATCGCAAAGCTTCCTCTAGGAGGAAGCAAAATTGATTTACGACAAGAGGAAATCAATTGAATATTAAAGGACTTCTTTTTGTAACCAATGAAAATTACATTCTCGACGAAAGGATTGCATGGTGAAGAAGCAGTCCTTTTGTGACTAGCTTAAATCCTCTTGTACGCAAGAGGATTAATTACGAGAGGATTTTCATCTGCTCATGAAAACTATAATTTTTCGATTCAAAAAGATTTTATTTGATCTGAAAGGAAAAACCTATTTATAATGAGCGGATTGAATTCAGAGGAAAATAATTTCCGTATAAGAGGACTGTTTCTGGGTGTATTAATTTAACTATCTGCAAGGATTGAAACGAAAGCTCATTAAATCATTAAAATGCAAATGCGACATATTCGCTCGACGAAGGAGCTCTCTAAAAAAACTGCACATTAGGCAAGCACAACAAACCCGAGTGTCCAACAACTAAAAGCCACAAGTATCCCGCAATCAAGGTTGTCGCAGCCGTCAGTTACTGAATTTTTCCTCCACACTCCTTCGCCTCGCGGTGCATAAATCTCTCTCGCCTCTCGCCGTCGCGTCTGATTAATTCGTTGCGCTCGGGCGCGATAATTAGAAAATTTATCGAAAAACTGGAGCTTGTAAGCATCGCGAAATTAGACGTTTACAAGGACGCATAACATTATGCAAAGCCTTATACAACTCACCCGCGCCACTCGCCCGCGCGGAGCGGAGAACGCTATATATGAAAGTTTAATCGCGCCTTGTGTACACGGCGGAGAGAGAGAGAGGCCTTTGGCGTATCTGCCTCGCAGCGTTATTATCAATTTGTTGGCACTATCTGCATCGATATTCGCGAGAGAGCGAGGAGGGCAGCTCGGATGTAAAGCAAACCGCGCACGGTAGCCTATACCGGTCCGATGATTTACGAGCCCAGCCGAGTGAGTTATGGCGGCGCGTCATCGGCAAAAGACCGCCTTTTTTCGGAGGCCTCTTCCTCGAGCCGATAAGATTTTCCGGCTGCTTCTGCTTTGTCTGGTTGCCTGGGTTTTGCGGCGTTACGGAAGATTTATTGCGCTCCGCGTGGGATATGTTTATTAACGTCTTAATCGTCGAGCACTCGGGCCAATAGTTTATTTGGCGCTGTTGCTGCTGCTGGCTGCTGCTATTTGATATCGATCGCCGATATTTGTTGGTTCTTTTGCGCCTGGGTGTACCGCTATATTAATTCGACGGAGATCGATATTGGCTGAATTGTATAAATAAGTCTGTGATTCTTTATTTGCCTAATGAATACCAACATTACTTCAGGAAGATGTTCGATTTTAGATAATTTTACATATCTCGGCGCAATTCATTTAATTACTTTTTAGTCTTTTTCTGTACCTCAACGTTACTAAAGGAAGCTTTAGCTGATTGGTGATTGAAAAAACTTCGCAATATATAACCATACGAAAATATTTTGTGCTAACCAAAAAGAGACAAATCGTATATATAAGTTACCTCATTTTGCTCCATAAAAGATGAATTTCCTATGAAAAAAGAAAGCAGCTTATCTCGAACGAAACTAACGGAGCTAAGAGCAGTATATAGCCTGTAAAAGAATAAGCTTAAAGCACAATATTTCCCGCCTGCAGCGCTACATATTGAATGATGCCAGGAGTCGTAGGAGGCTCTCCAGTCGGGGAGCGACAGAAGACGTTGCTGCCGCCACTTGTCGATATCTACGACGTTGCACCCGGGAGGAGGAGGAGGAGGATGAGGAGGAGGAGGAGGAAGAGAAGGAGGAGGCTGGAAAAGGCCGGGAAAGCGCTCGCGGGGCGGTGGGGGTAGGCGGGAGGGAGAGACAGATGGAGACGCCTATGGAGCGCGCGGAGCGGAAGAAGGGGCGGCTGTAAGGACATTCGATCGAAGCACCGCGTACACGTCGCGGACAGCAAGGAGGCTGCGCGCCACACCCAAATGCAGCAACTCCATTGATTATTGTTGCCGGCGCTGCACTTTCCACCCACCACCGCCTCTGCTTTCTCCGCCGCCGCCGCTGCTGCTTTGCCTCTATCTCCCGACGTCTGACAGGAGTGTGCTTCCGTTTCCCTCGGGGAAGAAACAGTAGTAGACAAGTGCTCGCTCGCCAATCTATGCCCAGATATTACTGCTGCTAGCTACACTTCGAGCTTATCGACGAGGTAGACTGAAACTAATTATTTCTGGATTGTGAGCTACTGTTACGATCGTCCCTGACGAGTGATATTTATTTTTCAGGTCGCAAACTTAAGGATGTAAATTCAGAGGTGCTGAGAATGTTAAAAAGGATGAGTCAATGTTAAAATTATTCTTTTCCAGCAGTGGCTAAAGCCTCTCTTCAGTTAGCTATTTATTATCGCAAGGTTTAATTAAGACTAGTAGACATTATCTAATCATATTCAATTAATTTAGTTTGTTTGAAAGCTTCTAAATCAATCGAAAAATATAAGCAATAATTTAAACAAAAGCAATTAGGTAAATCTTTAGAAGAAAATCTTTAGAATACAATGTTTTGTAGAAATTTGAAAATAAACCCAATGAAATAAAACTTACCAAATTGCACTTTTATAACTGAAAATAGATGAAGAAAAAAGCTGCACGTTAGCTAATAATTTTTTGCAAGCGTAAAAGTTTAATATTTGAATGTTAGAATAAGCGTAGGTTAATAAAATAAATTCTTCCTTGAAGAGATATTTGCTTTTATATACAGACGGCGTGAACAAATAAAATCGGGATTTCTTTATAATAGATTAGAAAATCTTGTAATATATTTTAAAAAAAAAGTATATAAAATTTAGCTACAAGAAAAATGAAACATTTGCATATCGAGTATTATGATTTGATTGAACTTACAATTTATGAATTTTCTTACTTTAGAAGTACAATATTTATTGGTGTAAAATATTTTATGAAGATTGTAGTCCATTAAAAGCACCCAGTTAAGCATAACTTATTTCTTCGTACATAATAATGACTGCATTTAAGCAAAACCCTCATTTGCATGGGAAACTGGCTTAAAGCATTTTTTAGCCCGATAAAACTAATAGAGCTATTATCTAACAAGATCAAAAAATACAAAAAGCCCTTTTTATCTCTCCCTACAATGCACATTCGGCACTAAATAAGCAGAAAATTTCGTTATCCGAGTACTAGATTAAAGAAAATCAATTAAGATACCGAGACACGTCGTTTACGGAAAATCCACTCAAGTTAACAGCCTCCGCTAAGAGCCTCCTTCCATTGCCTCTCGAAAAATAATCACTTACTCATTCACTCGCGCACAGAAAGCAATCTCCATTTCCGACAAAATCCATTTGCTAAACGAACTAATTAGAGCCCCCCCGACTCAAAAATATTTATAACGATAACGCAATCTAAAACTGCGATTTCAAGACTGCTCGCGCTCTTCAAGTGCAAGAATTTACCTATCATCGCTAATAGGAGGCTTATATATTTTACGCGCTATTTAAGTTAACAAAGAATTCTCATAAATTAGCTTGCGAAATCCATATAATAGATTCGCAGAAAAAAAAAACGGCCGCTCGTATCGTTACCGCGCTGAACTTACAGTCCGCTAATTAAAGCGGCGTGTTTTTTCGCAATAACTATTTTTCAGGCAAACACCGCGCTCTCGACTATTAATTCTTCCGTATATTACAAAACGAGGCGGCATTTTTCCCGCTCCCGCGGGCTCAGAAAATATCGGCGCGCGGACGGCGCATGGAAAAGAGCTATAAATAAATAAGTACGAATATTAGCATAGAGAAAAATGCATTAATCGGAATTTTCACTCGGCCAGGTGGCAATTTCCAGCCGGTACGAGATTTCGTCTATTTGCATTTTTGTCGAGCGACGTTTGTTAAACCGGTCGGCGTGACAGTAGCCAAGGGAAATTCGCGAAACGCACGGGCGCGCGATTCGCGTGTCGCGCGGCGCGCTGCTCTCCTGTCAAGCTCCCGAGTCCGGTAATTAGAAAGCGTATCACCCCGACACTTGGCGCGCACGGCGCGTTTCACTCTCGGCCGAGAGTCGCTCTCATTCATGCCGAGTGCGAGCATTATCCACTTGATCGCTCGCTTTGCCGGCGCAAATCGCGGCCCCGGAGCTTGTCCGTCGGTCCGGCGTTTTTTTAAACCCCGGAGCGCCTTTTCGGTCGTGCGAGCGGCGCTGCCGTGCTGCTGCCTTTTTTACGAATTTTAATGCGGATTACGAGAAATTTTTATCGGGCTGCAGGTGTAAGCGTTTCGCATTTTTATTCTAGGATATTTCAAATCTTAACGCGCGTGGATTGTGTCGTGTAAATAAGATTGCTGTAGGAAATAAGTTATCTGGTTAGTTTATTAACTAGAACAATAAGCTAAAAACAAGTTAATCTAGAGCGGCTGGTAGATATTATGCATTTATGGTTTTAATATTTTGCACAGTCGTATAAGCGACTTGAATATTGCGTTCTTCTTGTTTACTTTTGTTATAAAAAAGCGGGCGCTCGTCTTTCTGTTTTATGTTTAGTCTTTGACTTGATATCAAACTGATAACTTCTTACAAGGTTAACCTTGATTTCAAAGAAGTTTTCGTTGTCAAGCTGAATTTTCCTGAAGTTTGTTTCTTTGAATTTGTTACGCACGCACACACACGACGCAAGTTACCTCTTGCCTAAAATTTCCATTGGCTGCGTTTTTTATGCCCTCGCGGGCTTTTTCCCGGCCATCTTCGAGGTAATAAATATCTTTTCGAAAAAGCTCAAATTAGTGTTTTTTATTGAATTAAAACATACATATTTATTGTTATACTTTTCATTACGTTCGCTAACCTGCAGTTATTTGAAAAAGTTATATTCATTTTAATTAGTACAATATATATTACGTTATTAAAAAGATTCTTTCATTTTACAATTACTTTTTGTACATGGTTATATAGATAATATAATCATTTTTTATTAATAAAATGATTATTGTTAACAATTCTTGATAGTTGTAAAAGAAAAAAACTTGGCGAGGTAGCTATAACATAAACAACATATGACCGGTGTACTTGACAAGCTTACATTGTACCTGTTACGAACTAGTTTCTCCTCTCGCACAATCTTTTGCAATTTCCATACGAATTTTGTGCTCCGTATAATTTTCGAAGCAGTTGATTACACATTTCGTTTCATAATGATAATATTGAGCTGTACATAACTGCATACCCGCAGCGAAAAGTTCTAATCTTATTTCAATAGTCGAATTCATAAACTATATGATGAATTAGCATTTCCCCAGATTGAAAATAATAGTTTTTTTCGGTCGATTTATGCACAAGTAGTTGCACTGCGTAAGCATATAGATTATTCGCTGAAAGGTCTAGAATTCATCGCACTGAATAAAAAGCAGACGCATAAAATATTCATTCAAAGGATTTTTCCCGTACGGTTGTATACGTACGGTTTTTCGAAAATTTTCATAAATGTTAATTGGGTGTCTGACAATGTCTTTTATGAGGGCTACGTGAGCGGGTCATTTGAATTTCTCATCCTCGAAATTCGTATGAAGTACAAACACTATTCAAAATTTAAGCAAGTGAGTAAACTAGACCCCTAAATATACATGAAGCCGATGTTAACATGCGTCACGTTTCGTAGAACGTGCCGCTTCTGTCTGGCAGCTCGGCTCTTTTGATGCTGCACTTGACGCCTTCGTATATACGGACAAGGGACGTCGAACCTCCTGAAATCCAATTACGAATTCGTGTTCTAATTCCACCTATTCTTATCTGCTACTATTTCAAATAAAATATGGATGTATCGATTAAATTAACTTAAATTTCTATCCAAAAGTGATGAATTTGATAAAATAATCAATAGGCTATACAAGTTTTGACTGTAAACTGTTTTCTTTTATAAAAGTATAACCATACTTTAACACCGATAAATGTATTATTTTAAAATGTAAATATGCAAAAATTTCTAATTAAATCTTTTCGTCCTTACATAATGAAGAAATAAATAATTAGTCGATAATTAAATTGACGAAAAAAAATCGAATTTCGGTCGGGAGCGAAATGGAAAAGCGCCTTAACGGAGCGACTTTTTTTTCCAAATACGTTCGCCAGCACAAAAACTCGCATAAATTAATGCCGAGCTTGGCAATTCATTTTTCAACCCGGTCCGTATAAAGGTAAGTGCGCAAAAAAAGGCGAGCACCAGCCAAACCCCAATTAATTACGCTCGAATTATAATCAGCGGCGCGGCGTAATTGTCGAAAAAAAAAGCGACGTTCCGCGCACGCGAACACACATGGACGCTTTAATTAATTTTCCGCGCGCTCGGAAAAGCCGGTATATGCAAATGCGCCCTCCCCGTTTCTTAGCCAAGTTAGCGGCCGCGGATCTTCGCGACTTTTACGATCTTATCCGTCGTTAGGGGCAGATGGAGCGAGTTTTCAATGGCGCGAAACTCGATTGTTCGCCAGAGAAGGCGCCGCTGCGCGTGCCGAGCATTCCCGGATCGTCAAACGATTTCCTGAGGACGCACCGAGGAGAGGAGGGCAGGAGGAAGACGGAGAGCGAGCGATGCTATCTGGGTAATCGCGATTGGGACTTGCCGGCGAAAAAGGGCCTCTTTTATTTTTATGACGATCCGAGAGATTTTTCTGCCGCGAAGCGAGAGCTTCTTCGCCGAGGTGCCGCGTGCTGCTCGACCGGCAAACGAGCACGAGTTTCTTCTTGTTTTTTTGCTTAGTCGCCGGCTGCCGAGATGGAGTTTAATAAATTTGTTTATCGTCGCGAGCTTGATGGGAATTGATTGTTTCGGACTTGAAATTGAAGATGGCGGGTGGAGTAATTTTGAGATAATAGCGAGATTGATTGTTGCGAGAATAAATGTTAATTTCTTACTGATATTTTTCGCGCAAATATACTTCGCAACTCCACTAGCAATTATCTAATTCGCGGGAAAGTTAAAGTTCATATTAATAAAATATAGGAGAGGAGCTCCAAGCCCGAGCATAAATTTTGTCCAATTGTCTGTGAATACCTTAGCCCAGCTGACCGTCTGAGTTAATGAAAATTTACTACAAAGTATACGCTTTAAAGCACGTTAGGCTAACTTGTAAATTACGATATTTATTTGTGCTTTTATTTGAGAGCGGCCACTTAAAGTTTACGAGCATTCAAATGAAATATCGTTAGCAGTAACAATGTTTCGAAGCAACGATTTTATCTACATAATGAAGGCTAAAAAGAAGGCGAGGAGCTTCCGAAATCACTCGCTGCAGGAGAGGAAAGGTAATCTCGCGCCGCCGCCGCTCTCTCTCTCTCTCTCGCGAGAGCAGCAGCATCAGCAGCAGAGAAGAAAAGGGAGAGAGAGAGAGAGAGAGGCGAAGAAAGACAAAGATATAAGAAAGAGCAAGTGCAGGCCGCGGGAGAGGAGACGGGGGCACACGCAAGAGAGAGAGAGGGAGAAAGGGAGAACGATCGAATGTGGGGACCACTGAAAATTACAAGCTATACGCTGCTCCGGAGCAGCCATCTAAGATAATACCCGTTCGCCCCGCAGGCTATAATGAATATGTAAGACAGATTGTAGACTAAGAGGAGCCTCCGCTCTGCTACCGCTGCGTGATACGGTTGACCGTGGCGCAGATTACATTCTTTCTTCTTTCTTATACTCCGCAGCTCTCGGGCCCTCTCTCTCTCTTTTTATGCCCTTTTGCACCCCTTTTCCATCTTTCTGCCTTTGTGTCCTTCAACCCACATTTCGATTCGTAATTCGCATTGCTTTTTGCTCCTTGCGCCTCGCCTCCTTTTCTTTCCTTTAAGTACGGACGTCGAGTCTCTAGGGAAAATTAGAATAATCCGCTAATCGAAGCTCTGCGATTTAAATAACGTAGACAAAAATGTTCGGCTTTGATTACTTTCGCGAGCCTGGCGCGCGTGCGCGCGCAAACTTTGAAATTGCTTTCTTAAATCAAAGAAGCATCCTTTAACAAGTTGTTCGTTCAAAATTATTAATCCTCCACAATGATAAAGGCGATAAATATTAATATGCAAATGATGAATAAACAAAAAAATTCAATATTAGCATCTATAAATAAGCCTCGGCTCGCGGCTCTTTTATTTATTAAAATACAAAATGAGCCTTCATTGCATAAAATGCCGTTATTAACGACTAATATAAATAAAGGGGCAATAAAATTATTTTAAATAACATTCAATTAAAGTAAAAGTCTCACTTATATAAAGCGGGACAGTTTTTTTTCGATTTAAAAATCCAGCGCGGCGGCATTAAACAACGGCGGCATTAAAATGCAAATGCAGCCCGCGAGAGAGCAAGTCAACGCACGCATAGGTCTTCCTCCGTAGGAATATCGACTGTTGACACTCGATTCAATTATTCAAATGAAGGTAAAATGTGAGCAGCGACGGGATCTGGGCCAGGTTGAAATTGACTAATTTTTCAGCGCGTCGTCGTCGTCGTCGTTGAGAAGCCGCGGCGGCGGTCTCGCGCGCCGCGTATTGACAAAGAAATAAACAATCCGTGGAAACCTGTTCGGCCCGTAAGTTATTTCTCGATTTCTCGAGTGCTGCGTACGGTGGCTAATGCTCGGCACCTCCGCTCGCTGATAAGGAGCCTCTTGATTTACGGCAAGCGTCTCAAGCCGGCCAGATAGAAATATCTCAGCCGCGGGACGAGCGAGAGAGAGAGGGAGAAAGAGCGGGGACTCTCGCAATAAAAATAAATCATTTTCTATTTAAGCATTCGGACTTTAATTGCTCGCGGCCGGGAATTCTTCAAAGTTCGAGAGCGCTGCACGCGGAACCGTAATACTTTCTTTCCCGCCGGCTTTCTAGAAAATGACAATCTCTGCGTGACGCCGCGACGGAGAGCAAGTGACTCCTGGCGGATGATTATGCGCGCCGAGGTTGTAGCTGTCGGCCTTTTAGAGACTGCTGCTTCGACTGATTAGAGAACTGTTATTTTTCGTTCGGAAGCAGGCCAGGAGAATTGATATCCTCTTGAAATTCTCTTTAATGTTCCTGAATTCGTTACGAAAATTATTCTTGGGTTGCCTTTTAAAAAGCAGTAGATGTCTACGGAATTTTGAAAATTTTGGTGATCTTTACCGTCAAATCTTACATAAACATAGGTCAATTCTGTTTACGTCTAAATATATATAGTTCAATAAAATATCATAAAAATCTTTTAAAACGACTTGAATTTAGAATCGAAAATATATCCTATCTCGCCGAAAAAGCTCGCAGGTCTTTACTCGGGCTCCATCCGCGGCAGCTTTGCCGCCACTTCGAAAAATCTCCCCGCAAAGGAGCGCGGCAGGTGACAAAGTCGGCGGTAGCGCTTAGTCCTCCTCTTCCCGTTCTAAAATTGGCCTCACTGCACCAGCTGCTCAGGGGAGAGAGAGAGAGAGAGAGAGAGAGAGAGAGAACGAGAGCGACGGAGAGGTAGGGGAGGTGGGGGGAGCTCGATAAGAAGAATGAAAAGGCTCACTCGCTATACGGAGGAAGGAAGGAATGCCGTCGGACTAGCGCCGGAGGGCATCTACTGCCGGCCGCGCTCACGCACACAATCGTAGAATCTTGCACCCGAGCGCGTATAATCGCGCTTGCGTACAATGAGATTGCTGTCGGTGCTGTTTTTTTTTCTTTTTTTTTTTTTCTTTTTTCGAGGCTCGCAGCGCTCGCGGCCTAATGAAAGGCCCGAGCCTCGTAAAATCGTCGGGGAAAACAATGAATTTACTGTTGTTTGGCTTTTCGCCGAAGCTTCGGGGCTTTATTTTATTGTCGCTCGCGCGCATGCGCGCGAGCATTGTGCAAAGAAACTCGTCAAAATCCGTCTATTATTTTCGAGCGGTTCGCTTGAGGAGCTGTTAATTTGAAGGCGGTAATCGAGCGCGCCGCTAAAACTTTAACTGCCGAGAGCTTTTTTACTATCGCGAATAGCTCTCTGAGTGCAGTCATTCTCTAGGCTGCTTTTCTTTTGAATAAACAATGCCGGTTTCTTAATGTGCTTCAAAATTAAAAGGCGAGCCGATGGCGAGGAAAAAATTCTTGCTGCGAGATGGGCTTTCCTTCATTTGCAAATTCTAATAGGTGCTTTTTTCCAATAGTTTGCCTATATACGATGTTTTAACAAAGTGCTTTTTTTATAAAGTTTTGGTTAAATTTTGAAAAAAAAAAACAATCGCCAATTGACGACTCGATCCTCGGCAATATCTTCCGAAGCATAATATCCGTCGCGAAAATAAAGTGGACGAACAACAGATTCGAAAATGCAGCGTAAAATTCGAAAGAGCTCGGCTTTATATGCAAAGCGCGTCGGCGTTTAGAGCCTCGGCGGCATCTAAGTCTCACTTGTCACACGTCCTCTCCCCCTCCGGCCTGACTTCCCAGGCTCTTTTTTCTCGTCATCTCTCTATCCATCTCGGCGGCGTTCTCTTGTTACCCTCCTCCGTCTCCCCTTCTCGCTCTTCCTTTATCATCGCGCTTCTCCGGCTGGTCGTTCTCGCCTTTTTGTCCCGCTCTCTCCGCTCGCCGATCGGGTCTCCCTTCTCGCCGGTGTATATACGCGCCAGCGGCGATACCCGTGGGCCGACACAGGTGATGCACGGGCCCCTTTACATCTTCAATCCACTCTTTGGGCCCTCTTTCCCACAGCGTGTATCTCGCGCGGCGGCGGCGGCGGCGAGCCGAGAGAGAGAGAGAGAGAGAGAGAGGGAGAGGAGTCGGCGCGCCGGATCTTTTCTCTTATTCTTGCCCCTTCCTACCTTTTAAATGTCCTCTCCGATCGGTCTGTTCTCTCTCGCTCCTCGGTTTTCTTGCACTTGTTGCTTTTGGTTTTCTTCTTATTACATCTTCTTTAATGTCCTGTCTCGGCCGTGACAACTCTTTATTTCGCGATCGTCGCTTTTAAAGTCAAGCTTTGGGAATAACGAGGGATATGCGGGGCGTTTGACAAGTGATCCGCGATTGCGGAATATTTGCGTGCGAGGCTGTACGGGGCTGGGAAATGATCAAGATGCACGGCTGGAATGAAGATAGGATTCGAGCGCATGACGTGGATCCTCTTCTCTCCAACACCTCTTACAATTTCTGTATTCAAATTTCAGCTTCGCCGCGTATTCGCTTGGATTTAGGATCGAGTGGAAATTAATTTTACAGCTGTGTTTTTCGGATAAAATCATCGTGTTACTTTTGTACGTACTCGTATGTTTTCAGTTTATTAAACTTTACAGGTACTATTCGTGTATTTTGATTAAAAACTAAAAGTTCTTCACTTTATAAGTTGTTCTCAGTAAATAATTTCTTTTGCATCCAGCAGTATTTTTAATCGTTATGTAAGAATTTTTATTTTTTATTTTATTCCGTACTCTGCTCATTAAAAGATTACAGTTAATACACAAATGGAATTTAAATGATCAAAAAATTAAATTGCAATAATGACTGAAACCAGATCGTGTAATTACAAACTGGTGTACTTAAACAATAATTGAATGCAGCCAATTAAACAGTTAAGTTTAATGTGAAAAAATTCGTCTACGACCTAATCAAAAAGCTACCCTCTTGCCTTTTGCTTACAGATTTTTGTCATTCAGTTCAAAGTAACAAGTTTTTATTTTCTTGCATTAAAAGCGGTTGTTCGCTACATAGTTTTTTGAAAAAAGCTAAAAATTACATAGCATTTAGTGCAAAACAACTTTGTCCTTCATTATCGATTCCGCGAAAAATGCTTATCTCCGTGAACTGTTCCTCCTTGTATAAATCTGACATTAAACGAAAATTACGGCCTTTCGAACGCTCTTGCAAAAACGTCGCCAATAATACCCGTTATTGTCCGTCTTTCGCCTTGTACTCCTTCGTCATTCTTTTTCGCGTTTGTTTGGCTTTCACCTGTTTAACCTTCTCTTCCTCAAATTTTTTTATCACCGCTCTTTCCTCCAGTTCGCTCATCCTTCACCGAACTGTCCGCTGTTCCTCTTTTTCGTCCGCGAAGATTGAAGAATACACGTACGTGTGGAAAAACTGGTCCTCGCCAATGTTTTCTTAAGGGTACGCTGGCCTAACCGTTTTTAGTGTTTAAAAATGCACTCTTCAACGAATTAAACCATTCCCTTGATACTTCAGAAAATACCTTTTATATCCAAATGTAAAAAGATTCTTCAAACCCCGATCCTTTAACGTTATAAAGTCGGTTTTTATCAAAGTATACATTTATACGATTACAACACTTTTTAAATTAATATTTATTTTTAACAGGAATAGTAAAAACCAATTTCAGTTAAAAACGGGACTAGTTCTTAAATTTTAAGGATTTTAATCGTTACGGTAATAATTACTTGCAACGCGTCAGGTGAAATTTTTAATCGAAAATAACTTTTTGCCCGGCTGTAGAATGATGTCAACGTGAGAGAAGAGAATGACAAAGAGAAGATAATAGCCGCAGCTCCGTCTGTCCAGGCCGCTTACGCGTTGTCCTCGCTGTCGAAGTCTCATTAGACACGAGACGACACGTTGGAAGGACTTGAGAGGCCAGAATTGATCGATGCTCAAACGTGTCCAACCCCTCCTTGTTCTCTCCTCGTTCTCCCCTCTCCCGTCTTGTTCGGCTCGAGTCGCGCGAGAACGAACGATGAGAGATGATTTCTAGATCGACGACGCCTCTGGCCACTCTGTCAATTAGCGTAATTCCCATTAGACGTCTGTCTTCGCTCGGTGATCCTCGATAATTGGCGGCCAAGTCTAGCAAAATATCTATTCGGAGTCATCTCCGACCGAAATTAATTGCGATATAATTGGGCTGCGACTTTTTGAAGAATTCCTTGCGTACCCGAGGCCGTTCGAGGTACACGACAAGCCGAGCCGAGCCGGGCTTTGTAAAAATGACTTTTCATTAACGGATTTTACAGTTATGCGCGGCGAGCGCGCGAATGCAAGTAAGAAGCGAGCGAGTCTCCGCAATTAGTAGCGTCTCGTAATGAATTCCAATTATTCAATTAAGTCATACGTGCTTTAATGTAACGATTATTTATTAATTTTAGACATTTTACGTATTTACATGTCATTAAGAAAATATGTTTCATCGTTAATTAGACGGCTAATTATAATCGTTTCAATTTCCTTGTTAATTAAAAAGGCATTTTAGAAGTAATCGCCGTTGTAAAATCGCGATTATTCATTTTAATTAAAAAATATTTAATTTTGCGCGTGTTCATCTTCATAAAGAATTATTTTTGCATTACATGTAGTAATAAAAGATTGTTGAAATACTTTTATGGGGACATTTTATTAATATATCTTAAAATTATTTTAATTTATCTGAAAATTAAGTGGAAATGCAGTCAAAAATTTGTCAAACATACCCATGAGTCTGTTCGCTCCTAAATATTTTTAATTTCACAGTATCATTAACTAGAAGAGTTCAAACTTTAAACACGGTTTTCCTACAAAATATGAAGAAAGTCAAAATATTAGGAGGTCTAAAACTTCGTATTTCGTTATTTGACAATAACACCTCCTATTAAACCTAGAAATTCCACCAAAGAAAGCAAATGAAAGTAGAGGAGAAGACCGATAATTTAAGAGGCTGTATGTTAAAAAATCTCCAATGCTTCAAAGTTATGGATAATTAAATATGACCATGTGGTAATGCGTATTATCTTTGTTATCTTCGTTTTTATATAGTTGATACTCTAATTTAATTTAGAGATTTTTTAAAGTACAGCCTCTCAAATTATCGGTTTCTTCCTCTACTTTGGTTTGCTTTTTTGGTGGAATTTCTAATAGATTTAATAAAAGGTGAGTTTCGTCAAATAACGAAATACGAAGTTTTAGAGAAAAATAACTTTGTTTATCTCCTATGTCGAAAATTTTGAGCGTTAGACCCTAATATTTTGGCTTTTTTTATATTTTGCCACCTTCGTTAAGCGACGAAACTAACGGACGTTTCGACAAGCTTACAATCATTCTCTAACCTATCGCAAAAATCGTTGCATCAAGACGTTTTGATAGTGCTACAGTTAATTTTCTCTTGTGGGTGCGATAAGTGCTTGGCGAGACCTGGTGGAGCTTTGCCGTCCGGAAAAGCTGGCTCGCGCCTAATGTTGACCCCACAAAGGGATAGAGTTAACTGATTATGTTAAATTGGAATACGAGACAGTTTCGAGAACATTTATAACGCTAAAATCTCGATACGTAAACGTAAATTTTGATACTATAAAATGATGCGACAAGTAAAAACATTTTTTTCGTGCATTTAAAAATTCCTAATACAGATTTTTGTACATTTAAGGAGTAATCGCGACAGCGTGCATTGACGTCCGCAGCTAATGAATAAACAAGAGGCGAAGCGTATGCAAGATAACTATTCTGCAATATATCGTCCGAAAAAGGCGCTTACTCCAAAACTGTCTTACTCCCTGGCAAAAAAAGAATACAAATGAGCGGCGCATGCCGGAGCGACGCCCCGGGGTTCCCGACTAGTTATCCAATCGGCTAATTTAGCGGGCCCCGCTTAAATAAAAGGATCATTTCCTCCTTCCTCGAGCGCGGCGTCCGTCTGAATCCCGTTTCTCCATAAGCAGCTGAAAATCATGCAACGTATGAGCCTCGGGCTTGCGTAAGAGCCGCGCGGATCAAGTCGTAAAGTGACGGCGGAGATAGTTTATAATGGCGTTGTGCGGTTCTGCATTCTCACGCGCCAGACAGGACGATCAATCGGTGCGCGCGAGCCAAATTCGTCTCTAGTCCGGAGCCGGCCTGATAATAGCATCGCTCGTTTTATAGCCATAAGGCGTTCGCCGGCAATTACTTGCAGTCGAGAACGATCGCCGCAAAAACGATCTGCTACCTGTACAGGCTGCCTTCCGTCTTCTCAGCTTTGAATAAACAATTGCGCTTGGGATTTTTTTCTTTTAATGTTTCAAAATTTATTGAATTGAAAAAAAAATAACATGTTTTTACAACAACTCCAAAAATTACCATCACAAAGCTTCCTCTAGGAGGAAACAAAACGAAAAAACCATAATCGATATCTTTATTATGAGGCGTGCGAGCGCAAACTTTACTTTTCTCATAGGAGGTGATCAACGATGGATCTCCACTCAGGAATAAAAAAACAAATAAACTTATAACTTATTTTGTTTCGAAAAAAGCAGATTAAATTTTTATTTTTTCAGTTTTATTTCTTTTTTTTTTAAATTTCAGTCAATTTCGAGCTGAAATATTCACGTTTGAAGTACTCACTTTGACTTTTTTCATATTTTGATATTTAAAACCCTAGACCAAAGTTTGAATCAAAGTTCTGAATTTTTGCACAGTTACTTTATGTATGATGACCGAATTTTTTTTACAAATCGGTAATATTCTAGCCAAACGAGTGATTTTTCCAATTGGCAGATTCAATACGAACTTATTTGATCAGTTCTAATAGAAATTCTCGTACACTGAGTTAAAAAATAATTTAATTTAACATGAGATCTATTTTCACTAGTTTAGCTTGATAAAAGTTCACGTTGTCTAAATAAGCGCCAAATCGTTAGTCCACTAAAAGCATTCAACGCAGAATGCTCCATACACATACCCCGAAGCGACAGCCGACAGGAGAAAAAGCTCATACACCAAGAGAGAAAGACAGACGGAGCAACAGCAGCTCTCGGTTCTGCACGAGTCGTTAGTACCATATTAGCGAGCGTATTTTAATCCGTCCATTTCGATCTTACAGATCTCGGCGAGCATTAGCAGCGCATACACACCTGCCGGGCCTCTCGACTCGCTCATTCATTACCTGCGGCGGCTCGGCGCTGCCGCGTATCGATCTTTGTCCCCTTAAATCAACAAGCTATAAACCTTCATTACACCCGAGGTGCCCGAGAGAAATTCGGAGAGCCCCTTCTTTCCCGCGCATCGCTTACAAATCGACAGAAATTTCTTTCCCGCGCAATTGAATCGGCCCTTTTTTGTCGGACCGCGGGGTTTCGAGGCCTCGAAACTGGGTCTATACGGCGAGGGGCGGCAGATTTATTTTCGTACCAGTTTTATTGTAATATTTTAATTAAGATAATATATTTTATACATGAGAGTGCAATGGTTTTTCTTGATTAAAAACCCCATGCATCCCATGGTTTCGCAGCGTGATTTATCGACGCTGTGTATTCCGAGCTAGGGATTCTTACGTATTTTGAATTTTTGTACTCGCCGGTGCATGTATATTTATGCTTTATTTTAGAGTCTAATTTTTCTGGAGTCTGTGATATATTATTACCTCGATATTTTTACGGAGGTGCAGTGACTTATTATTGCGTTTTATCACACTACTTGCTGATACAATCTTTTTTCATTAAAGTTTCAAAGCATTATTAATTTGACGCCGGCCGTTATTTTAATGAAATTATTGTTTATAATTAACAATAGTATAAAATGTTAATTATAAAGAGGAACGGTAGCGCCTCGAGGCAAGTCTGAGTTTCGAACGAATGATCAGCCTCCGATGGCCGCTATATACGTGCCTCTTATACGTTAAAATACGGTTTTTAGGTTAACGTTTATTTGAAAAAAATTATTTTTAATTATATTTTTAATTTATATAGATGGCATCCGCGTTATATGTCCATATTTTAAGTCAATCTTTAATGCAGAAAAGTTTCATGCAAAAAAATTGACTATATCTTCATTTTAAAAAATTTCGTGTCTATGATCTCGCGATTTCCTTTTTCATCATTTTCAAGACTAGTTTTTCTTCTATCAACTTAGTTCTTTTCCTACAGTCGCATTTTTTTCCGTCAGTCGCATAACTTATCTATATCTATATATTTATGTATATACCTAACCCCAAACGCAAATCAAGACGCGATGATTGAAAAAGAGTAGGATAGGACAAATTACAGCTGTTGTTGCATCAACAAGCATGATTGAACTGATAAATGCTCAGAGAAGTCGAGTTATGCGCTATTCCGTGTTTACTAAATTCTCTTAAAGTTTGTGCACAATTTTGCTTTGAGAACGAACAAGTGGCCAAGATTTTGGATAATTGCAGAGCTATTGAACTGGATAGTTAAACCAGAAAATCTAGTTTTATGTGAGCATGCCGATGCAGAACAGATAGTTTTGTTTGTCCAAGGCAAAGTTGAATTCTTTGAAGATTTTAATACTGACATTAGATAAGTTTTAAAAGCAAGCGAGCAATTCCACAAATGCATAAAACAAGCTAAAGAAAGGAAGAACACAAAAAATAATGACACAAAGAAGTACGTTAATAAGAATTTATATTAATTTATATAATTTTTTATCTATAGATTAGCATTAGATTAACATTATCTATAGATTAACATTACGTTTTTGTTATCTAGTTTTATGTGAGCATGCCGATGCAGAACAGAGAGTTTTGTTTGCCCAAGGCAAAGTTGAATTCGATCCTTGAAGATTTTAGTACTGAGATTCGACAAGTTTTAAAAGCACACGAGCAATTCTAAAAATGTATAAAACAAGCTAAAGAAAGGAAGAAGGCGAAAAATGATGACATGAAGAGGTAAAAAAGTAATGTCGATAATTTTAATATATTAAAAGAATACTACTTAAGATTTTAAAAAATAAATATTCCAACTGATCCAGCATCTATTAGATGTAAATGCATATATTTTTCACGTTCCAATATGAATAATTAATTTTAGAATTAATAATTTTAGAAAGAATTGTTCATTTGAACAATTTCATTTGAAATATCGAAAAAATTAATTAAGTAAGCAGCTGTTTCTAATTTGTTAACGATAAAGTTTAAATAAAACCACATATCTGTGGAAACAGTAAAGATCCTACAACTTTATTTATGTTAATTTTAACTGAAAATATTTTGGAGAGGTAGCTTTTATATGCTTAAATAATTTCTCTAACACCGCAACAACGTGTTTCTTTAGGCATAATACTTCACCCGAACAATGTGACCGCCAAGGAAAATTAGGTCAACGCGTCACCACTTGTTAAACTAATCCTTAGAATTAGAACTTAAACGCTTCCCCCTCGGATTCTTCATATTCCATCATGTGCACCTTTCGAAACCCACGCAAATCGTCCACGACAGCTTTAACCGCCCTTCATTAGATCAATCTATATAGCGGCGATGAATCTGCCTCCAACATGACATCTTTCCAATAAGAATGGAATATTTAAAATATTTGTTTTTATTAAAAAAATTACAAAGCACTTTACTGGCAGCAATATTTTCTGTCAGCAGGAACGAATAAGTACCCTCTTAAATGAGTATACTCATTTAGTATGATACTATTTTTCCAGGAGGTTCGTGAATAAAGCGCAGCGTTTTCATGCGATAATTCAATATTTCTCGACGCGTTGTTTTCTTTCCTCTCTATAACTTACAGCAATCGAATACTAATTACCATTCAGCATCGACCATTAATCTCCGCGAATCCACAATCAGCGAAGTTACATTAAGGGGGTCTTACACCTAAAACTGTGACTTTTTAAAATAACAAAAAAACAAACTAAATTAAATTAATACTATATTCAATTATTGACGAAATAATCCAAGCCAGAGCTCTTTAAAACTCTTCGATACCAAAATATTCAGATTTAAACATTTTTGCACTGCCGTAGCCTACAGTTTTAAAAAATTGATGGATTTTCATTCAGCAAAGCTTGAAATTTTGGTATTTTATAGCATTTTGGACAGAAGAGTTGTACGTATGCAATTTTTTTGATTTAGTACTTTTAAAATTCAATAAATTCAAAAAAATTGCTTAATTAATGAATCTTTTTAGTTAATTGAATCTTAAAAATATTAAATAAAAAAAATTGCATACGTATAACTGTTCAGTCCAAAATGGCATAAAATGGTACAAAATTTGAAGCTCTGCTGAATGAAAATCCATCAATTTTTAAAAACTGCAGGCTACGGCAACGCAAAAATTTGTTATCTGAATATGTTGGTACCGAAGAGTCTTAAAGAGCTCTGGCTTGGATTATTTGGTCAAAAATTGAATATATTATTGTAAAAACATTGTATGAATATATTATTAATTTAATTTAGTTTTTTTTTAGTTATTTGAAAAAGTCAGATTTTTAGGTATAAAACCCCCTTAATGACCCGACACCGCTGCCTTGCGCGTCGGCAGAAGCGCGCTCACATATTCCCGAGTACATCTGAACGTCCTGGCCGTCGCGGGAGAAAAAGCCCTCGGAACAATCGACGGCGAGCAAGCATTGAAGGCTAATTAAATTTCTGCCTCCCGAGCTGATTGACGGCGGTGGGGTAAAAAAGATTTATAAGAGCGATAGATAGGCGAGTGAATGTGTATACGTTCCGTTGATCTCGGCTGAAAGACAAAGCGAATTGTTTCTTTCAGGCACCGCGGTAATGATCCCCGGGTCTGAAAGATCCGGGCCTACTGCTGCCGGCGATCCGCTTCTCGTTAAAGCGGGTTCGCGAACTGATATGCTCGAGATGAGACATTGTGCAATAGCGACTACAAAGTTTTTATCATTTTATTTGCGGCTATCATTATAACTATCAGAAATATTTTTAAAAAATAACTGATGGAATATTTTTACTCAAATATTGTTGCCATGAGCTGTATGCAAGATAGTTAAAGAACATGTATAAAATAATTATCAATTATAAAAATAAGGTGCTCATAAAATTATTCTGAATAAAATACAAATTTTAAATCCGGTTTCTTTAACGAATTTTTGGAATAATTTTGATTATTTAAATATTTTAATAATTTCTAAAGAGTAACTTCAAATATCTTCAAGTAGCTTCAAAGATGCTCGTTATCATACCTGCGTTATCATTCCCATAATCTTTCATTCAACGTTTCGAACTGTGCTAAAAAAGCTTACACTTTTTCTATAAAAGGAATTAGTCAAAGTTCATACATGAATAATGTAATTTTTGTTTTCCTATAGAAAAAAATTGTTAACGAATGTAAAAACTTCATAAAATGTGCTTACAGCTTTAAAAAAGAATTAAATACCTTCTTTGATTTTGGAATTATTTAAATATGTTTTATTTACATAATATTTTTTTCTGCATAATGTTTTTTACAATAAAAGCCTACCGTGTACAAAAAGTCAAAGGCCTTAAAAACTCGAAGATTATATTAAAAAATTATAAAAAATTTGAATCTGCGGTCGGCAGGTAACGCTCTCTGTTATTTAGTAATTAAAGATGCGGAATGCATGCGGATGCATTGACCCTTGCTCTTTCTTACAGGGCACTCTCGTTCGCCGAGTGTGGAAACAGTTTGTCGAGGCAAAAAGATCAGATTTCCGCAGAATTAAGCTCGTCGACAAAGCGAATTGTTTCTCCCAATCGGTGGCGTAATGATCGTTCGAGGAGAGGGCAGGAGGCTCTTTCCTCCGGCGAAACCGCAAGGTTTCTCATTAAAGATCGATCTTTCTTTCCCGTTCTTCCATCGCGACTGCACGTAAGACACGTACGCGGTCGAAAGAACGACTCGCCGGAGAGAAGAAATCGAGAGCCGCACGCGAGCCAAGTTTGGGCCTGACAAATGAAACAAAGACTGCTCGTACACGCGGAGTAACCGTTTCTTCTCTCTTTCTCTCTTTCTCCCTCTTGTTATGCGCGCGAGTGCACTCGACGAGATATATTGTGTAAAATCGCCTCATTCGCGATGCAGTACATCAAGTGAAACCCTTAAATATCGGGCCGGTGCTTCTTCCGCGGTTCCTCATCGCTAACCGAATGCCGATGTCCTTTTTTCCGAGGCGGCCACTTTTTCGACCGAATGCGTTGCGCCGCTCCCGACCTTTTTTCTTTCCTGCTCGGGCGGCTGCTTTTGGCACGTCCTTAAATAAATTAAAAGTGGAAGCGGCCGAGTACCCGCCCGTGAGCCGAGAGCGCGGACACGCTTCGACGGCGAGTTCACGCACGTGCCTCTGTTTTGCCCAACCGGACGCTTTCGCCGCGTAATTGACGCGTTATTCTTTCATCCTCGCCGATTTTTCATCAAACTAGAGAAATTCCTCGAGGCACTGAATTCCGATGATTTAATCATTCGACAATGATTATACGCTGTATATACTTTCTAAAATTCCGTTCAAAAACTGCTTTGGATCAGAATGAAATTAAAAATTTTTTCGTTTTTTTTTTTTTTTTTTTTCATTTTTTTGGATTAAATGTAATAACTATTGCTTCCTCCTAGAGGAAGCTTTATGATAGTAATTTTTGGAGTTGTTCGAAAAACCTGTTATAATTGTATTTTAAGGTGCCAGGAACAAGAATAAATGGTTTTTGAAAAATTTCTGTGCAGATGTGTGTGTGTGCGCGTACGCGTATATACGCCTGGATCTCAGCTTCTACTGAACGGATTTGCATCTTTCACGGCTCATTTTTTTTGCTTTTTTTGTGATGACTGGAAAAAAATCTTTTTTTTGATTATTTTATTGCTTTATTTTTATTTCTTTTTTTTAATGATAGGATTAAGATATTTGAATCGAACAAAAACCATTTTAAAGAGCATAATAATACCTATAATTTCAGATAACAAAAATTTTTAACAAAAACGTGTTTTTTTTTTAAAAAGCTTATAATTCTTAATTTAAATTATCAACTGTTCTGAAGACATTTTTGGTAATTAAGAATATATAGATCTATAATGAATGAAAAGCTGAAAACTGAAAAAATGAGTTTTCTATGTCGAACAATTACGGGAGTAAAAAAGCTTTCAATTACTTAAAATTTTGGGAAAAGGTAGATCTTTTGTATGTTTAGAGTTGTATTGTTTTTCTGCTTATGAAACTTATTATATCAAAAGATATTAAGATCAACCGGAACGGAAAAAAAAAGTTTTTCCAAAATTGTGAAGATGCTTATCTCGGACCCCTAAGTAACCCTGAATTTTTCCAGATTTTTTTGATTCATAGTTTCGTGCATGGAAGCATCCAAAGTTGGTCAGAAACGCC
>JAWWML010000036.1:1516068-1533480 GCA_035047165.1 Ormyrus rosae
GGCAGGCTATATGAATAGCCTTGCCCTTAGAAAACCTAAATGCGATAAAGAAGGTGCAGTTGAAGAAGGCTCTGCACAGCCGTACATAATTGATTTAAAACAGCCTACACTTGCACAAACTAGTACGCGGAGGCTCTTGTGTGCCTTTACATAGCGGAACCCTACATTACATGAAAATCCTAACACTCGCTTTATCTACACATGCACTACACTACACTACACTTGCGATGGTCCCTGATCCAGCAGAAGTGGACGCTTTGCTCCCTCCTAGAACACCTGATAGCTGGGGCGGATCCTCAGCTGGCCCAGGCCTCTGCACTTCCTCAGCAAAGAACCGATGACCCTGTAAATAGACAAACAAGCCATATAATAACAATGTAAGAAGAGTAAAACTTAGGAGATAGACTTACCTGCTGCACTTGAAGACGTTCACTACTGGAAACATTGGACAACTATATCCATGGAGTAGAGCAACATATGCTGCCCCTGCAGCACCTGAGTCGCCTCCATACACTCTGGCGATGAACCTGCAACAGAAGAAAATAATGAAATAACCTATGTATGTGAGAAGAGATCAGAAGTACAATTACCTGATGCCTCGAAGATCCTCACCACTGAAGATAAGCCAAGTGATGATGCTCAGGCTCAGGCAGTGCACGGTGCTCCTGGAAAAAAAAACAGATGTAGCTAACCATACATAGCAAGAGAATATTGGAAATATACGTACCTGATGGATAGAAGAAAATCTGCCTGAAGAAGGTTTCCCAGCGTTGTCCGGACTGCTCCCGGCGACTCCTAGCACCATCGGAGAGCTGAATTGCTGATCCACACCGTCAACAGGAGAAGCAGTTGGCAACTTAACCTCACTCGAGGCGAAGCACTTGTCAACACGGTCATGGAAACTGAGTCGAGGGAGTGCAGACTGCGCATGTGCGCGACGGTCATGCGCGAGCTGAGGTGAGGCCCTCGCGAACTAAGATCGGGGGAACGGCGTGCCGCCATCTTATCGATGGCGATACTCTGTTCCTGACCGTGAAAGCGTGCGCCTCGTTTGAGGAATATCTTTCGTTTAGGAATCGTTTTTTTTGTGATTACTTTTGTACGCTACTTTTGTGACTCTACAGTGTCGAATCTCGAGAGTCCAGAGGAAATCAAAAGAGACCTTTTTTGATTTTGTAAGAGTAAGTTTTTTTCGTAAGGTTTTAGTGATATATTTGTGCGATTCGACATCGCCATTTTCGTGTCACGCCGCGTCGTGTTCCCGTGTTCGCGATCGCGATTATAGAACCCGCTCGAGTCGAATGCTCGATAGAATCGCGCTGCGCTTTCGGCAGCTGGCGCCCTGTAATTTTTTTAGATTAAATAAATAAATAATGTCAACTTTTTAAACAACAAATTTGTGAGTGTTGTTTTATTTTGCGCTCCTTGCAGCTACTGTAAAGTCGCATGCTACAACCATTAGAATTTATTTTAGATCTGGATATAGGCGACAATGAAGTAGGTGCTGATAGGATGGCAAAAAGCCGTGTAAGAAATACTCGCCTACGGCCTTATAACATATGTAAAATTGAAAATACTTATATGCAAATAACTTCTTTAATAAGAAACTATTTCACAGCCTGACTTGCACGATGCTGCCGAGTAGCAATCTCCACATCCTCGTGAACGAGGTCGTGGACGTGGACGTGGACGGGGATGTGGTCGGGGACGTAGACCAGCGCGTTTGGCATCACCGCCACTGATTGCTGAGGAGCTTCAAATATGCAAATATTCAAAAATGTAAGGGTTAGTATGAATGTACTTTTCAGTTAGATGGCAAAGTTAATCGTCACAATTGTAGGTTTTGGGCGTACAAAATTTTAAGTTATAAGGATAAGAGACCATTATTAATATGCGAAATACGAAAACGTAAGTGACTGGGAATCGTCTAGAGAACTTCGGGATTTTCGCCCAGTTCGAGACCGAAATCTCTCAGCAAGGTACGCTGTATAAGTGCCTTTCGAGACCTAGTTTTCTTGCGGGTGGTCGAATGCCACCTAGCGGTGAGCCGGTGTACTAAGGCTCACGGGCCGAATTCGCTTACGGGTTCGCGTAGCCGCCTAACGATAATTGTCGGTACGACTTTGCGTTGCGGAAGTGCTCCTTCCGTTACAAATATGATGCGAGAAGGAGACAATAGTAGTAGTGCGAACAAATATTGAAAAGATTAACGTTGATTTTTAAACGTTTTATGGTTTACTTAATTAACGTAAAAGTGGCTTTTTTGTACACTTACCTATTATTTTTAAAGGTTAAAAATATTTTATTATTTAGATTAGTAATTATGTTGTTTATAATAATTTATACGTTAAGATCAATAAGATGAGTTTTAGTTTGATAATTCATTATTCATATATAATAAGTGTTCTTTAACTAAGAAATTTATAATTATAATATCTTTAAAAAAGAAAAGACGATTTTATATTTAAATACTAGTTTCGATACTGCATTTTATTGCAAATTATTATACAATTTATAATTTATTAGTGTGCTGAAAATGAACGTGAATTACATAAAAAGTGTGATAAAGTTGAAAATGTCCCAAAATTAGTGAATAAAATTCTTTAATTAAATAATTCTTTCCGTAAATTATGTAAATCTAATATAGTAGAATTTTTAAAATATATCTAGTACAACATAGCTCAATTAAAAAGGTGTATTTAAAGCTATTTATAAGTGTACGTTCTAATTATTCGCATAGATTTTAAAAAATTCTGAAATTGTATAGTAAATGAATAAAATCGGTTAAAATATTAAATCCTCTTCGACTACATTCAAATTGAGGATCGCTTAAGAAAATAAAAATGACATCGATAAAAATTATCCTGTCTAAGATTGGAAAGCGACTTATAATAAGTCGAAGTCAACGTGCCGTGACGCCGTTATGAATACATAACATAACCGACTTTCGTGAACAGGGAAAACTTGAATCTTGAATTCCCCGAGGATACGATCGCAATTGTGCGGTGGGGTACATATTTTGGGGAGTGACGTCTTGGGAAACCGAACGACAAAGATTCAGGAAAAAGTAGAATGAAGAAAAATCGATGTATTACAGATTTTTATTTGATATTGTAACTTGATTTTGATGATCATAAATATGTTTTGTACAATATACTATCTACAAATAAATACTTCTCACTTTTTGAAAATTATAAAACCAATAATAATTTTAAGATATTTAATTAGTTTTTGTTTATAAATTCAGCAAATGAAGTAAATCTTAGTTACAATCTTATAATTGTTTTCCACTGAATTTATTAAAGAAAATTAAACTAAATAAAAAAAAACTAAAGCTAATTTTCCTTAGTGAATAATTAATTAACCGTAAAGTCATATAAAATTATATGTATTTTAGAGATTAAATATTTATTAAAAAATGTTATTTATCTATAAATTACTTACACTAAGGGGGTTTAAACATAGATTTATCAAAAAATTTTTTAAATCACCTGAGAAAGTAATTATATTAATCAATAACATCTTATTACGATAATTTTGTTCAAACAATATCAGATAGAAGCTTTTAGTCGCATTCAATACCAAAACATACTAAATTATTAATATTTCGGCGGGCTATAAAATGTACCAATTAATGAATTTTCATTCACTGAGCCAAAATTTGTGTATTTTATGCATTTAAAACTAAAACTTTTTTACTTATTATAAAGTATTAAAGTTTAAACCAGTTTTAGCATAAATTATAGCGTTTCTACTGCTAAAATATGAAAATCACTGTAAGTTACAGCAATTTTTATCAATATGAAACCCCTAAAACAGCTATCTTTAAATATCGAGCTTAACAGTATTGTTTACTTAAAAATTCGAAAACATGTTATCTAGGTATCGATCATGAATCACTAAGCATATCAATACGATCGAACGGGATTCTCGGAAGCCTCGGACTCGGGCATCGTTTAATGAAATTATTTTTCGAGTGGAAAAAAAGCCGAAGAGACAACGGGAGAAAGAGACGTACAAGCACACGGCCTGGAGGCTGCCGCGCGTGTGCGTGCAGCTTCAAAGACATTCCGAGGCGTGGACTGCTAGTCGTGGAACGGAGCCCGCGCGCGCCTGACAGGTGGACGACCTTGAACGAGGACCCTTTATAGAGCCGTGCATCTCATTGACATCGATGAAACGATCATTATTCTCGGATGCGCCGCGGCTACAGCCGTAATAACGTGTTTGCGCGGACGTGGATTTATTCTTTCGAGACGCCGCTTTGTAGATGGACGCCTTTTCGAAAATGAATATTTTCGTGCGCCACTGGGTAACGTATTGGCTGTTTGTTCTTTTTGTATAGGCGAATGGGCTGTTGATTGCGAGTAGAGGTATTTTTTTGAGATATCGGGTTGTGTCCGAATGAATAAGTGTGTAGTTTTTACAAAATAATATAATTAACAAATGTAGAATATCGGTATAAATTAAGATAATCAGTAAAACTTGCATAATTTTAAAGAGGTTTAATTTTTTTTTAGCAAAAAACACGGAAAGAATTATAGAATTTAGAATGTCTCCGAAGATCAATAATATCTATTGAATAATTTATTTCGTATTGGTTACTTATTTTTTGAGATTTTAACGAATATTGAAAATTCTAGATTTATTCAACTTTTAAAAAAAGATTACGTCCAATAAAAACTTAATGAAGTACTCTATACTGCCTTATATCCTATATATCTATCCCAAGTAGCCAATTTAGTTAGAGAAACGTTCTGAGGAAAACTGAACATGGATAACGACTTTGAAACAATCTCTTTGAACGCATCTCATGTTGATTCAATGCCATTAGTTTGAAGTCAATTGCTGGACAAGATGGTCAGTGATTTCTAATAGTATCTTTCATCGAAATTTAAACTTAATTGATTTGAAGTTGAAGATAATGTATGACAAGTACTTTAAAATTTTATTAAATTATTTTGAGAATTACCATGATGATAGTTATTAACACTAACATTTATTTTCCATACAATAATTGTATATGATTAATAATAAGTAACCTAATAAGGTTACTTTTGATTTTTCATACATTTTTACGTTACAAAAATAATTAACATATTTCTTTTAATGAATTTTTACGTTTTAAAATCTCTTGAAAATTTTAGTACATACATCGAATTGTGTAGGATAAAATAAGCATGTTATAATATGCGTAAAAAATCGAAATAAGAATAGAAGCAAATAAAATGAGTTAATGCTACAAAATTTAAAAATAAACATAATTTGATGTTCCTTATCTGACATTCGGTCAAACGCATAAATATTTTTGGCAGGATGCGTTAATATTAAAACTGCACTCGTTTCAGAGTACAGCATATCACGCACTGTTAGCAAAACAAAGAACAGCCCGCGTTAAAACATTATCGCGAGCATTGCCCCAAAGCACCTGCACCGTCAGCCTCTTAAGCACACAGCTGATGGCCCGAGCGTGAAAGATCGTAGCTTCTGTTTCGCTTTCGGGAGGCTGCCGATCTCGCGGGGGCATGACTCGGCGCGTTTTTTCGTGCCCCGTGCTGCGATAGGGAACTATATTAGATGAGACCGGGCCGATTACGCCTCCCGATAACCATCGAGACGGACAACTTGACAGGCCTATCTCTCGTCTAATTCATCCGGTAGCCGCCGCCTGCCGTTCCTCGCTTTTATCCGCGGTTTCGGCCCAGGCCGTTCATTCTCGGGGCGATGCGTTTGCATTTATATTGTGATCGATCCTTTTATGGGTCAGACCCGGTTTTTTTGCTCCCCAGGAACCCCCACGGCATCCATTTCAGTTGCGCTCGGTTTTTGTTTTAATCAATCACTGCCATTTAGCACTACATAAATTTCTGGCCGCCTTTGATACATATTTCCTATACGAGCTGCCTCGGTTAATGACTGCGATTATCGTGGAGGATTTTTTGGTGGCTGGTTGAGAAAAAAAAAAGTAATGAACGATGATTTGTGATTGCGGACTCGGCTCCGAACGTATCTGATCGATAATGCTGGAGAAACCTAAAGTCATAATAGATTGTATAATAGATTGTTATTTTTTCAGCTACCTTTATATATCTTTACAATTAATTTTTTTCTATTTGCCACAGATTGTACGTCAATTGCTCTACGAAAATTACAAGGTTATTGATCCTTAAAATGGAATATTAAAAAGATTTTTTGTTTTATTTTATAAAAAAAACTTAATTTATTTATTATACCACTTTATATCAACATTTATTAACCTCTATTACGTAAAAGTATTAAATTCTTGGTAAACTGATTACTTTTTTTATTAAAAATATTTTTATTAATCATCATTGATCTCTTTATTTCCCAGCTTTTCTATTTTTGGACCTAACCGTTTTAAACCTATTCAACAGAAATCAGATCGAAAGAAAAGATCTTGCACACGTTTCAATTAAATATTAACTCGATATGAAATCTCCGATCCTCGGATTAACTTGACCTTATAGAACAGGTCCTGAACTATTATACGGTAGCTGCACTTTACGCGGGCCCGACTCGAGCGTAATCAATCTTCGAGTTGTCCATTGAAAAACTCCCCGATAGATCGGCTAAAGAGAAAAGGTGCGCATCCGCATAATTTAAGTGTCAATTAGCCAGTTCTTCTGGCGAGTGGCTTAGGAAGCAGTTCCCGCGCCTTCTGCCCGCGCGTATATACACATATCCGCCTCGGTCGGTCTTACGCACAATCGGTCGCCGGCATCCGAGGCTTTTCGAAAATTTATCAGCTCTCTTTGCGGGCAGCACGCGGCGGACGGCGCTTTTGCGCTTTCAGATTAGAGGACTAGCGTTCGCGCCAGATAATCGCCGCGGCAGAGCGACGATCAATTAAAGGCCCGCGGGTCGCGCGCCGCGTCAGATGCGTATAAGCGCATTCCAGGCAGCTCTCCGTTTCGAGAGTTATCTCAATCGGCGCTCAGCAGCTCGCAAGACAGAGAGAGGAGACGATCGGACACAAAGATCTCTTATTGAAATTCCTGCGGAACCATTTCTTTCCGCCGCCGCGCGCGCCGCGGCCAGCGCACAGCCAGCGGCCCGACCGAAGGGGAGAGAGAGGCCGAGAGCGCGGCCAGCTGCGATCCACCGTTTCGGATCTCAATTAAAGATAATTGGCAGCTACCGCGAGCCGGAGCTTATGTGTAAGCGGGCCCCGAACGACGGCTGTTTATCCGCGCGACGTCCGAGACCGCTGCCTTTTATAATGTGCGAGACCGAGAGCGCGAACTCTGCCTGCGCCGCCGAAGCCCGAAAATCCAAATTTATGTGCTCCGAAACACTAATGCGCGAAGCTCTTTTGCGGAAGCGCGGTGCGCGGTCTTCTTTTAAACATGAGATACGTACTGTTTTGCGGAATACGGTAATGAACAATAAATTGATTCAATGAATTGGTAGGAAAGTAAAATAAAATTGAGTTTAATTAAATTGATGGTTCGGAGATTTATCAATCGTTCTAATAAAACTAAAAATTATGTTATTTCATTCAAATAAAATATATAAACGAGTAACATAAATTAACACACACATGATTTCACTTTTACCTTCTAATTTATTATATTAAATCAGACGGCTTTCTTCAGGCCTGATTGCGCTTAGCACGAAATCTCCTGCACTTACAACCCTTGCGACCGCGGTTCCAATTAGCGACAAAGTGTCTCAAAAGCTGTCAATCCGAAATTGATTGACGGGCGGCTTATCGTTCACGTTACCACTTAATCTAATTACGAGGCTCATTTTTTCCGTAGAAAAAATTAACACGCCACGGAATGCAGGCAGGGTGACAGTAATTGGGAACCCTCGATGTAACCTGTTGCACTGTGGATTTAAAATTTAAAATAAGCAATTAAATAACCCTCTTCGAAATTTTGACATTCCCCTCTTCGCGATATTATGCATGAAATTCGGAAGCGTACTTCAATCATCTTTCTCGACTGCAAAAGAATTTAGGAAGCTCGAAAAAAGCAGACAAAAAATCCGCCTTGCGCCTAAAATCTTCTCGGAAGCACGCGACGAAGAATAGAGAAAAATTCAGGAGGCAAACAATCGCCATTAAATCTCTTGTAGCGCTCGTGCAAAAACGTCATCCTGTCAACGTGAGGCCGATCATTTTCATTTTTCTGTCTTCTCTTCTTTGTTACGATCTCGGCGGCGCACTTTGAGAGCCTGCAACTTTGTACGGTTGGTAGTAAGTAAACAAAAGGGACGATTTGCACGCCAGGTGGTTCACGCACCTTCTCACTCTCTCTCTTACCCTTTCTCTCTTTGTTCGCGAAAATAATGGAGGCGGGAGAAAGTGACGCCGAGATAATGAACATTGCGTGAGGCGCTCCGAGGCTCCGAGGTATACGGCGAAAACTTTTTTTGCTGAGAAAACGCGAGGAGAAATTAGGGTTAACTCTTTCAGCGTGATAGGCAGGTTTGTACAAGGACTGCCGATGGAATCGACACTCCGCAGGAGAGAAACATCACTCAACGAATGGAGGTGGATAATGACGCGGCAGCTTTCGATAGTCCCATTTTCTTTATGGATGAGGTTTCGAACTTTTGGCAAAGACCTTTTAGTAATTAAAGAAAAGTTTTGAAATTTTGAAGTTTTACTACAATTGCTTATTTTCGCAAATTTATCTAATTTAAACTATGACATAAAGCTCAAATATTAAAATTTTTACAAAAAAAGTTCATTCTATTTCAAACTTAGAAATAAATACTCTGAAACAAATTTGTTGTTACGAAATAATGAAGAAATAGACATCTAAGTTTGTGAAAGCAAATCTTAAATTATTTTATTAATATTTTTGAATATTTTAAAATGCTTTGGGAATACATCCAAGGTAGCATTTTTTCAAAAAAGAAACAAAATTATGAATGAAGTAATTAACAATTATCCTAATTAAAAAGAAACGGTATATTGTCAGAATTGAAAAATATCACTAATTAGAAGTATTGAGCACTTATTTGTTTACGAAATAATTAAGATATTATCCGGTTACCGAAATAAAAATTGCGTAATGCAAAACTTTTTGTAATTGAACATGGACTGCAAGTGGCATTAAATTACTGAAATAACATCCGCGATATAAACGCAAATTACCGAGGTCATAAATTTCTTTTATTTTTCTTATCTAAATAAAATCGATTTGAGCATTAATTATACAAAAATGAAGTCATTTTCATCTGTGCATAACGTTTCAAGATAAAGTACCTTTCTTTTAATTAAAACACCGAAGCTGCATGTATAAATAAATGCAAATAGCAGTTGTTTCCTCGTAAATAACGAAAAGAAAGTTCTTTGTTAATTAGCTAAAATCAAGTATGCGTATAAATTATTTTACGTAATGTACAAATGAACAACATTTTAGTATTTACATTAATTAAGTAAATCATTGGAAGATGCAAAATAATTTTTTTTTCCTTTAATGCTCTATACTAAGAGTAACTTGAAAAATATAAGCACTAAACAAAATAAATAAACCCTTTATGGGTACTTAAAGAAAGGTCTTATTGACACGTGCTGTATTTTTTCTGCGCCATAATAATATATTTAGATGAAATACGCTTAAGTAGACATACGCATTTGTATACGCAACGCAACGTGCTCGAGTCGCTTCTAGTAAACTCCATTTCGGATCTGACACATTTGAAACACGCAAACGTGCATAGAAAAGTGCCGCGAAACTCTCTAGCGAGCAATTTTCATTACCATACAGACCCGCAAAAAAAGCCGGCGCTACTCAATCGGTGCAAGAAAACGCCTGGATCTCGGAGCTGTTTCAACACGACGCAAAAAGTGCACAACGAAAAGCGGCGACGTCTGAAAAATAAGCCTATATCCCAATCGAAGGCTGTTCGAAAGAACTTCGCACAAAGCGAGAGAGAGAGAGAGAGGCAGATCCAGTGACAAGTCACACGTTTGCGTTCGCGCGTGGCGCGAGAAACAGACGCGGGGAGAGAGAGAAAGAGAGAGAGGGAGAGAGAAGGAGAGAGAGAGAGAGCGAGCGATGCAGCAATCTAACCGCGTTGATTAGAGTCGTATGTAGAATGGAGAACCGGATTCCGAGAACCTGTTTCCACGTTCACGTAAGATCCCCGCGAGTAATCGACTGACGGATCGGCGACCGTTCGAGTCAGCGACCCCGACGAACCGACTCGCCGCTGCCGCCACTGTCCTCTGCGTACGTATATAAAAGAGCATATATGTACACTTTTACCTGTACCCGCTGTCCTAAGGAGAACGGGAAAGCTGGACCGAGATTCAAATCTGCGCGTATTCATTGTTTCGGAGCTCTGGTAGCTTGGAAATGTAATTTCGAATTACTAATGTGGCTATTGTTATATTTTTATTTCTAGCTCAGTTTAGGAAGTAAATATTTATTTAAAGCAAAATTAATCGCAATAAAATGAAATTAAAAGCGGATCGCAAAGGCTAAAGTTCTTGGGAGCGAAAACTAAAATTCTTCCAAACAGATTTCCGTCCAGAAGCTAAGATTAAAATTTGCACGAAGAAAAAAAATTCCTTTTTGCAAGCCTTAATTACATCTTAGCAGAACCCATTTACCATTTCCATATCTGCAAGTTTGCAATTTCTTCAAATTAACAGACCGGAGCTTTAATGATCGCGCATTCAGCAATGTTTAGAAAATCAAGCCGGCAGAAACGGCGGTAGCGACGCGATTGTAAACCATTCGTCGGCCACAGAGTACTTTGCTCCTCTCTCTCTCTCAAGACGGCGGCTCTCGGCTCCTCGACTCCCTTATAAACATATTCGGTCATTAAAAACGCATAATATTCGCGTAATAGATCGTTCAGCGCATCGCTTTGGCCTTTGAAAAGAGGACACTCACTTCTGGGCGGCGCGCGACTAAACCCGCCGCCTTTGGCCGCGGCGGCGGCGGCGGCGGCGTTAATGGGAGTTCGTTATACGCGAACGATCTTCGCGGCTTGCGAGCATATACTAATCACCCGGGCGTGTAAGTCAACCCTTTAAGAAACGGAGCGTTGAATAATATCGGAGTGGGTTATATATTCGAGCGGCCGGGGAGGAGGGTTTCAAACGCACTGCGAGAGCCGAGGCCGATTTCTGTCGGTGAGAGCGTATGGATTTCCGTGTGAGTGCGAAGCGAAGCGTCGAGCCAAGTGACAGCTGCAACGGACCGATTAAGTCTCCTTCAAAGATGCGAGTTGCTGAAACTCATTAGTTTTCGTGCGCGGCAACACTTTAGTGTCGCTGACGGTGGCAAGTCGGGCTAAAATGAAAATGACGAGAAACGCCCTGAGTAATTGCTCCAAAGCGCTCTCGTGCCGATTGTGAGATGGCGAATTTTATACTTGCGCCTAGCGACACTTTCTGTACTTGCCTAAAGTAATCTTTAAAATACAAAGTTATATATTTTTTTAAAATTTTTTTTAATCCAGAATAGCAAGTTGAAAACTTGAAAATAAGTGTAATTTATAATATTTCTTTAAGAAATGAGCATCTAGACGTGCGAGCCTTTACGCAGAAACATTATTACTCTGATGTATATGAGAAGGGAAGAAGTTTACCAGCGTTGAAAAAAATAGAATAATTATACCAGGCTCTAAACATTACGTAGCTCCATCAAAAACGCCTCCTTCATTGACTCCTAATTCAGTAGCACTTCTCGCAATCTTCAGCACTCGCCATAAAATCTTATGTCTTACTCGCGCAGTCAGCGGCTGATCTAAAAAAGAGCCCGTACAACCCAATCGCTAATAAACCCCTTCCCGAGGCAAACAAACCCACTTGACTGCTGAAACCCTGCATCGTCCAATAACCGCTCTCATCCCGCGAGAGCTACCGCCCATCCGGCAGCCCGCAAGCAATAAACAAGGCACTTTACAGATGGCAGCGCGTCTTCCTCAGTTCATTAGCGCGCGGCGCGTTTAGATTTTCAAAAATGTTCACCTGCCCTTCAGCTCCCCTCGCCCCGCCGATATGAAATACGGAATGCCGCCGTTAGATAAAGCGTAATGGCCGCACGGGTGGTCGCTATTTGCGCACGGCTCGCGTGCACGCGGCTCGCGCAATGATCGGTTCGCCGAGCCGGATGAGCGTTTTCGCCGCGGCGCGCCGGTAATTCGCTCTCGTCGGAAAGCCTCGCGCTTAGCGGTCGGCGGGAGCTGAAAAGCGCTGCGGATCTGGCTTCTGGATTCAGCATTAAACGTCGCAACTTTGTGTCTTGTAGGCCAAGCTGAGATAAGCTTCGTTATGTATGCGGAACGCTTTTTATCCTCCTTGGCGGCTGCTGATCTTTGTACATTAAGGCAGAGTTGAAAAAATACAATGATATATTATAATAACCTATAGTCGGAAAAAAGTGGCAATGTTGTTCAATCAGTCTAAATATCTTGTGCGTTCATTACTTTAAAGTTCTGGTGTCGTGTTACTGCAGCTGCGACATTAGCGTGAAAAAAGAACAAGAAAATAACACCTGCACCTATCAAAAGAAAATGATACTCTTTTAATATGATATTGATTTCATAATCATTAGGAGACTATTAATATGCAATGTCTGTAAACAATACTATAGCAATTCTTTTGTGCATTAAGAAGTTTTTATACAAAGGCTTACATTTAGAAAGCTTAAATTTCAGTTTTATAAACACCATCGCGCTTTGGGGAAATAAAAAGTAACATAAAAGTCAACGTTAAATAGTTAGAAAATCCTTTATATTAAAACGATCATTCCAGTTATAAATTTTTTCTTAAAAAATAATTTTTCCTCTGATTTTTGAAGTGACTATAAATTTAAATGAGTTGCAAATGTCATGAGTTCACCAGTAGTTCCAACTAATGCTAGGTCAGACAAAATCATAGACTTTTTAAAGTTTCAAGATTTGTCAGTTTACATAAAACCTAAAAGATCTTATGTGTATATTATTGCTTGAAATGTAGTGTCAATTTTTTATAAGAAAAGCTACGATTAACTAATTTAGAAAATTGTCGATAAGTTCTATCCAGTACTCTAGATTCTAGATAGATCCAAAACCTAGAACTTATCTAGAATTATGGAGAATTTCTAGCGTAAATAAAATACCTTGGTAAAAATCTTAAGCGACCTTTCCCTGGTGGAAAGCGTAAGAGGTTTCACGCTAGAAATAAACTAGAAATTGAAAAACTGGTTTATTTCTATCTAGTATTCTAGCTAGGAACCGTTTAAAAACGTTACGGTATAAAACCGTCGAATAGTTGTAAACTGGTTAACGAAATAAATTCAACTTATGAAGGTTTGGATTTAAGGTTTATATAATTTTGTATGTATTGTTCGTCGAATTCACGCACTTTTTTAACTTTTTTTCTCTTGCGAAATAGTTTTGACCGTTTTTCCTGACATTTTAAAACATAAAGTACACGTGGAGAGCGAAGGTTATGTTGTGTATCAGACCAGCGAACGTCAAGCGCATCAGCGCCCTCGCACATCTCTTTCCGATAATTCTTTCCATCCTGTTCGTTAAGCCGAAGTTAAGCGGTTTCCAGCTAGCAGCTCGAATGAAATAAGAAAACTATATCGGATATGTTGTAATTCTGGTTATTAAAATATTTATGAATTGAAAACTTGACTGTTTTACATTGATTTCAGTACTTTTTTAATCTGTGATTTCATTGTAAGATTATTTATTTACTAACATATTTTGGATATATGGGTAAACCCTCGACAGATTACTGTGCTTGAGGCTCCTGTAAATAATTCTTCGCCCGTTCATCGATTTATCTATTTATCTATTCTAACCCATGTAATTGTTTTAAAAAATATACGTATTTCTATATCCATATATTGACATGTTTAATATGTTTCAAGGACATAATGTATTGCATAGCAATGAAATTTGCGCTCGAACGTATTGGACAAATGCCTCAACTAACCATCAACCCCCTTTTGAACGATCTAGGTCGTGTTTCCTCGATTTATACGTGAAATGTCTTTAGAAATATTTATTGTATTCATTAGACACCACACGTTACGTGGCCAAAATCGGCATGAACTCGCATTATATACCTAATTTTCCTGATCTGTCCCGAAAACTTACATACTATGGTTGAATGTTTAGTTTAGGGTATTTTAAAATGCGGCTATTTAAAAATTTGAAATTGCCGCCATTTTTTTTGTTCATACCTGTGATACCGTGCAATAATTATTATAATTTAATAATTAATCAATAATTAATAATAGCCTCTACGCCTACTTTTTAAGCTCCGAAACTGTAAATAAACCGCACTTGCGATTTGAATTTCCCGCGCGCGAGGATAGTACCGGCGCGCCTGCTAGGTGGCGTCGGCCGACCCGCAACAACACTAGCGCGGGAGATACATATAAGCGAGGCGGTCCGGCGGGTCAGTACCCTTCACTGACCAGCAAACTCCATTGGCCAACGGCAAAACGCCATTTTTCGGATGCAGATCCGAAATTGCATTTTTTCAGCCTATTGGCTGAAAAATTACAATTTGCGGACTTGTGATAAACAATAATAAACAATCTATAAAATGTACAAAATTACTTACAAGCCATGATAATCGTCAATTTAATAACAGCAATTCAACGTTGTACCAAACGAATGTGACGTTCGAGCTGCGTTCATAATACACGTACGAGCAGCCGCATACGCACACACACAAAGTCGACCAATCACATTTCGGGGATCTGTGTGTGAGTGCGGAAAAGCTTTCGGCGCGGGCCGCGCTTAAACGGCGCGTGAAGCACCTTTTCACGGATATTATATCTATACATTGTTTACTAAAGCGACACACTTTTGTTCTTCGCTTGTCAGGTAAAAGTTTGTATATTCAAAGTATATTCTCTATTTTATTATAATCGGCGAAAGGTGATCAATTTTTTACATTTTGTAAAAAAGTGAAGTAAAAATGTCAATTAGTGTAATTGCTGAAGTCATTGCAGCGAACTGCAATGACTTGGAAAAAGTGGAGTTGCAAGAACCACTTTTAAAAAAGGTAATTTTTTTTAATCTAGTATATAATAATTTAATAACACTAACACTAATATAATTATTAATTTATTTTTAATATAAATTCTATTTAATATAAATTTTTTTATTATTGTTGATTACTGAACAAATTTTATATTTGTGTTTGTTTTAACATTATTATTTTTTTATAAAATAAAATATATTATTTTTAACATAATACACTATATTCAATATTTTTCATATAAATTTTATATCTTTTAAAGATGTGGAAAACATGCTCTTCAATTTTTTTTATATAATCCTATATCATGTTGTTTTTAGTTTCTCCTTTCTACTTGGATTATTGTATAGCGTTACCCAAGCGACCGCTTATCACCAAAAAGGCATCTTTTTGCAAAAGCGGCTAGATTGTATCTGCCTACCCTTTAGTGAATAAAGCGAGCTTGTTTTGAAAAGAGAAAAAATCTCTTTTATTTCAAAAACCTTCCTTCCCCCAAAACCAACACTTTAACGACGGCTCTCTAGTTAACTTCATCATTGTGATCAACATCAACGGAGGCATCCCAGCATCTCGACAGTCAACTTACCGCAGCAGTCCGGCGGGTGGATCCGCCGTCTGCACCATCAGCTTTGCTTAGAGGCCCACCTTCAAAGTGATCGGCTCCAACGACCGAGCGCTCTCTCGTCAACTCATCGAGCGCTAAAATAATAGAGCGCTCTCCTTGCATCTCATCAAGCGGCCAAGCAGCAGAGCGCTCTCTTCACATCTCACCGAGTTCAAAAGAGATATCTATACAAATTTCTCCATGGAAATCTATATGGTGATTTGGAATAGATTTCTACATGGATTTCTATATGAATTCCATATGGATTTTCACTTGGATCCTATATTCATTTTTTAATAAGGGATGAAAAATTTACAAGATGAAGCTTTCTCCGTAGATATCTGTACAGAATTTCACTCAGAAATATGTACAGCGTTTTGAAACAGATTTCCACACAGATTATAGCTGGATTCCATATGAATTCCATATGGATTCTGCACAGATCTCTACCCTATTGAAGAAATCCAGAACGATTTCCATGTAGAAATCTACATATATATTCATATAAAAATCTGTTTATAAATCGATATAAAAATCCATATGAAAATCCTCGTGGAAATCTATACTGCATCATTCACAATAAAATTCAGAAGAATTTCCGTTTAGAAATCTACGTAGACATCTATATAGAAATCTATGTGTAAATCGATATTGCAGCGTTTAAAATAAAATCCTAAAGAATTTCCATGCAATTTCTATATGGATATCTAGGTAGATTTTTGCATGGAAATTCTTCAGAATTTTATTTTGAATGATGCAGTACAGATTTCCACGAGGATTTCTAATTATTTTTTTTTAAGTGCAATTATTTATTATTTATGTCTATTATTTTTTAAATATTTGTACATTGTTTGTATATTATTTTTTTTTAAGTACAAAAGTACAATTATTTAAATCATTTATTTTTTAAATAGTTTTTACATTTTTGCATGTATTATTTAAATGTTTCTAAATTTTATTTTTAGAAACGAAATTTAAACAAAACCGGTATTTATCTTTTAATCGCTACCCTTTCAAAAATATCCATGTGAATTCTGGACATTCTATTGCGACCGAGATTTTTAATGCTTTTAATTAATTTAATTATTTTAAGTTAATAAACAATTTTCCCTAAATCACTCCACGATTTCCTCTACTCGTTCCACCGATATTTAACCGAATTTCCAAGGCGCGGGGGTCGCAAAGCACACTTCACTAATTAAACAATTGGGGAAAGAATAAACCGTTACGATTAAATCGCGAAATAAAGAACGAAATCGCGCCACGCACTAAAGAAATCGCGTCTCTGAATTCTACGATAAAAAAACCCGGGAAACTATACACTGTTAAATTCCTGTAAAGAACAAAATCCGGCACCTGAAAAAAATGTCTGGCACCTGTAAAAAATGTCTGGCTCCTGTAAATTAAAATCTGGCTCCTGTAAAGGGGAAAAGAAAATCTGGCAAGGAGAAGACAAAATTTATAACAAATGATAATAAAAATAATAATTATATAAAAAAAAGAAAATTCCCATAAGAATTTATTAGTAATAAAAATTATTACCACTTCAGCTATCTTCTCGATTATAAAATTCACAATTGGCGAAATAGAATTACTTTACTCCCAAAATGGCGTACGTGCGACTGAATTTTAATACACGACTGTGCTTAATGACAGTTCGACACGGAATGGCGATCCTTCCTCGTCGAAGGATCTTCTTTCCCGAATTTCAATTTTGCTAAATCATTCCGCACGCTAATTTGTCGAATTTGCTACTTGATTGAGCCAATTACCGCATCGGGCAGCGCCCCCTATAATTGGCGCGTAATTCCAAATGATTAATTTTACCGTC
>JAWWML010000036.1:1533580-1566755 GCA_035047165.1 Ormyrus rosae
CCATTTGATCAACATTAACTATAGTTTTAGTATATAAGAAGTAGAATTTGTTATTAATTAATTTATGTATTTTTCAGATCAATTTTGCAAAAGAAGAAAATGGGTATCATACCCCCTTAATTGCTTTTACCCACCTTAAACGTTTGAAATGCTCAATTTTCTACGCTACTTTCTAGCGTGAAATAAGGGCCCTTTCATACCTGAGTTGGGAAAAAATTATAACATAGACAAATCTTGTATAAACACTGTGGTATTCACGTTAATGAGTTTTAAACGGGTGATCCTATCTTTAAGTACGGTTGTAAAACTTTTTCAATATCATTCTTAAATCTTCCTGTTATATGTCCTTCATGGTTGAAGCAATTAAAATACTATTATTTAAGGGACAAGGGACTAAGTGGAGGTAACCAAATTTCCTATAAATATGAATTCATAGGGCTTGGAAATATCAGTGCCGCTTCGTCAGTCTTGCGCTCAACATCAGTCTTATGAGAAGTTTAAAATTGAATGTCAGTGCTTCAGTTCAATTTCTTATTACGGTTCAGAAAGATCAGTGCTGCTTTCTCAATCTTGTGTTCGACAGTTTTGTCAGAAGCATAAAACTGAGCGTCGGTGTTTAAGTTTAATTTTTTTTTTTTTTTGTTTAAAATGAACGTATTTACTGAAAATATAAATCGCGGCGATTTGACAGACTTGGAATATGCTGATTTAATGAAGTTTGTAATGTCAACGTCACTCCCTCTAGTTCCTTACTCCAAATTGGCTTTAGTAACAGATAATTGGAAAGAAGAAAATTTACTAGGTGAGGGAGGATTCAGTAATGTTTATAAAGGTTTGTACAGCTTGTATAAATTTGTGTAACTTTCAATTGATTTTTATGTATAATAAGTTTCATAAGTTTTAATTCATTTAAAATTATACCGATTTTTATTTTTGCAGGTGCTGCGTGGAATAATATTGAAGTTGCTATAAAGAGATTTAAACCAAGAAATTATAAAGACTTTTATTCTCAATTGGAGCAACCATTTCGAGAAATAACAATTTTAGATTCATTAAAACATGAAAATATTTTACCCTTGTTTGCGTACAGCATAGATGGTGAAGCACCTTGTCTTCTTTATCAACGTATGAGTAATGGTTCGTTAGAAGATCGACTGCTCTTAAAAGGAGGATCATTGCCTCTTTCTTGGCGTCAAAGATATAATATAGGAAAAGGAACAGCTCGTGGATTGAAGTACCTTCATACGATACATACAAGACCTTTAATTCATGGGGATATCAAATCTGCCAATATTTTGTTAGATAAAAACTTTGAGCCGAAAATTGGAGACTTTGGACTAGCAAAGGAGACCTCTTCTACTAACTTTTTGAAAGTAAGTTTTCTGAATTATAATTTTATATCTTAAATATAATTTTCTTATACGCACAAAATAGTATAGTAAATTTTACCGTTAATACTATTTTCAACATAACATTCGTATAGATAGCACGGTAATAGTACATTGTGCAACTAGGGGAAAAAATGAGCTATTTCTAGCGAGGGTGAGGTATTCAGTCGGAGTCGAGGGTGCTGAAAGCGCCCGAGAGAGAGACGAGTGCTGAAAATACCTCACCCGAGTCTGAAATAGCTTTTCTCCCCGTGTTACACACCGTGTTTTTGTCAACGAGGGCATGGAAGGCCCACATTTGGTGTTAGAAAGTTGAGTAGATGATCGTGAAAAAAATTTTTTTTTAAATTTCCGAAATTAAAAAAAGTGACTTTTTCGTTCGGTAAGCCGCGCCGGAGGCGGGGAAAATGACTTTTTTCCCCGCTCGGACAAACAATTTTGACAAAGATTTGGAATTTCAAACATTTTGGAATACTTTTTAGCGAATACTTTTAAAACTACTGCAAAGTATAAATTTTCACAGCCATAAAAATAAAATTTATAAGGATATGATGTTAAATATTATCAAACTGTTCTTATGATTTTTATCGTTCCGTCGCTACAATTTTTACCTTCGCTATTGATCAATCGAAATTAGTCAGTTGATGAAAAAGAAGTAGTGCAAAGACAAAACTTTCCATCAAAAATTACCATGAAAACTATTTGAATCAGATTAAATTTTAATGTGTTGGTAAAAATTATGGTAACATAATGATAAAATTTTGATACAAAAACTAATAAAATTTGATATTACGTACAATTACAAATTATAAAATACGATTAAAAATTCAAATACGACATTCTTGCCCCGAGTTTACCATCATTTTCATGATAATTTTTATAGAAAATTTTGTCTGTGCATATGTACGAATAAGCAACTCATCGAAACTGAAATGAAATCACATTTATTTTTTATGAAAATTAATGTCAACTATAAGAAATTTATTATATCTAAAGTTAAAAAGAAGAATTCATTGCTTCCCTTACCTATCCTATCACATTTTTATCGTGCTGTCACGGTAATTTTTTCCCTGAATGCAATTCTAAGATAACTACATTCCGTAACGTAATTTTTACTGTGAATTTCAAAATAATTTTTACTATATTATTCTCTGCGTGTAATAACTACTTCCTGTAATTTGATTATAATTTCTCAGCAATTCACTGAATTAACATCAAATTTGTTTTCAGCTCAATAACACATACGGTACCAAAGGATATATGGCTGAAGATTTCATTACTGAAAAAATTCTTTCTACAAAAGTCGATACTTACAGTTTTGGAATTGTTTTATTTGAATTAGCTACAGGTTCACTTGTTGAAAAAAGTACAAAAGGTTTGAACGAATATTTGAAAGAATATTTAAATAGTTTAACTCCCAAAACTATTGATTTAGTGAAAGATTCCACAGCAGGAGACGAATTGAGCATATTTTTTGTATTGTTTATAATGCTGTCAAGTGAGTGTACAGAAGAATTAGCAGAAAAGAGACCAGAAATGACAGTTGTTTATGAGCTTTTTAGATACGAAACGATCGCTGGTATTTAAACATAGCAATAACATTATAATAACATAATTTTAACTCTTACATGTAAATATAATATTTATATAGTTTAAGTTTATTATTTGTAAATTATTTATAAAAAATAGATATAATCAATAAAAAACTTGTGCTTTATTAAACATGTGTAATTATTTATTTTTACTTCATATTTAAATTAAATGTTCTCTTAAAAACATGTGAAGAATTTAAAGATTGATTTTGATTAGTCTGTAAGAATTGAGCGCGAGAATTCGCTCACGCTCGTACATTTGCTAAATTTGAATTTTTATGTTTAACTATTTAAAACTAAATAATTAAATTAAATTAAATTAAAATAGAATAAAAAAATGTTTATTTTATTAAAATTATCTAATTATTTTATCATTTAAAATAATTAAAACTAAATTATAAAAAAATGCATTCATAAACTTAAAAAAAATAGTACTCGTAAAGTGCACTGGATAATATCTAGTAAAATTAAAAAATATAAATCATTTAATAATCATTCAATAAATTTATTTCATACAATTTAAACAAACATTATTAAAACTAAAAATGAGTTTAGAATGTTGCTTTGGTTCTATAGATATTTTTATACTGAAAACTAGCTAGATTTTCAAAATCTATAAAGTTTCTAGCGATGTATTGGTTACGCTGATAGCTGGGAAGATTATAATTTTCCTATGCGATTTTCTATAAATATTGTTATAAGCGACGCAATAATGCCATATTTTTTAGAAATTTTACGTCCATATTTTTCTTCCAACAAAATTGAATTTAAAACTAGGAGGCTGCGTTTAAAAAAGAAAAAAAAATACATTTAAACTAGTGGTGATAAATCGAACTTTGCTTTTTCCTCTATATAAATCTTATTTTTCTGTCGGCATAAAATAAAATACAGCCCGCTCTTTCAAGTTTTCAAATTACGTAAGCTCACTTAACTACAGAACGAAACTTAATCTTTTCTCACTTATTACATATCTGGTGTACATAAGAAGCATTTTATTCGAAGTGGAAAGAAAGGGAGAGAGCAAGAGGGGTGGGGAGAAGAAAAAGACAAGGAACGGCAGCGTGCACTCGAACTGTCGAAGCGAGAAAGAGACGGGCTTCAGTCGTACTTTATCTTCCCCTCGCAATCGGGGCAATATATTCCAGGCACGAACTATTGTCGCCGCCGCTGAATGGACGTTTTCGCTTAAAGTCGCGCGTCGCCTGGACAAAGAGATCATTACGCTGAGTAAAGAAAGGCGCACTGCCTGCTACGGACACTTAAATACCTGGAATTCACGCCCTGATTATATGCCTATACCCCGACCCTAGACGGGGCAGATGCCAACTGGATAACGGACGCTATCCCGGAGAAATGCCGCTTCTCCGCCGCTGCTGATCGCCTACAAAAACTGCTATTTCTTCCTTCCATTTCTAGTTTTCCTTATTTCTAATTTCTATTTTGCAATTTTCTAACGCTTACTACACATGCATCAATGAAAATCAGAGGCAAAAACTACAATAAGCCTTATTTTGAAACGGTTCCTGCAGCTCCATCAAACGTATTTATCGCGACGGCACTTTGCGCAACACTTTGATCGGTAACTTTATAGCATTGTAGAACAGAGAGAATATTGCTCCTTGATTTGCGGCGATATGATGATGCACCGCCATCCTCTGAATCTTTTACCGCCGCAATATTGCACGCGGCTGCTTCGTATGCATCATTAAGAGATCTCGATGCGCGATAAAACGCCTGAAATGTCAATCTCACGCTTGTAATATTCAGGTTAACAATATCTTGCATCTTGTTTCTTCAATGTGTAATGGGTGTTGCGCTCTTTTTTTTTTTTTTTTTTCCCCGCCAAACAAAATCCCGACTCGTAGAAAACTATAGCTCTCGGGCATTTGCATGATTGCATGCAGCGCATGTCAAAGTTTAGATTTACAATACGTACCTCGTGGATGCTAAATTTCTAGTCGCTTAATCAGGAAGCTACTTACTTTGCTTTTATTAGTCGTTGAGTTGCAGAATGGAAGCCTTGTCGTCCGCGATGATCAAGAAATAACGTATTATTATTCTTGCGAAATTTTGTCATCGCAGTCACAGAGTTTCGCAACCTTGGGTTATGTAAGGATGATGTACGTCTATTCTTCTTGCGGCTCGTGCTGCTCTACTATATAAAAACGATTAAAACTTTTTCAAACCCCCAATATTGTCAAAATTTACGATAATTTTTAGGATTTTTAAAATTTGCGAACCAACCGCAGAATGTTAATTGCTGCAATTACTGAGAGCAGCGCCTAAAAATATCGCAATCGATCGACGAGCGCCGCATGCAAGAGGAAACGCCGCTATACAAGCAATCGAATTGTCAAAGGGCTTAAAACGAAAAGAGCGCGGGACAGCGCGACAGTGTCGAGCCTAATGCGAGAAAAGGAGTCGGAAACAAGTTGCGCCGTGCTGCGCCGCCGAGTGCCAGAAACAGCGGCGTCGCGGCTCTCCGAGAGAGAGAGAGAGCTTCCCTTACAAGCCGATCGCATGCGAGAGGTGCATGCATCTCTCGGCGCTTCGTGCAGCATTGTGGCCGCTGCATAATATTAACATTAGCGCTGATTAGTGGGCCGCGCTGCTACACGAGAGCCTCCCCAGCCTCCCCTCCGGCCCTCCTCCTCCGGAGGACTACTGGAATTCAGGCGAGCGTCCGGCAATTTAGATTGCTGCCTTTTGATTTTAGGGCGAACTCTATCTTCCTGCCAATTTGACGCTACTCGATCTTATCGTCCCGCTATTTATGCATTTAAGTGAAATAGTGTGTCCCCTCTGGGCTTCCCTTTTCTGGGAGGCTAAAATTCGAGAACGACATCTCTCATGCCGGGACCGGTGATTATTCATCGAGCCGGGGAGGCTTTATTAGCGACTCATTATGTCCACCGTGCGCGAACAAGAAGCGCGCCGTATTTTTTTCAGAGCTCTCTCTGCCTCGCGCTCGTTACGCAAGGAGGGAAACGAGAATGCTGCTGGCTGAGAGATAAGTAGACGCAGGGAGATTAAAACTAGACATGCCCGGTAAGATCATTAACGAAATTAGAATTCAAAGAAAAAAGCTTTTATTATTGCGGCTTAAAAGGGGAAAGTGGAATATCCCGATTCGGCTCGTTTCACAACGGAACTACTGACAATTTCAATAAATTACATTGCATTCTAAGTTAAAATACAGATATATATCTCCAGTCGTAATTATCTATATACATTGTATTTTGCACAGCTTTGGTGTAAAAACAATTAATAAAATGTTATGTAAAGTTGACAAATTTTTATTAACTCTTTTAGTAATGAATTTGCTTAAAAATTTTTATGACTTCTGAAACATAATATTCTGCATGGAGGCGACGTAAAACTGTGTAAAATCATGTTGTATTGAGACTTAATAAAGTCTTTACACAAACTTTTGTGCAGCATTTTTTAAAACCATTTATGCAAACAAAGAAACTCCCTTAAATGGAGGCTCGTCATAATAATTTCTGTACGCAAGCCCGAGTAATTAATTTATTTACATAATGCCCGGTTATTATACGCGCCCTTAAAATAAATGAATCCTTTAGCGTTACATAAAAACCTGATTTATTTACACACAAGCTTTATTTAGAGTCCGCTTTTGAGCGGCCAAAGACGCGAGCTTTTAATTGTCGCGTATCCCCTTTCGCTCGGGCAAAAGGCAACTTTAGCCGCGAAGTCAAAAGAAACAACATCCCTTTACAATTTCTCGCGCGCAAGTAAGGCCTCGGTGTATCCTCAAAGCTGGCCGAGTCGTTTCTTGAACTTCAGAAGTAGCAGAAAATTTACAAGGCACTTAAAAGAATGTCCATGCCGGAAACTTAAAGCCCTGCGCGCGGCCCGGCGTAGAGGGAGAAAAAAGCCTTCCGTATAAGAGGACGGAAAAGCGGGCGAACGCTTTGCGAGAGATGGCGACGCTTGATGGCATTCGCCCCGCGAGAGAGAAAAAAGGCTCACTGTCTCAAAAGTTCATAAATACCTGGGAGAGGCGCAAGCGCGCGCGCGCGAGACGTCGCGCATAACTCTTTAAATAAAATATAATCGCTCTCGCCAGTTTTGCGCGGAGGAGTTCATCTCATTAGTCAATTTACCTTCTGTGCAGAGAAGGAGAGAGAGAGAGAGAGAGAGAGAGAAAGAGAAACGAAGGAGAGACACACGGCCTGGGCATCAAGTGCTCTCGGCTTTCACACTGGCGGCGCTGCTGTAACTTGTTAGCCCCGAGCCGGGACACAACACGACACCGACTTGTTTATGCGAGCCGCCGAGCGAGGAAGCCGTGGCGCGCACAAAGATATAAGCCTTAGAGGCCCAACTAAATCACGCCCCGCGGATTTTATATTAAAACAAATAATTAATTCGGATATGCAAGCGAGAGCCGCGGGTGGTCGCCGCGCGGCCCGAGGCACGCACACGACTACCGCGCTGCGCAAGCCCTCTAAGTAACGAGCTGGAACAGACGGGGGGGCAGCGGAAATGATAAAATGAAGGAATAGCTGCCGCGGCGAAGAATGGCCTGATAGCGAGAGAGATTGCCCACAAACGAGCGGCCCGAGATTGCGATCGCGACGTTAGAACCGCCCGACGTCTGCGACGTCTCGCTAAAGGACTGAAACTTGGAAGAGGCGCTGTTTTTTTTTTTTCGTCCGGCATTTTTTCCCCGAGTATCCCGTTACATCAATTTTCTGGGTATGTTATAACGACTGGGACAATAATTCGCTTAATAAATGTAATTAGAGTAAATGTAGGTATTTGCTAAAATACGGTAATATGTCATTTATTAATGAAAATGTAGTATTTATTGCAAACGAGCTTTTCTCTCTGCGATATTGTATTAATTAAAAAACTACTTTTAAAGCACAAATTTTTTTTAGAAAGCTTCCCTTAAAATTTGATGAAAACATACATTAATTACATTAGAGAAGAATTTTACAAACACATTTATATGCGGCATCTGAAAATTAGGTAGCGTCGTCAATTTTATTTACCCTCATTCCTTCATCAGATAAATTATGAAGAAGCTTTATTTGACTTTGATTTACACAAAGGCAGCCTTTTATAATTAAAATTGATTGCACCAAAGGGAAGAAGAATAATATAGCTCCCATCATTTTTTTCATTTCCACATTGAAATAATTTCAATTCCGACTTTCAAAGCACATACATTTTTCCGCAAAAAAATGTGAGAAATGTAAACGCGAGCTCGCAGTGTACATTCAGCAGTCCTCACACAAAGCATTACATTTTTCATTTTCGCGGAGAGTTTCAAAGAAAAATTTCCATCCGACAGAGAGGGAGAGAGAGGGAGAAAGAGAGACGCGGCAAAGAAAAAGCAAAGGGAGCAAAACAGAGAATCGGCGAGAAAGAAGAAGAGAAAGCTCCGCGCGCGCGCGCACACACATTACACGCACACACACAGACTTTGCCCGTGCAAATATGTGCGCGACGTCGCACGCTACCATATTATCCCAACCTCACGGACGGATGTAATATACGTCGGGCTTGGCGGAATGCTATCGATTCGCTCGGACCTCGCGGTACGGGAGCCGCTCTCTCTCTCTCTCTCTCTCTCGCCGGGATGATAAAGCGCTGGATGTGACGAAGATTTTGCCGGGGGAAGAGTCGCTCTCGCGCGCCGGCGGATTTTTAATTCGCCGCTGATTTATCGGCCGCTTGACCGTTTCATTTAGTTTCTGGAAGCCCGGGACTTGTGTAAGCCATGCATCTTGCCGCAATATGCCGCCGCCGCCGTCGCACCGTCGCTTCTGCCGACGCAGAAAAAAAGTAATTATCGATCGAGATAACTGCCGCGGATAATTTTCGGCTTGAGTTATTGTTGCGAATTAATTCCGAGATGCCGGGCTGTATTTTTTGAGCTTTCGAGTCGCGCTTTTTTAATATTTAAACGCCGCCCGGGTATGAAGGATCGCGGATTAATAGGGGGAGTCGAAATTTATAATTACCAAAATAGAGCATAAATTATCGGGGATAAGGGAATTTTTCGCTCGGAAGGAAGCATTTTTTATGTGTCAACGCATGCAAGACCCGGCGACTATTTTTCTTTTTTTTTTTTTTTTTTCTGATGGGATGAGCTTCGTTTACACAAATTAAAATCAATGCTTCGTAATTACCGAGCAAACACCGACACGCATCGAAAAATTAAAAGTGCACGAAAAGTGAATTCGTAAATATGTAAATAACGAGAGGGGAAAACAACGAAATAAAAATCGCGCGCGAAAAATATAACTCGGAAATTATAATCATCGGCAAATACGATGTGTAATAATGTGCGCGAAAACAAATAAAAAGAACGTACATATACACATCGCGTAAGTCCGGAACCGCAATTAAAATGCGAGCAAACACTTGGATTCGCCGGACTGAAGTTTATATTGCACATATTGAATTGAAAAAATGCACATGATTGGAGAGTGGCGCGTCGTTATGTATTTATATTGTGCCGCGCCGACGAATGATGACGAAACCGAAAATTATTCGCCGAAAAATTAACGACCTTTATAACGCTCGCAGATATATTTTATGCTCATGACTAACTTTTCAACTACCGCGACATTAAAATAAAATTTTATGTTCGTTGTAAATTTTAATTAATAACGCCCTCGCCTGAAACATAATCGGCGATTCGTGTAAAATAAAATTTCGCTCGTTAATGATGCTCACCTTTGTCTTGCCGTGCGACTTTTTCATGTAAAAATGTAAATTTTCTCTAAATATAATCGTCGATCTCGTGTTACAGCAGCGAGGAACTTTTTTTTCGTAAAATTATAAAACTGCTTAAAGTCTGTTTTATCTACGTTAGAGGCACGCGTTAATTACAATTAGCGAGAGGAACAACGAGCCGTGCCGAGCAAAGGGAAAAAAGGAAGGAGGCGAAAAGTCGAAAAGTGGATAAGACAAACGAGTGGAAGACGCCGCTGACGTTCGTCCGAAGAAACTGATGATAATGAATACCGAGTACTGAAACTCGTTCGGGAACTCGGCTCATTTATAAAGGCAAATTGTTTGTTCAGGAGACGTCGCCTCCCGAACTGCAAAGTCATAGTTTCCCAAAGCCCCGGCAGCGCTCGCTATTTGCTCGCTTTCATTTCCCGGCGACAGGTAATGTATATAAGCCCCTCTCTCCTCCTCTGTCGAGCTCCGCGAGGCTCTTCTCTAAAGTTTATGAATTTTCCGAGCGCCCAGCCCTATTCTACGCCCACCTCGCTTCTTTATGCGCGTTTTGTCGTATAAGCCATCAGCGTCGAGCTCTTAGAGGGAGGACCTTGGAAAATAAAAAAAATAGAGGCTGCCGAATGGCACAGTGGTGTGCTAATCCGACCTGCAATAGTGCGCTCTTCCATTACAAAGTTTTATAAAGGACTTTCGAGACTGCGGTCTGCTTTTAGATATTTTCTGGAAATATATTTTTAATTAGAGCTGAGTAAATATAGATTGTGAATGAGAATTATAATCGAGCCGTACTTTGGGGGAATTTGGACGTAACCGTAAAAATGTAGTGCATCATAAGCTTATGTTAAAAAATGATGCCATATAATTCTTTGTATATTTTTTAACTGTATTCTTTTTTAATAATAATAAAGTTACAAATAACTGAAAATTAACAAATACAAGCTGCAATTGAGAGTGAAAAATTGTGCATTTCTCGATTTTTCAGATCCAAGCGCTTTGTCTTGACAATATCTTTTGTCACAGACGTGTATATATTTTAAACTGTTTAAACAACCCTACAAATGAATTTTTATTTATATATAAACATTCGATTATATTAATTATCCTAATCTACTGTCATGTCACAGCTTGTAAAATTATTTTAAAAGTAAATTTATCTACAAGTAGATATATAACGCATAGGATTAGAAGTCTCAACCGAGTCAGCAATATATTAAATAAATCTTTGTACATTTCAATACATCAAATCAATGCATTAACGCGATTAGGCACACTTGCGCAAACAAATAAATATCAGTCCGCATAACGAACATTACATCTATTTGCAGGATTAGGTGGCGCAATCACTATCTCTCCTAACGGAAAGTCAATAAACAGAACACTCCGCACAATCCGACCATTAAATTTCAATGTAATCTTTCCAGCATTACACAGCCACACACGCTACACTATCGCACGATGAGCCGCGTCATAATGCGGGTATTTATTAAAATAACGACAAGTCGGCAAAAGAGCGAAAAAGATTTATTACCGCATTAAAGGAATCAATAACCGGCAATGTGAATAGCATATTTCACGGCCTTATCATTTTGTCACCGCGTCGTCGTCGCCTGGGAAAGAAGAGAAGAGAAAAAAAAAAGAAACAAGCGGGAGGCCGAGAGAGAAAAGAAAGGGAAATTCAAGCGTCATCGACGGTGACTCTGCGGCTTCCCTCGGCGAAAGGTGAAAAAGGAAGCTAAAACGGGCGCGTGTCCTCCTCCCTCCTTCTTTTTTTTTTCAGGCGCGGCGCGTGTCAGGTTTTTCGTGTATCTCTAAACGCTCTCCCGGCTTGTGCAAATCATCGATTAATGCCTTAACAAGGCGAAGATAATCGAGCCGCGCGGAGGTGAGTTGCACAATCAACCCCCGCTCGTTAATCCCGGCCGACGAGGGGGAGAGACGCGGAGCGCGAATTATGCAGATCACTCAAGACGGCGAGGGACCTCCCTTTCTTTCACGAGCCCGTGAAAATTCCGATTAAGTGCTTCGGTTAATTGTGCCGCGCCGCTGCTTTTTCTCTCTCGGAGGAAGGAGGACTGCTAACCCCTTTGTGATTTTTGCATTATGATGGCGTAATTAAGACCTCGCCGCGGAGGGAAGAGGTGTAATAAGCTTTGTGGACGCTCGAGCTTCAAATGAAGCGGTTTTTGCTTTTTGCGCTTTAACGAAGTAGACCCTTGATGTTATGGTTTAGCCTTTAAAGAACTTTGTTTGCTTTTATACTCGAAAGCCGGAGAATTTACTGAAGCTTAGGAATCTTTGGAGCTCGTAATTTTTTTTTCTCTTTTCAGTCGTTAATATTTTATTTCTTGAAAAATGTTATAACTATACATAAAGCATGACCGTTGCCATACAATCTGATTATTATTACAAAAAATGTAAAAAATTGTGCTCTAAAAACCAGCTTCTCATAAGAATATACCAGTCATTAAAAAAAAAAACTGCTTCTCACACTCGAAAATAACGATTCCCCCAATTTCTCATCGTCCAGCCGATATTTATCAGCCTCCCAAAAGGCTCGCGTCGATCGTCCGGCGGCGTTTCGCGGATCAGCTTCGGGGCGATAAAGCGCCACGGGACAATGGGGGGGAACGATCGAGCGCCCGAGCGTGACGCGATGATGCACGCTCGCTTATACATATACGCTCCGGCACGCAGCGGGGCAGCCGGCCGCGGCGGCGGCGCGCGTCCCAGGAACGTCATTACGGACGGCGCGCGCTCGTTGACACCGCGAGCTACAAACGCGGGCCGTATCATCCCCGAGCGACTGACGGACGGCTCGTGCGGGGCCCATTGTGCCCCGTCACGCCGATTTACGAGGGAGTCCCCGGGGAATACATTAGGCGCCCAGCGGTCGGCCGAGAGGCTGCTCCGCGAGGCGCAGGTACGAGCGACAAATCGATTCGCTGAACGTCGCGCGTTTCCTCGGGAGGGGGAGGGGAGGCGTCGGATGACGGGTGAGGAGAGGTCGGTGCGTTTAGAGTGTTGTGACAACGGTATGGGTTTGGAAAAGTGAGGACAATGTTTTATTGTTATGTATCTCGCTGCTGACGTTCAAACTTTCGTATGGATATTACGTTCTTTTATCAGCCGCAATCACAGAAATTAATGCATATAGATTTAATCATTTGATAATAAAGCGCGACATGAAATATAAAAGACACAAAAGAAATAAAAGAACACGTTAATTATTATCAGTTATAACAATATAGTCGGATTGTTTTACGCTAATGGATACAGAAAGCTAATCTGCCTCCGGAGCGAAAGCCAAGAGGTGACTTTAAAATTTTACACTTCTAAGAAGTTAGTTGCATTAAAAAGTCGCATAATAATAAAACTCCCGAAAGGTCCGCCGTATCAGAAAATAAAAAGCGACGTTTTCACGGAGAGACATTGATATTAAGGGCAAATGACAAATGCTTTGTGCTCGAGTCGTCCCATCGTTAATTAGAAGAAAGTCGGGGCCACAAAGCCTCCTCCTCGCGCTAAAATTCAATCTCTCCTCTCTCTCTCGCAGCGGAGGTTAAGAGAGAGAAAGAGAGAGAGAGAGGGTGAGTGAGATGCCAAGATCCGGTGGTCCGCAGGATTACGGCCCTGGGGGAACCGGTTGCCGCACCGCTCATAAAAGATCGTTTAATGCATCGCCCTTGATTGTATGCATCCACAAAGTAACGATACCATAAAAACTCACGAGGATACCAATCTCCTTCGTCCTGGACACAAACTTTTTTTCGCCTTTTCTTTCGCCTGGAAGGAGCGGAGAGAAAAAAAGGACAATGGATAAAAAGTCATAAGAATCCGGTCGATCCGACGGCGAGCGACCCGTTGGAACCATTATCTAAGAATTCGAAATGGGAGAAAAAGAAAGTTTTATAAACGCCCCGTCGCTTTTTTACGAGAATCAAAATTGCACGTCGGCTCAAATCTTACGATTACTTGCATAAACACTGCGTAAATTTAACATTTTTATCACTGGGAGAATTTTAATTTCGCCTGCATTTCATCGTCTTCGTAAAAGTCGTCAATGCGCGATAATCCATTATTATTTAACATTTAAATTAAGGCCTTGCATTTTTCTTCAATAAACTTTTAATTTTTTTTTCTGCTTTAATTATTTTTCAGCACATTTTCTAAATTTTTTTCTCCTTTCATTAAAAAATTAAAAGTTATTATTCATTAAAAATAATATAAAAACAGAATTGCAATTAAAATAAAATCAATTCGTTTATTTTAATAGTGTATTTTCTTACTGTGTTGTCATTTACATTGATTACAAATTTATTACAATATAATATTGTTTACAATACAATATTGTCTACATACTCTATTTTGATTACGGCGAAAATTTTAAGTCAAAGAGGGAGAAGTGTTGCGACTTATTCTACGTATTTTGAAAATCTTCTATCTATTAGGTATTCAATGTTCAGAAGTGTAAGTTCTACATCACCATTTAACAAGATGAGTGCGAATGGCAACAGCAAAAAAATGGAAAAAAGCTCTAAAACTAGTAAGTAATTGTTGATTTAAAAGAGTTTTATTTGATTAATCTTTTATACGTTATTTACTTTTGATTTATTATTTTACAGACAAACCGAAAGATGCGCCATTAAATAATGAACCATTTATAAATACAAGATACTTTTACCGTCGGAAAAATTTAGACAACCGTAAGTTTTATACAAAGATTGTTTTTATTAAAAATTTATGATTAATCACAATCAATTTATCGACGCTAATTATCTTGCTTACAGAAAATCAGTTACCATCACAAGATGGTAAAGAAGGATCTTCACATAATCAACAGTAGTGAAATTTACCTCGTTAATAATTTACCAATCTAACTATTGTAAGTATATATAAATGTTTAATATTATATTTTAAAATATAATAAATTTGCATTTATTTTTTTATAGACAGATGACGTAACTGTCAACAAGAATCCAAAAATACAAGAAAACAAGGCTTTCTCTCCATAGCGTCATAGCGTGAATGGATCAAGTTCGAAAAATTGTTCGTAATAGTTTTATATCTTTAAAGCATGTAAACAGCGTAAAGAAAGACATTTTATAAACAGTTTCTATTTTATGATTAAATCGAATATTTAGAATCTTTTTTGCTATACAGTCTGTATTAATATTTCTAAAATGATAATTGAATTATAGATTCAATCAAGCACAAACTTAAATGTAAAATTAATTCTCTTTCTTTGAATTTCTATAAATATGTAATTTTCGTACGAAAATTAAAATCCATTTTCGCTTCGTCTATTTTTTCGCCTCCCGCGCGCCACCGCCGACTATTTCTCATATTTTCTATTTTCCCGAAGGAAAAAAAGTAGTACCTTCCTCGGCTTACTTACTTGGGTTTAGGCGAATAGCAGTAGCTGAATATAAGTAGCGATAAATCTGCTGCTCGGCCCCGTTAAAAATTGATATACCGCCGCTCCCGGAAGTGCATGAGAAGGCGAGGGGTTCGCCTTTTACCTCACGTATGAAAGTCAATGGCAAGCGGAAACCCATATCAATAAGTATCTCTTGTGCATTGGGATTCCGTGCTGATTCGAGCGGGGATGCTTCGGTCGCTCGGCGCTGCGCAATTCGAGAAAAAAAAAGAGCGGAAAAATAATGCCCGCAGTTTTGCTATAAACTTTCACAATGCTCCGAGTTACGTTAGTTATTGTTAAGACTCGTTTATGCGCTTGTGCGAAGGCTGGAAATTTAGGCGATAATTGTCCGAGAAACAATATTAGTATTATGCGGTAAGAATATTTCAAAACTTTTTTTTTGTTATTGTGTAATTAACTTATATAACTGTAGAGATTAAATAATCATCGCGCTTCATCAATGTTCATACTACAGGATTTTAAAGTTCAAATAGTAATTATCACAACCACTAACTCTCCTTAAGCTGCAGCAGAGAAATGTTTTTGCACGAAAAATAATATTTCTGAAATTTTTTAAGTTTTTATTAAATCTATCTTGTTAAAATTCTGTATATTCATAGTTTACAGTGCACAATAAATTAATTTTTGCTACAGTAATTATTTGCTTTTTCATTAAAACAAAAAAGCTCTCTTTCATTAAACAAAACTCCGCGCAATCGATATTAGCCATTCAACAAGAGCAAACCTCGACGCACCGAAAAATAAAACAAACAAAGCTACATTTTCATCGAACCCCAAAGCAAGCGCGAGCCTTCGCATTTTACAATCGGCCGGAAAGCGAGCTGAAAAATACATCTCCAAAGCACATAATTCGCGCAACCCCCGGCCTCTCCCGGCAGTAAAGTCTATATATCTCGGCGGAGGGAAAGCGCGTACGTGGCCCAGGCGTTCGCTCGCAAAATAGCCCGTCCGTGCAGTATCCGCGCGTACGTTTAACGTCCTCGTAAATGTATAATGCGCGCGGCGGCGCTCTGTCTCTCTCTCTCTCTCTCCCCTGCAGGGAATATATCGATAAACGATCAATCGCCGTGCACCTGTGCGCGCGCGTCCGCTCGGAAGTAGGAGAAAGGAAGGGAGGATGACCCGAGCAAAGGGGTTGCGTTGTCGGAAGGAGAACGCCTCTCTTCTCTCTATCTCTCTCTCTCTCTCCCGGTGCGGGATGAAGATGGCCGTGCGCTCGTGAGAAAGGACTGCTGCCTGGAAGGGGTTGCTGCTCCGGAGACGCTGGACTGGAAGAGATGCCGAGGAGGAGGAGGAGGAGAATTGAGATGTGTGTGGGAGGCGGCAGTTGAGTAAAGGGATGCTTTGACGTAGAGGTGAATTTATTTCGAAATTAATAAAGGGGGATTGGCAATTTTAAGTAGAGGAAATTGTTCAAAAGGAAGTGAGCGATAATAATTTCGCGACCGGAAAGTTCAAATATTCCGCAGGTTTTTGGTGCAGAAAAATTTTGTTTCAATCCTACGAGTCCAAGGGACTTATAAACTGTTTTCTCTGCAAATTTTTTAAATTATTCAGCGCTTGTATTTTTATTTACAAATAATTGCATTAGAACCAAGCTTTCTGTTGTGAAAGAAAAGCGTAAGATTATGATTATTAAATGAAATTTTCTTCTCCCCAGTTATTGCCTGTCGACGTAGACCAACGTAATTTACAATAAAATAAAGAAGCCCGTATCATTACGCGTTTCGCAATAATCATTTTGAATAAAAAAAAAATGAATGTTCTCGGTAATAAAACGCTAAATAAGTCTCCATTCCAGTTCGCAATGAAAAAAATGCGATAAATCCAGCGAACAATGTTCAGATAAAACAGACGACAGCAATAGCAATTCCTCTCGAGCTTGGCAGAGCAAGAGAAAACGCACATAGTCTGCTAAATCGAGAAAGACAAGGAGCCAGCGAGAGAGAGAGAGAGAGAGAGAGAGAGGAGGAGGAGGGAGAACTCGCCGAGCAAAGCGAGCAAAAGGAGCTAGACGAGCAAAATAGAAAGCAAAACAGACTCGACAGAAAGAAAAAGGTCAGAGAGATAAAGTATAGACAAGAGTGACGGGGGTAGGACGAGTCTGCGCTCGGCGCACAAAAAAAGGCAAAGAGGAAAAAAGCGAGCGAGGGAGAGAGAGAGAGAAAGGGTGAAAAGGAGAAGGTGGGGCCGCGAGGGAGGAACGGGCGGAGGGAGAGAGGAGGCTCGCCGGAGTATCGACCCGACTTTCGCCGGAGGAGAGAGAGAGCGACAGCGGCAGCCGGGGGTTTTGTTACTATAGGCATCCCTCCGCCACCGAGCTCGCGGGATCCGTTTACCGGAGCCGGAGAGAGAGAGGAGAGACGCACGCCGCCCGATTCCCCGGGTTTACCAAGACGCGCCCTCTCTCTTCCCTCTCTGGACCACCCTCTGGACTCCCTGCTCTTGTCTCGCGACTCTTCTCCTGCAGAGTCTGCCGGCTCTTCTTTTTGTCTTGACGTTTGAGTCGGCGGGCTAAAAGTCATGCGCTCTCTTCGGGAAAATGCTTTTGAGAACGAATTTTTTTGACATTTAAATGCGTGCAAAGTATTATTAGGTTTATTATCAGGTCAGTCATTGTATTTTCGGAATAAAATGTAATACGCTCGTAAGCGAGGAGCGGCTCGTGTAAAAAGTGGCTCGCGCGTCTTCGCGGAATAAATTAAAGCGGCGGAATATATCGCTCGAGCAAAAAGAGGGAAATGAGAGATAAGAATTAAAAGGGAAGGGGAGAGGGAGACAGGATAATGCATGTATAAAGGACGGGTAAGGATGGGTAGGTGTGCGGGAATCGCGATTCCTCGCATCACTCACGCTCCGTTAAACGTGTTAACGATCCGGGCTCGCTTGCGCGGAATGCGAAACTGCAGCACTAGGGACACTCGTGTCGAGTTCGAGCCGCGAGCAACGGCCACCCTTGTTCTTCTTTCTCTATTTCTATCCGTTTCGTCCTCTCTCTCTCTCTCTCTCTCTCCTTTTAGCTGCTCTTCCGAGGCTGCTTTTTTTCTCTTTCTTCCTTAGCGGCTGTTAATTCAGAGTTCGCTTTAAAGCACTCGAAAATTGAAAGTCGACTCGAACGTTCAAAATTAAGGTTTGTTCCTTTTAAATTAGAATTTCAGTAGATGCACGTCGGATATGGTAAGACCATTGGCAGTTCAAAAATATTGTGCAATTCCGTTAAATAATATACTTATTTCGAAAATGAATTTGTATCGCTCCCAAGTATACAAGATCCATTGTGTCGATTGCCTCTTCCTTTTAGCATGCATTGCACGATACGGTACCATCCAATTGCGGGTCGGCAGCGACGCGCACACCAGGAGAGACAATAGACTGCGACGGAGCTCTGCCCATTACGAGGGTCAGGTGGCTTGGATTCTCCGCTCGTACAACACCGGAAGCATCGCTGTTGGCTGGCCGCTTGTGGGTGTGGCTACTACCTGTGTATTGCTCAACTTGCTCATTCATTGTATACAATTCTATTTCGTTCAAATTGAAATGCTCGGGGTTTTTAATTTTTCATTTTTTAATTATAAAACTGCTGATTTTGATTTATTTTAAATTAATTTTAAACTTTATTTTTTAAGTTTGGAGATTAATTATGTAGGATTTTTATAAAAATTTATTACTGCTTCTGAAGCTAATAATATTTTCTAAAAAGCAGCAATATATAATAGTTGTATTTATGTGCAACTCTTAAATTTTCTCAAATAAATTATTTGCAATTTATAAACGTAATTAAAGTTTTACTTTCCAGTTCCTATTATCTATTTTCATTGATAGACAGTCTTCTCTCAAAGCAATGCATTCGCATTTGAATAATGAATTTCCGAGCTACGCACTCAGCGATTTCTCTAGAAGTAAAATAAAAAAAATATCGACTGATCAAACATTCCGAGAAAAGCACTCGGCATACCTAAACACACCCTCCCTCCAATTATAATCCATTTTTTCTTCCGAATCTTTGCCGGTCCTATTCACATCCTGTCATATCCTTGTTCCAGCTTTGTCTATCGGAGCAATCTCGGCTGAAAGGAGCAAAATAAAAAAAAAAAAACGAAGCCTTGTTCTCCCTCCATTGTCTCTCGCCTCCCAGCCGGGGCACAATAGAGGCGAGGCCTCCGGCGCGCGCAGCCGAGGTGCGATAAAGGAACAACGGGAGGGACTCGGCGGCGCGGCGCTGCTTCAACCCTATACGCGAGCCTACCGGGCAGGCGCATCGCCGACCTATGACAATGGCCCGGGAGCCCTCCAACCCTCCTGCGAAGCGTCCCATTGTCGTCCCTCCCTCTCCTTTATTCGCCGCGATCTGCCCATGCGTCGATGCGCGCGGGACATTGTTTTGCCGCCGCGAATGGGGGCGTCCCTCTGTTACCGCGGCCGCCATTGTGATACGCTACTCCGGTTTCAAGGATGCGCAACGGCCTTTCTTTGCGCGGTTTTTTTCTCTCGTTTTTTTCGAGCACTTAATGGACATTTTTGTGGTTTAGAAAGGGCAAACGTGAATGCTTTGAAGCAGAGTTTATGCACTTACTTGGAATGAAATAATTTATGTTTAAACGGGAATTAACAATTGTTATCTTTCGAACGAAAAGATTGGGAATTGTAGTTAAAGTTTAAATCGTTTTTCTGATTCCATCTGTATTTCTATAAATAATTAGACGCAATAAAACCATTTTCGCCTAATTTAAAACTGTTGTAAAATACTTCTATAAATAAGTTTTAAGATTTTTATCTTTGATACATTGCGGTTAATGGGCAATAAAAAACTTTGTACCGAGCTCTTTTTTACAAGAAACTGGCACAGGTATATCAAGCAACTATTGTAATGAATCTTGCAGGTTTACCTGAAACCGACTTTTCCTGAAAATGAATAGACGTAAGAACAACTTTCATTTTATTTCAGACGAGATTTTTCTACTTCCTAATGATTTATTAAGCCTCTATTATGATGTTATAAATCAATTTCTTAATCGTTTATGGCTATTATCGAGAATCAAGTCAGTTAGGCAGTATTGCATCGTATTGGACGGATTATTTATGACGATCTAGATAAAGTGTCGTGCGAAAGTTATTTCTTGCTAGAAGGAGAAAGGAGATCGCTACCGAGCGTTACACTTGGCGTGAAAATCAGGATTTCCGGTACTGATAACTCACGCGTCGATTCATCATTGCTCCTCCACTATTTCAAAAAAGAAACGTATTCAATCGTTGCGCGCGATTGCAATCTTACATTTTGTTTAATAGAAACTGTAGCGGTTGAGTAAAATTTTTTAAATTTTTAATAAATATAATTGCAAAAAAATGTCCCATCTGGTAGTGACATTTTAAAATATTATCAATATTATTATAGATTTAAGCGTATAATTCATTTTATTGTTGCTTTTAACAGTTTTTCAACTTCTCTGAAAAATAATGTCTTTACAAATATCACTTAGAACGATAGAACCTAGATTAAACACCCGAGTGCCATTAAGAGCCCTGTGCATTCAATATGGTCGTTTTCTCGTGCCTGTCGATAGCTATTTTCTTAATCCTCTCCCAAAGCATTGGGTATGGATGAATCGTCCTAGCAAAATCAGCTCTTTCCAGCTTGTACAGTTTGCACATTTCGACGGCGACAACGCTGGCGACTCTCATGGCGTTCGACATGACCAAGGCGATTTCGCCAAAGTGCGCTCCGTCCTCCAGGTGACAAACCTCCTTACCGCTGGAGGTGTAGACCGCGACGGTGCCGGTCGCTATGAAATACATGCAGTCCCCTGTCTGATTCGCTCTGACGATCAAGTCGTTGGTCAGATAAATTTCGGATTTCAAAAGATTGACGATTCGCGAGAGCAGCGACAGGGGCAGGTTCGTGAAGAAGGTCACGTTCTCGACGAGTTTGCGACAAGAGTGCATCCTGATCTCCTGGCGCATGTGCATCGAGAGGGTACCGAGGATTTCGGATTTGCGGAAGAAGCTCCTTTGGAAGCGAAATTCGTAGTAGTTGACGATGCGATCTTGGGTTTTTCGAGATAATTGTTTGTGGCTCATGTACTGCGATAAATGAGCTAGAGCGGCTTGATACTTCAACTTTGAAGCATTGATCCCTTTGAAGAATTGCATTACACGCGCAATGAGAAAGCAGAAGATCAGGTTGTTCAAGAAATCAAATATCGTGGCCTGTAAAATTGCTTTGTTTTATTTAATCGTTCCATTTTGAATTTCGTAATAAAAAATGTTACCAAATATTGATCTTCCGGAGTTGTCGGTTCCGTATTCACCAAAAAGCCAGAGTGCATGAAGGTGGCCATAGCCCGAAGCATGCAGTGCCCGTATTTAGAGATATCATGTTCTTTATCCCAAAGATGCAAATGATGTATCCAACTTTCATTACCCGGACGTTTCGGAAGTTTTAAAGAAGCAAAAGCCACGGGAACTATCCAGTAAAGACAAGCTTGCCAATGTATGACAATTATAATCCAGAATATAGTGCTGAAAAAATCGAACAACGCCCGTCTCGCTTCATAATCTTTGGCTAGTTTATCGCTGTAAGTCAGCAATGAGAAGATACGGAACACGTGAAACAGTGATGAAACTTCTCGAGCAACTACGTATTCATCCCAGACGGTGATGAAGAATAGATCCGTGGGAAAGGATCCCAATAAATCGATGGTAAAACTTGTTTTAATGTAGGTTTTAGCTATTTCCTTTGCATCCAATTCTACTATACTTATGGACTTATCGAAATACCTTTTCGAATAAAAAAAATATGGAATTGTAATTTTTAATATTAATTATTTAAAGTTATTATTTTTATATATTTAATGCATCAGTAATCAATTTAATTTTAGTGAATTCAGTGTGTTCAAATGCAAACACATCTAATATAATTTTTTGAATTTGAATTTGAAATATTAACTGTGAGGAATCTGTATTATATCAAATTATAAGAAAATAAGCTAAAATAATTTTTCTTTTACTCAAGTAATAATTGTTTATGTTCGACTTACCCAGTCAAAAAATTGACAAGTATATCACAACAATAAACAAATATTAAAGTATGTTTGAGAAGAGTCCAAGATGTATAATCTGTCCTTGTCATATCAAAAGCGGCTTGATACGGAAATACTATCAAGCCAATCACTATGGCGAATATCATTAACAAATCCCACCAGTGCCTAAGGCATATAAATCGACATTTTTAATACTAACATAAATTCTGAATAAATGATATATCTAAATTTCTTAATACCTGAACATACTGAACGGATGAATAATAAACGTGTGATGCAGCAAGTGGCGACGTTTCTCGTAATCGATTGAAGCATGACTTCTAAGGAATCTTCGAGCACTGTGACTCTTATGAGATGCCACGAAGAAATCACGGTTACATTTAAAGCGGCTACAAAAGCTTTTATTTCGTTTCTTTCTACAACTGTCCGTTACTTCTCCGTTTTCGTCTACCTCGTGCGGACAATTCTCGTATACATTCATTCTGAAAGCTTTTAGATTAAAATAAATAACTAAAATACAATTACGTAAATTATATTTTGAAATATTAGGTTATGTTCAAAATTAAAATTCATTTTTAAACTCGCTTTCATAATTGAAACAAATACATGTTGCAGCTCTTTATAAGGAAAATTTTTGCAAAAGTTCACGTCACATTTTTAATAAAATTATATTTACATTATTAAAACAAATTCATAAATAAAATAATTTCAAGGTTTTTTTGTTGAATTTAAAACTTTTTAATAGCAGTCATTGCAATAAATATTTTTTCATTCAATGTTATACTTGGCGCCATCTCTTTTACAGGTACTGAACTTTATTAAGGGTTTGTAAAAGAAAAAAATCAATAAAAGTATTATATTTAGTAAGATATGCATAAATAAAAAGAAGAATAATCATAATAATACGGCAAAGTAGCATTTATTTATATAATACAAATTCGTTAGATATACAATTGTACTACTAATTCAATTCAACCATTAGAACATGTTTATTCTTTTAAAAATGCTGATAAGTATATAAAAATCAATATAATAAAGTTGAATCATAATTTAATTAATATGTAACAATTTTATTTACAGAGAGATATCTAAATATTACAATATTGAAATTGTTGTTTATAAAAAAAATATCTATAACAAAAATATTCTCTTAATTAATGGTAAATGATATCAAATACTATTTTACTGAAATATTTTAGATTTATTTCTATAAAAAATGTTATTTAATGCATTCTTTATTTTACGTTATTTTAATTTAATTTAATAAATAATGTAATACAAATAAATATTCACAAATGTAAGATTAAATAGGACCAAATGGAAAATCAAATGTTAAAAACTACACTGTACAATTATATATTTTATATGCGTTTGTATAAAAATTATATAATATGTTTTAAGTTCCCAGCAGTCGATAATAATTTATCAGTTATGTCTCGATAAAAGAAAAATTTATGCATAAAAGTTTAACAGGTCCATTTTATATGTAGTTTCCACTTTAATTGAAAAGACTAAAAGTTTCGAAAATATAATATTAATTTAAACTCATATCAACAATAAAATTATGATGCACATTAGATACATTAAATTAATTTTTTATCATATTGCAAATATACCTTCAAATGCGATGATGTCTTTTACATTTGCTATTGTCGATAATTGTTACGAAAATTGCCACACACATAAAATCAGTTGTCATCTTATCGACAGTAGGTACCAGATATATATCGACAAAGGTATTACGTAGAGCGTACTATTTTACCGCATGAAAATAATATAGTTCACTAGATTGTTGTGTTTAAAATAAATTTTTATTTAAACTATAGTTATCAAAAGATTATTTATATATGACTGGCACAGACACAACATATATAATGAAATTAATATATAAAGTGTAAAACTTCTAATGTATTGATTTTCTCAGTTAGTTCTTCTTGCTAGGGAAAGATGTCAGCATATATGTGATTTTTTTGGTGCTTAATATTTATGTACGATGAAAATTTTTGAAATTTGTCATTTTAATTACGCTATTATTGATTTAAAATTTATGAGCAAGTTAAATTAGTTTTGTAAAGCAAAGATGTTGTACTAAAAACTTAAATGATTTTCATGTTTTATAAATAACATGAATTTTTAAAACATTTTGAATTTTTATAATTTTTAAATATTGATCAAATATTGATGACTACTACTTATTTATTATATAGTAGTAACAAACTCGATTAGCCGTAAATGAAAAATCTGGCATACATTTCTTCCTCTAAAAGTTCTATTATATCGCGTCATATTACATAGCAGAACAAAGACAGGAAATTCATCAAACAAGCGTTTAGGCAAAAATATTTCTATATAGCCAAAGGTATGCATCGGGCAATCCCCTAAGTATTTGCCGAAGCACTTGTCGGACGCCGACACCGGCAGCCTCCGGCCAAGTTTGCAAAATACGCCGACCTCCAGCGGCAGGGACCAGGGTTCTTCCCCCGGTCTTTGTTGGCGGCGCTCATATCGACAATTACACGAGTTTCCGATTAGTACCTATAAGGATCGAAAGCAATCTCTTCTGGCTCCGGGGGCCGCTGGGAAGCGACGCAATTAGGGGAGAACATAAATCCTGCGGAGTTTAGCACACTTCCTCACACAGAGAGCCGAGCGACGAGCTCCAGATCGGGAGAATACAAATCAATCAGTTGGTAACGGCTGACTGCGCATTTAATTTCCAACCTCGCCACCCCCTGCCGCCTGAACGTGCTGGCCTCGCGTTGTATGGACAAGCCGGGGGAGGCAAGTGCTCAAAGGCCTCGCCCGAGTGAGAGAGAGAGAGGCAGAGTGGACACTCCACCGAAGCTCGATATAATAATCGTTCGATTAATTAACGCTTCGGGATTGTTGGCCGCGAGAGCGCACGCTCCTTGTTGGCTACAGTAACTGGAAAGAGTGCAAGGGCACGTTTTTTTCAGGCTTTATGATTTGCAGAGTAATTAAAGGGATTTCGAAATTCAAATGGTTCTGTACTAAAAGAAACGCGACGAAATTTTCGTAGGTGTGATTTTTTTTCCTTCAGCAATTTCTTGAATAATTTTAACGCAAGTTGCACCGCATTATCATTAGAATTTTTGTTGAAATTATAACTTTAAAAGTATATGTAATTGCCACTGCTTATTTGTTTCAAGTAAAAGACAATTTTTAGATAAACGATTGAATATAATGTAATGTAAATTTATTAATCTACGGAATCGGAACAATTTTGAAGAAAGAAATAAAAAAATTCAATTGTCTGTCAGGTTTTGACTAAAAAGTGTAATTCTTTCTTTAGAAAAAAAGCAAGTAAATATCTAAAGTAATAAATGTTTCTATGAGATCTAGAACTATTTAAAAAAATAACTGCATAAATAAAATGCATTTGTTGTATTAATTTCATTTTAAAGTTCAATTTACAACTACAAGCATAAATATTGTCAAATAAGAAGAAAAGATCTTGCATGCAGAAAAATATTGTTTCTGTTCCTAAAATAATTTGAAAATTATAAATAAATTAATTCACTTTATTTCCATCATACATAAATATAAAATTTTCAAGTTTAAGACCTAAAACCGACATGTATTTGAAGTCTATATAACTAAATGGCATATTCCGCAAAAGGCATGAAACTGGTAAATGGCTCTCGGCTCTTTAACCGCTAATTTTACTGCAATTTTTATGATCCGCATCCCTCTTAGTTGGCAGGGCATTTATTTCGAAATAGTCCGAACGAGCAGACTATTTATGAGCACTTGATGAACGATTACTTTAGCCCGATTTGACTTACGTCGTTCGACAATGGGTACAAGAGCGGCAGTTGCACGGTGCGCTGCTCACGACGACGACGGCGGCGGCGGCGGCGACGCGTTCTATCACGATATCGCCGTGGGGGTGACTTAGGGAGCGAAAGCGAGCATCGAGGACGTAACTGGTCCGAGGTTCATCGAGTGTTAAATTGCACGTGCGATTCTAAAGACTGGCTCGACGTTTAATTAACGGATAAGCAATAAAACGGCCTTGGCTGCGAATGGGAAGGAGCTCGAATTTGACTGGAAACCGATGAATTGGGCTCCCTTTCATTGTCCCGTCATCAATTAACGAATCTTCCATTCTCTTACTTGCTAATGAGTTTTCCACTTTTCTCAGTTTTTTTTTCTCTCTTCCCCGCCGAGCAACTTTAAGAACAATAGGCCAAAATTGCACCGTCGCTCGAAAAAAAAAATCGCCCTTTTTGCAGAAAAAATACCCGGTTAAACTTGAGTAATTTGTAGAGAAAATGAGAATAGTAAATTTATTTCGGAAGAAAGGGGAATAAAAAGATCTTTCTCCCGGACAATTTTTATTGGATTTTCCTTACAACATTTTCGACTTTTATTAAAATATCCCGGCATACCAAAATATTTTGTAAGCAATAAAAAAATGTCCATCCGCTCCCGAGTTCTTTTTTATTAAAAACGGCTTTTTTCATAAAACTCCCATAAAGCAAACTTTAAAAAAAAATAAAAAAAAATAAAAACCTAAAAAAAAAGAAAAAAAAATAGGAAAACAGAGCAATAAAACGATCGGGGGTCCGGAAAAGAAGGGCGCTCGAAAACTATAGATTCCGGGTCGGGGTAAAAATCTCCGAGCATCCCGGTCTCGAGATATCGAAATCGAAAATTGAGATTGGCAAGGCAGTTAACAACCGGCGTAGCTTCCGCGTCGCGAAGCACACGGGACGACGAGGACGTCGGCGGCGGCGGCGGCGGCGGCGGCCGAAGCGCGCGCAGTAACGCGTTGTTATTGCTTCCGGGCTCGCTGCCGTATATACAGACAGATGCAGTTTCCAAGCAACCCCATTCCAGGGCGATTCCTTGGTCGATCCCTCGCGAGACTCGACAGAGAGAGAGAGAGAGAGAGAGAGAGAGCTCGTATAGCCCGAGAGATCCAGCTTACCTCTAACCCGGCGGCGGCACTCGCCGCTGGACGTCATTGCCAAGCAAGTTTATGGCCCAGACCGGCGCCCATAAACTGTACGAATGGTAAATCTACCGTAAGATCATCCCAGCCGAAAATGATGTATTGTAGCTTTCTGGGAGGGACGAGTAGAGACCACGTATGCTCTCCGTACTCTCTGCTTCCCACATCCCGCACTGCGGTTAGCTTCGAGAGAGAGAGAGAGAGAGAGAGAGTCGAGGAGTTCTTCTTCCTCCCCCTCCCGCGGGCCCGTCGATATATATACGCAAAAGCCGAGAGGGAAAGAACGGCCGGGGGAGGAGATTTTTATATTTCTGCCCTCGGCCGTCCGGTTACACACTAGAACGGACAGCGAGATCGAATGTCAGAAAACTTCATCGGTATGCCGCGCGTGCCGGGCCGACGCGGCGCGCGCATATCCGAGGATAGCTTAAAAAACCGGGCGGATAAAATATTTACGGGCTGCTCGTGCACGCTCGGGGTTCTGCGCCAATCAACCTTCGATGTATCGTCATTTTTCCTTGATAAGGGAACGCTGCTTCATTTCAATTTCGCACCCGGATCAGATCAATGTATATGCTCTAGATGGATTTTGATGGCAATTCGGGAGTGCTTTTAAAAACCATTCCATTAAAGTGTGTGCCTGTGTTAATATTTACCCAGGGTATCAAATCACCCTCGACAAAGCCTGTTTTCGTAGACGCGCAAGAGAAGTCTCAGAAATCCGTTAATTTCCCGATCAGCCTTTCGCTAATATAAAAACTGTCGGCTCCGCCGCCTCTTCCCAGCCTCCCTCGACTATATTTTCATTGGCTCAATGCGAGAGCAAGCCGAGTTCCGCGAAGTTAAGCTACGGCGAAAACGCGCTCCTTCCCGTGCGCTCGACCGAGCGGAAGGCTCTCCTCTCTCCCATTGTTGAATAATCAGGTGAAATCCCGCGCGCGCGCGCAGATAGCGGCGGCAGCCGGCTAGTAGACGCGCGGCGTTACGCGACGATTATGTAACCGCTGATAAGTTCGAATAAGAGGGAAGAGGAGCGAGAAGGGACGGGATCCATCTCCCGCTGATTCTTGCTCCGCGGACCGTTAAGGATCTATCGGGCGCGGCTATTGTTGACTCGTGGCCTGTGTGTGTGCGCGCGCGTGTGTGTGTGCCTGGCACGGAGACGGTTGATCCTGTGGAGAATTCTGAAACGGCCGCGCCTTTTCTTTACGGATCTCGCCTTCGACAAATACGAGATTTCGACCCTTTTTGCAGGCTTCTCTTGCCCGGGCGACTGTTTTCAAAACAGTTTATCGCTGACAGCTGGGACGATATCCTTTTGCTAATGTTTGTTGAACGCCGTTTATGATAGTTTAATGTAAGGATAATGAAAATCGTCTCGGGGAGTTGTGTTGTAATTGTGTTTTTATATACCTTAATATTTATACCTCGATTCAATGCTTTGTACATTATCTTTTAACGCGGTAATACTTACATTGTAGTTCTATTTATATAGTCTACAAATAGTGAACTATTTTTTGATTGCAAAATTTTTTAATCCGTTCTTCCTGAATTGCTATTAAATTGTTCTCTTTCTTCCCAGTGTAATGTGTAAAATTACATTTTTTTTATGTACTTTTGCCTGAGCTTTTCAAATTCAGTCTCCTGATACACTATTTGTCGCCAATTTAAAAAGGTGGTGGCTTGATTTAGCGAAAACTTTTCAAAAAATTAGTATCAACTTCGTTGCAGAATCTGTCGGTTCTTTAAACGTACGAAATATCATATAAGAAAACCCCTAAATTTATCTTGTCTTGAATTATCTTGGGTCGCCATTTTGTCCGAAGGAATGTGTAATCACCAAATGTAAATTCAAAAGTAAGTGTATATGAAGTAAAATTGAGAATCTATCTACCTAATATTAATTTGTTGTTTCAAGTTTTATCATCTCCAGCGAGTGTGAGCGAGCGAGAATTTTGGCTAGTAATAAATAATGTCGAGAAAGAAGAAAAATTGAAAAATTAAGAATATAATAATTTTTCCTGAATCGACCATATGAAATTTGAATCCACAGACCATCTTATCTTTTAGTAGAAGTATAAATATACCACCAGACAACAAATTTCAATATATGATTTGAGTACGGGTTTATATTAAAAAAATACACTCATTTGATTAAAATTTTTAAGAATTCAAATTTCTTTTTTGTTAAACCGGCAAAAGTTCAGGCAAAAATACAATATTAAAGAATTAGTTTCAAAACGATTGGTTGATTTTCTTTCAAGCAGCACACTGAAGAATAAAGGGTAAAATTCAGGCCATTTCAGAACGAAACGGGATAATCCGAATTATTATATTAGTTGCAGTGACAATCGCACGGATTAAAATTAAATTTCAGAAATCTTTTCCTAGCTGTTTAGTACTATTAAACAAAAAGTGGAAAAAGTGCAATTAACATTGCGTCTCATTAGTGCAATAATTTCAAAAGAAGCTTACAAAACCGTCTGACGACGAGCCCTCCAGGCAACCGCACGGCCATTACTCATCTTACACTTGGCCTCATCTGTTTCCCCCCAAGAACACGCGCTTACTTTTCATCGCAGCCGCAGCGGGATTTAACTCCGATACCAACACCTGTGCTTACCTGCACCTCGAGTGTGATGAACCGTGAACAACGGAAGGAACACGAGCCGAGGGCCAAATCCACGAGGCCGCGGCATTGTGCGCGATCACGAGGAGTTAATAATCGAACTCGGCTTTTCCTTTCATCCCCCCCGACCATTATGGCGTCGGTAGAGAAAGGAAGAGGAGGAGGGGTGATCGCGAAATGAGCTCACGGGCTCGCGCACGCACACGCGGTACAAAGTCTTGCGGAGGTAAAACCTCTCTCTCCTTTTCTCCGGCGCTCTCACTCTTTCTTTCTCGAGTACCTGGCTTTTCAGCGCGCGGGCTCCAACGATCGGATTTCGTGCTTCTTTATGCCGCCGCGGGGGGAGAAGGGGTATTATACGGAAGAGGGAGAAATCGATCGCGGCTGCAGATGCAACAGCACCTGACGATTCATCCTTGCTCGAGAGTTATGAATCAATTGTGTTCCGATTTGTGAAATAATCCGGCACACTTGAAATATGGTGCTTCAAATTTTCTGAATTAAATAAAAACTGTTTTTATTAGTAAAGAAGATTGAAGTTATGAAGCGAGGAGAACGCGATCTCCTTGTATTTGCATCTGCAGAATTTTAATCTCCATTTTTATTCCAAAAAATTCAAGGATAATCAATATAAATATCGAGTCGGTTATTAAATTTGTATTACAAGTTATAAACTATTTACATGTAAAATTAGATATGATGATTAATTACTTTTCTATCATTTCTTTTACTCCCAGTTAAAAAAACGTCCAAGACACGACCCTCCGTATACTTCTAATAAACCACTTATCTCTATTTCAGCGCCCGAGAGAAAACAAACAAAATTATATCTCCTCCAATAAAGAAAATCTTTCTCCGCATAATACCGTAATTAGTGCTACAATTACAGCCCGGCTCGGTCGGGAAAAAAAAGAGACAAAGCACCAGCCCGACTGCTCATTTCCAATCAGTGCGCAGCTTGGAGCCCCGCCCGCACGATAAATCCAACAATGCAACGAAGCAATTAAAACGAAACTCGCGAAAGAATCAATTATCCACCCGCGGCTGCGGGCGTCAGCGTCCTTCATTAAAAAATGCGAAGACGACTGTGCATCAGAAGGCGCGACTCCAAATGCACACATCCGGGGAGCATCTGGCTGCTGGTTTTCGTCCAGAGTAGAGAGAGAGATAGAGAAAGTTGCCGTTGTCCCGGCGTTACTTCCGTGACGGTGAGCTTGAATGCGCGCCGATAGTCGAGCCTACCCAAAGTCGTCCGCGGGTCTTGCACGTATTTTTTCGCGGTGCGTGTGTGTATCCGAGTGCGGCTCTGAAATAATAATAGAAGAATAAAAAAAAGCGAAAGAAAAGGGAAAAAGTAATAATCTCGGGGATCTTTTAAAATCCATCGAAGCAGACGAAGCCGCGCCGGATTGTGTCGTGTGTTAGAGGCATCTCCTTCTATCTTTATACCGCCGCCTCTATCTCTCCTCGCTTCTAGATCACTCCTTTTTCCATCTTCCCTTTTACTCCGCCGCGAATATCTCCGACTTTCCTCCTTGTTCACTTTTTTTTTTCCCCCTTTCTTTCTTCTACCCCTTTTCCCTCTCGGTTGTTTTCCATCTCTCTTCCTCCTCGCCTCGACCGCATTGTCTGCCTTTCATTTCTGCCTTCTTTTTCTCCTCTGTCCTTTTCTAATTTCCTCCGCCATTCATCTTTCTGCGCGAACTCTATCCCTCCCTTCACCCCCCCCCTCGGTGCACCTCTTCGAGCTGGAATATATCTCCTTCGGAAAATCTTCTTCTCCTACGGCACGGAACGAGAGCTTGCATTATGTGCTGGAAAGAATGGAATAGGAGTGAACACGTGCCTGTTGTGCGAGTGTCGCGCGCATGTATGTGTATGTGTATGTGTGTGTGTGTGTGCGGAGTTCGCGGTATGTAAGATTGCGCTGCTTGCTAGAGATGTCGACGCTGAGACAGGCACGATTACGTACACCTCTTGTAGTTGGATATATGTGATAGATATTCATGCAGATATTTGCTTAAAAATGGATTACTTGCAAATATTTCATGAATTACTTGTGCTAAAGAGTTATCAACATTCAATTTAAATGTAATGTATCGACTACTTAACTATGTAACTTTAGCATTAAGGTTCTCGAGTAAGAACGTTGAAAATAAAATAAAATGTTTCTAAAAATCATTATATCACTTGTGATATTCATTTTCAAAAATGAATGCCAAAAACCATATCTTGGGATAGAAGGCAACATTTTGAAAACAAAAAATATTCGTAACGTTTTTAACCTAATAATATAATAGTTTTGAAGATTTAATGTTGATAAAAACTGATAATCTACCTAATATTAATTTGTTGTTTCTCCGGTCCTCGAAATCGTGACTCAGCACTTTTAGTATTTTATTATATTCTTCATTGCACATATATACCCAAGTTTTATCATCTCGAGCGAGTGTGAGCGAGCGAGAATTTTGGCTAGTTACATTGAAAGTCACTAGTTTTTAACATTTAATATTTTCAGAACTAATCATAAAATTAAAAAATGTTATCGCAGTTGTTGTCCAGAAGTTGTTGCCTTCTATATCAAACATAATATATTTTTCGACATACATTTTTGGAAGATCCTGCATAAAATAATTAAGTTTTAATGTTAAGGTGGCCCTTTACCAGGTCGTATCAAGTTAAGGGGGCACGCAACTACGAAGCACCAAACTGCGTTCAACTAGCTAGTGCTCAAATAATATTTGGTAGAATGTTCCCAAAAAATTCTGGGAGATTCTTCGTCTTCTAGATTCCTAACTTTATTGTTAAAAGTAAAAACATTGTTTTTCTTTATCCAGGAAAAATTGTAAACTAAAAGAAAAAAACTTTAAAAGACAAAAGTCTGTTATGAATTTTCGAAATTCGAAATTTTTTTGATACAACATTGTTTGCTTACATCTTATAAATGTGTGTTTAAAATTTCACATCTTAATATTTTAAAGAAAAAATTTAGGAAATAATCTTGTGAAATAAAATCGCGCGGCGGCACGATTTTTTTGCCGAATTTTTGAAGTTCTTTTTACGTTTTGGTTAATAACTTTTCAAAACGTTTGGCGATCTTGAGTCCCTAAGATACTAATTGATTCGAAATTAAATTATCTTTCATTTGGTTATACTTTCATTGGTGTGAGCAATTTCTTTCTATGTAATTTCTCACATATGACAGGGAAAATAATTTCTTCCCATGTATTTCCCTGGTAGCTCTATAGGTACTCTCTAGTCAGTTGAGATATTAAAAAAAATTTCTTTTTAAACACTTTATTATCGCCCGAATAGTATTTAAAAAAAAATTTCCAAATTTTTAGTATATTTTGATGTATTATTTTGTTTAATTTTGTTTAAATAA
>JAWWML010000036.1:1566855-1583648 GCA_035047165.1 Ormyrus rosae
CTTCTCTTTTAAAAATAACATAGAAAGAAATTGCACACACCAATGAAAGTATAACCAAATGAAAGATAATTTAATTTCGAATCAATTAGCACCTTAGGGCCCCAAGACCGTCAAACGTTTTGAAAAGTTATTAACCAAAACGTAAAACAAAACATCAAAAATTCATGCCGCCGCGTTATTTTATTTCACAAGATTATTTCCTAAATTTTTTCTATAAAATATTAAGATCTGAAATTTTAAACACACGTTTATAAGATGTAAACAATGTTGTATCAAAAAAATTTCGAATTTTGAAAATTCATAACAGACTTTTCTTTTGAAGTTTTTTTTTAGTTTATAATTTTTCCAGGAAAACAAAAACAATGTTTTTACTTTTAACAGTAAAGTTAAGAATCTAGAAGACTTGAAGAATCTCCCAGAATTTTTTGGGAATATACTACCAAATATTCTTTGAGCACTAGCGAGTTGAACGCAGTTTGGTGCTCCGTAGTTGCGTGCCCCCCTTACTTGATACGGCCTAGGGAAGGGCCACCTTAAATTAGACATAATGACATCCTTAAAATTAGAAATTGTTTTTTTAAAGTTCATTTATATCATAGTTTTTATATTACAACTCTTTTTATTACTGGCCAGAATTTCGTTGAATTGGTTTAAAAATATTTCTTACATTCTAAAAATGTATAATATAAAAATTATATATATTAAATGGATTTTGTTGTTTTTTTATTGTAACAAACCTTTTAGAGAATTTTTATAAACAAGAAAGAAGACATTTTTTTTATAATTCTTTATTTATACAATCATAAAAGCATACTACTGGAATGATTTTACTCCATTTACTTATTACTAGTTTTTCTTATGAGTATATTATGATTCTAAGGAATTTGTTGTTGTTGCAGAAGGACCATGTATGGAAGGAAGTATGGCACACAACTTATGAAGCGACCACATCGGCACATTGGATACTTGCGCCTTATACATAGGCCTACAAAAATATTCTATATTTTATATTTGCGAAAATATAATGTGAGAAAAAAGAGTTTATGCAATTTATTATAAGAAATTATGATATTTATTTTAATTTATCTGTACAGTTATATTTTAAAAATAAATTTAATAAATTGATTGACAATAGATTTTATTACCTAATACCAATGTTGTCTCCGTGAAGATGAACAAGATTAACAGTTTAATACACAACCCTAAATACATGGTTACTGTAAATCTAAATTAAGAAATAATTATGGGTTTCAATTCTTCACTCAATTTCACAAAAGTTTTACCGAATGTTCTCTCTGCTAGTTAGCCTTTATACTGTCGTTGAAATGCTTAAATTAAATTATCTTATCTTACATATTATGAAAACGTTGTTTACTCTAAAATTATAAAAAAAATTGGGTTTTTGTATATGATTCATTTTATTTGATAATTTTGGAAGTTGAAAAAAACATCTTGCAGAAATTCAGATCATGTTTCTGAGTAAACCGATGAAAATAAATGTGTTGTTTTTGACCGAAACACTAATTATTGCTAGTTATTTCAACAACACATTATTTTAACAATGCACGGCCGCAATATTTTTTACATAAAAATGTTTCAACGAGATTGAAATATAAGTCAGTATGACAATCTTCGTCTCCTCCCGCCGGCAAACTCCATCTGTCTTTGAAGCAGACGTTAGCACGTTAAGGAAAATCCCGGGGACGGAAAATTCGTCGAAGCCATCCCATAGAGTGTAGAAGAGCGTCGGCATCTCGCACCTAGAATACTAGAGAGCATCGAGGCGCAATATCTCTCGGGTCGGATCTTCCAATCTCACCATATATCCAGCCCGAAAGAGGGAGAGAGAGAGAGGAAAGATCGGGGGAGGGAAGAGGGCGAGAGCGAGGCAGGAGATGGCGGAGGAGTCCGTCCTCGAAGGTCTAGGGTCGAAAAGGGACCGCAGTGAGGCGAAATTCGGCGTGTGTCCATCCGTCTTTCGATTGGAAGCGAGGCGTCAGGGATCGGCCCTCCAGTATCAATCCGAGCGTTGATACACATCGCTTGCATGTGTGCATACCGTGAGCGACAGAGGCGAGAGATATATATCTAGCCGGCGAAACGGCCTACCTAGTCAGATAGAGAGAGAGAGAGAGAGAGAGAGAGAGAGAGAGAGAGAGAGAGAGAGAGAGAGAGAGCGAGAGAGAGAGAGAGAGAGAGAGAGAGAGAGAGAGAGAGAGAGAGAGAGAGAGAGAGAGAGAGAGAGAGAGAGAGAGGTTGCCTGGCACGGCTGCCTGGCTATCGAGCGACGCCGATGCAATTCCAATTCCTGGCTGTCAGCGGCAGAGCTGCGGGAGAGAGAGACGCGTCCATTCGGGAGCAGCCTCCCGTGAAATCCCGCTCGCTTCGCCCCCTCTCTTTCTCAATTTCTCTGCTCTCTCTCTCTCTCTCTCTCTCCCCCCGCGTATATATGGATTATTTCTCTTTTGCTCTCCGGCCCCACGAATTTCCCCGGTCCCTCTTGTTTCCTCTCTGCGGCGCTCCCTCGAACCGCAGAGAAGCGAACGTCGAAATACCTAGCTGCCACTGCTGCCGCCGCCGCCGCCGCCGCTGCCGCTGCTGCTGCTCCCATCAGCGTTAATGCGTCAATGCGTGACCTCGCGAGCACCGAATTTCCTATAGCTTTCCTCCAAATTGCATACGGCGAGCGAGCGCGCTCTCTGTTATTGCCGCGATCTTTCGGAAACTGTCTGTCTTGCTCTAATAAAGCGTGTACTTGGTGCCTCACTTTTTGCCGGCCTCGAGGCCGCAGGGCCGAAAATGAGAATGGTTTTTGCGAACGTCGCCCGAGTAATTATTTGGGCAAATTTGTTCATCGATTTGCGGAATACTTTTATCGCTGTTTGATCAAATTGTTGATTGGGTTTTCATGGAAAGTACGAACTTTTGCAGCAAATATTGATAAATAGTTCAATTTAAATATTTGTTTTTTCAATAGATTCAGTAAAATTCCCATTTGTATTTTTATTTCAGAATAAAATGAAATTGGTCTAGAAAACTGCACTTGATATCTGCGTTTGGATTCTATAGATTCCTATGCATCATATAAAAGCATAATTTTTTAATTTAATACATTCAATCGATTCACAACATTTTGTCTGACCAAATCTAAGGACTTTCTACTTTTTTATAAAAAAAATTTATCTAGACTCGAAAAAGTTTTAATGCAATTTTTTGCAGCGAATTCTAAGCAAGCAGCAAACACAAAAAAGTATTTAATCTTAGATTTAACATATTAGTACTCCCTAAAAGCACAGGAGCGATATCGAAAATCCCGCTCCCGCAAAAACCGCCTTAAGTGATTAAACTTTATAACGCGCGGTGGCCGCAATCCAGCCAAAGACGAAAGAGGGAGCAAGCGGGAATTTTTGAAAGTCAAACAATGTAGCGGGAGTGCACCTCCGTAGAGTGGTGTGTACGCGCAAGGAGAAAAATTTCCGGGCGCGCGCCGCCGCCTGGCAATCATAGGCAAAATATTCCCTCGAATCTCGGGGCGTGCGAGCGACAACTCGTTACCATAGGGATGCAGTCACCGACTGCTGACGGCTTTTCGACGTGTACACAGGCCGGGCGCCAAAATGCAGTGCTGTCGAACACGTGTGATCTCTGTCTCTCTCTCTCTCCCTGCGGTCGACTCCGCGCTGAATTCCGAATGTCGCGCCTCGCCATTGTCGTGGCCGCGCTCTCTCGCGCTATTTTCCGTGTGTGCCGCGCGCGCGCAATCGTGGAATTGAATTTTATTCCATTTTGAAACACGTCCGCCCCGACGGCGAGGCTCGCTGGCTCAGATAGAGTGGAAGCCTGGACCAAAAATCATTCGGGATTCGCCGGGAGTTTAATGAAATTCGCCCGACCGCGTAGGCCGCCCGGAATACTTCGTAGCTTTTGCCTACGAGCTTTTTTCCGCCCGTTGTTCCATTGTGAGCTTTCGAAAGTAGTGCCAAGCGCATTTTTTTTTTGTTCCTGGCTTTCGGCGTCGCCACTGGATCTGCTGCGGATCTGAAACAGATGTATTTCATTATTGGACGATTAAAGTGAAAAATAAATTTATTCATATATATGTTTTCGGTAATTAAAGAGGCAGGTAGACTCCTGGATTTAGCTGGATCATTTTATTTTTAACTTTAACTTCACAGTCGGCGGCAGATTAATTAAAAAATTTACAAAATTAAATGTTTTAATAATTTTGATCCATTCAAGTTTAATTTAAATTTAAGTATTCTTTGTATTTTTGTGAACAAAAATGTAATTATTTTACATAGGATTTTATTTTAATCATGGAGTTGGACAAACGAATTTTTTAAATAAAGTATAAAATTAAAACTTTAACAATTTGCCCTTTATACTAATTTATTATCATTTATTTCTTTTTTAATTCGTTTAAATTTTGTCAATTTTGTCCTCTTATCAAGTTGTATTATACTTATTCGAATATTCAGAATTAAAATTTATGCGTGCAATATATTCGAATAAATACGTACTGTTGCAATGACAATTTTACATTGTCATATAAAATGAATGATTACGTTACAGAAAAAAATCTTCTCACAAATCATAATTACAACTACTACTCATCGATACGGAATAGTTGGCGCAATAAGTATCACTTTAACTTTGTTAGAGTATAACCGCACCAGCCTATTCCCATACGCGATATAGCCGTGATTTCTATAAAGGTCCTTTGGGACTCTGCAATTCTTTCTCCGCGTTCGAAGACTAACGAGAACCCCCGATGTGAAATATCGGCCACACGCTAAACTGAACTTTTCTGCTCTGCGGGGGTTTTTTTCCTTCCCAAAGAACCCCCACGGACGTGTACATTGATGCTCATGCAAAACCAGGCGCTCGCCTCCTGCTAATAAGAGCAGCCGTTCCCACAACAAATCACAGCTCTCTAAAAAGGGGTAATTCTTGTTAAATAAAGGGACTCTGTTATTATTTTTCAGCGACAAAAAATTTTGCGGTATAAAATACTTTGAGAATAAAAAATATTGCAAATAATGATAAATAAAAATTCCTTTTTTGTAAAAACTACGATTAATTGTAAAGTACGTATTTTAAGTTATTTACTTTTAGTGAAAAATCAACCAGAATTCTTTATAATAGAATTCTATCGTTTCAGATAAATCAATAAAAGCAAACATTTTCTACAAGCTTTGATGTTATAATGCAGAGTGCTGTTTAAAAAAGCGAAAATTGAATAATATTACGATGCGATGTGAACGCATATCGATGACACAACATACCAAAATCTTTCAAACGGCCCCACGCAGATGATGCATCAATTCGGTACGGAAGCGCCGAGGGACCAATCAAGCGACTTGAAAAAAAAAAAGAAAAAATAATAGACGTTTATCGCTCGTACACGTGTACCGGAGCTCGCCCCTTTCCCCCCTCGGAGCGTCTCGTGAAATTCCCTCTTCCTGTCGCCCTTAGAATACTACCCTTTCTCCCGCCTTTCCACCCTTTTTAGGTTCAAGGGTGGCACCTACTCACGGCGGAACATGACTTATGAGAGTCGCGATGCATAAGGTCGCGCTGCTTACGTACGGCGAGCTCTCCGCGTAATGGAGTTGCACGACTGTGTCGAGCGCTTCATCATTTTGACCCCTTCGGACAAAAGCACTGGGCGGCCTTTGTTGACGTGACGAATTGTTAGTGAGATTTATTCGCATTAAATGATATTTATGAAACGACGACGACTTTGATGCTCGCTTGGAAATCGGCTGTTAAGATCGAATTTGCACTTTATTATGATGCATTACGCGAATAACGAGGACATTGTTTTAATACTTTTTTATGCGATTTAAATAAATATTTACTCTATTATTTATGAATGAATAAATGCAAGTGAACGTGAAGTGATGTACATTTAAAGTAACGATTTCCAAGAGAATTAAATTGTTAACTACATTTATAAATAATAATAATTTATTGTTAAAATAAGTACTGAAAAAAAAATACTTCTCTGATTCGATTTCTTTATTCGAGAAAAACATATATCTAATACATCATATGTAGACATGTGCACATAAGCTGTCCAACGAGTGCTGCCATCTGCTGACTTGAATAATATTTCGCAAACTTTCTAGTAAGTCCTCTTATCTTTTAATAAATAGTTAATTAAATAAACAAACATGTTAAGTCACTTAGACAGTGTTTGTAAATTATTCCACGATTGTTCAATTACAACTTGCAGTTAATAAAGTTACAATAACCGAAATAGTAGTACGTCTTTCTTATATAAAGATGAAAAGTGCACGGTAAAGGTGTAACTTTAAAATCTTCTTGATACAAAATAAATTCGAGTGATTAATAAGTGTAAATTTTTAAATATACATACTAATGATGATAATTATTAAATAATGTATATGCTGAAAAATTATTTTCATTTAAATACGGGAACCAATGTAGGTGGCAAACATCCTTATCAAGAATGTGCACAGTAACAATCAATTAGTTACTTAAAACTGTACCTAATCATTAATGATATAGAATAAACAAAAATCAACCTTTTTATTTTTTATAATTATATTAAATTTTAATTATGACAAACAAATTGGTAAATTCAACTTTTTTACAACGTCACTTTACCATAATAACCAAATCCTTTGGAGAGCTAATTTTTAACGTCGTGAGTAAGTCAGTAAAATCTATAATGAATAATTTTTTTACTTTGCTATTTGAAAAAAATTAGGTGTTTTGTTTGATTCTTTGAAGTTGAATTGAAAACATTAAAATAATGTACTGCATTCGCGAAAGCTCTTTTCTCAGAAGCAGATTTCATTACAAACTAAAATGACAAACGGAATAAAACGTGTCCCATTTGATACCTTTCCCGCATAACTACATGAATTGCAGGTAGCCGGAAAGCCGTCGGCGCAGCTCCACGAAAACGATGCGCAAAGAATCCCTCCCTTTTAGCGAGCTTGTAACGCAAATGTGCTATTCATCTTTTTAATGAATACAAAAAACGAGCGAAAGACGAGCCGTCCAGTCGCCGCGGAGCTCTCGGGCAAATAAAAAATTCTAAAAAGCTCCCGCGGCAGCTTGACTTAATTAATTAAAAATGAAGTTTTACGCTACCTTCGCAAGAACTCGCGGCCGGCTTTGTTTACTCGTCACGCGCGAGAATCCCATGTTTTTCCCTCTCGTTCCCGGCGACTTTTGCGAGGCTCTTTGCCCCGAAACGACCGTCGTCGCCTTCCCTCTGACCTGACATAAAAGTAGAAACAGCCGGGCTGCGACGCGACCCGGAGACAGAGAGCCGCGCTCACCATACACAGAGGGAAGAAAAAAAGCGGGAGGCCGAAGGGCGGAGATTAAGGGCCGGCGAGGAGATGAGTTTGTTAAAAAAAAAGGAAAGAGGCAAGAGCGGGATGAAGAAGGCAGAAGCGGGCCAGCAGTACGCGTCAGAGACATCAAAGAGACAAGACGAAATGAAATCCAACCGCGCGCTCTCTTTCTAGCCCTGCAGGCCGCTCTTCCGTTATCTACTCTTTTCTTATACACGGCCTGTCTCTCTCTCTCGCTCTCTCTCCTTTCCGCCGCTCTTTTTTTACTTCCCCCGTTGCGGCGCGCCATCTTTTTATACACCCTCGCTATACTGCTTCTTCTCCTGCCGCGGAGTGGTGAAAACGCTGTAAGTTGCGTCGGTATTGCAACTCTCGTGTAATATTTTTTTGCAGCTCTCTCTCTCTCTCTCTTTTTTTGTTTCTCCTCGCTGCCTCTCTTTCTTTTAATTTACGCGGTACGGACCTTTGTGACGTATAACCGAATGAGCTCCGAACGGAGAGAAAAAGCTGGATTAAAGGAAAAGACGCCCCAATCAAACTCATTTGAGCATTGCGCTTTTTTGCGAGGATGCTTAAGAAAGTGGATTTACTTATCCAGGTTTTTTTCATCAAAGTTATTCGGGTCACGAATAACGTTTTTTATATTTGAACTGTGTATTTTAAAACTCTGAATCTTTAAGAAAATTTGTAAGAAGTAACGAAATGTGGCAAATATATCTTAATAAATGTTTAACTCTATGTTCGAGGGTCAATTAACAAGAAGAAAAATCGCAATAAAAACTACCCGTTGCAATACCACAGTCTCGCCGCCCATAAAAAGCAAAGACCGAAATAAAAAAATCCGAAACGTCAAATAATTTCCCTCTGAAATTCTCAACCCCAATCCCGCTGAATTAATATCTCCATAAAAGGGAAAAAGAAAAAAAAAAGAAGCCGGAATACTCCCGCAAAGTTTCTTACCCCATGAAGCTTTGTACTTTTCCTCCTTCGGCGCGTATATTCCCAGAGCCGAGGTGGAATAAGAGGGAAGCGAAAGAGAGAGAGAGAAAGAGAGAGAGAGAGAGAGAGAAGCTCCTCTCGCTCGGCTAGCTCGATTCGAATTTTCAACGCTCGCTCGCGGAAGCGATCAGATCATAAATATGTATTCTCTTCCGCGAGCGTTAAATTCATGGAAATTCTTTAATTAAGTTATTTTGGTTTTACCGGTACTCGGCTCGCTCGGCGGCGAGGGATATCCCCGGGGAGGAGGAGGAGGAGGAGGAGGAGGGGCAGGAGCTCGAGAAGCGCCTTGGCCCAAATCCTTGTGAGAAGCGTGCAAGCAGCTTCGGAATCTTCTTAGTCTTCCTTTCCTCGCGAAAGTTTAGCAAGTCGGGGCCGCGGACCTGCGTGTGACATCGCGACGCTTCACGGCTTTGAAAGAAAAGATCGCGCGAAATAAGAAGCGCGCTTATTTCCCCGAGCGAGCTTTACTCATTTTACCGACGAATCGAGAGAATATCGTACATCTTCGCCGGAAGGAAAATTATAAACATAAATTTGCTTTTAAGAAGAATGCGAAGCTCTTTAAAGTTGGGAAACTTGAGAGGCGAGCCGAGCTTTTAAACTGCTCGTTATGCCTGATAAAATGTACTTTTTTTGTAAAGGAAGGTGAAAATATTTAAATCCAATTGTTTCCCAAGTAATTTTTTAAGTTCCTCGACCAGATCTAATATAGTTTAAAAAATATATAAATTTGGATTCAACGTCTCTATAACACCGAAGTGCTTTAAGCTCAAAATATAGAGCAAGAAGCAATAATGAAAATGAAGAGAGAGACAGTAAAAATACATCAACACTCTCTTAAATGAAATTCCGAGTGAATTCATCGGAAACCGCGCGCGAGCACTTCTCGAATTCTAGATAGCGAGCGTCAAAGTGGATACCACCCTCTTCTACATTCAACGGTAGAGTTGCGAATCCAGAGGAATTCGCCTATTCGAACATACACAACCGCTCGATGTACAATTTTATGTTTCACCGACGGCCGCTCCCTCAATCGGAATTAATTTGCCACGTGCTTTGTGACATTAAAGGCGACGCCGACCCAATGACGTTTCGCCTGTTCCACCTTCAAGTGGCAACGCATTTTATATTGGAAGTTGGGATATTTCGGATTATATTTTTGGGTCGTATTATTTCATTCAAAAAATTTTTGAAAAAGCGTTTAATTGCAAATTAGTTGGGGGTAAAACGTAAATTTATCGACGAAAAAAAGCCTTTTCATAACAAGACAGAGCCGACGTTTCGAGCGTTTTTCACCAACTCCCGCGCACCGATCATTACCGACTTATTAGCAGAAAAGTTGAGCGTCGGCGGGAAAAGGGGCTTAAGGAAGCGTGCGCCATGCAAATGAGGGAGAGAATCGAGATCTAAGCGACAGCTCGCAACAAAGCTCGCGGACAATTAAAATCGGAGAGAAAAGGAGTCGGGTCCGAAAAAGCGCGGGGGGGTCTCTGCTCGGCAAGTGGCGAATCGCAGGGCTCAGGTCTCTAATGACTTGTTACCGATGATACCGGCGCGTAACGAGGCTACCACTAAGTGGCGGAGGGTGGCGGCGGCGTCGGCGGCAACTCACACACGCGGACGCGAAATTCCTGGGGGGTCGCGGCGCGGAGGGGGGGCAGAGATCGGAGGAGGGGCAGTTCGGAACCTCCTCGCACTTTAACGCGTTCTCCACCATTATGTAGCCTCGACGACGGCGGTCCAGTTACTATAGCAACACCCGCGCCGACTGACAAGAGAGCTGCCGTCGCTATCCGCAATTTCGCCATCTTTTTTATGCTCCCGGAGCTGGATGTACGACCCCGGCTGTGTGCGGGGGAAACGTTTTTCAGGGCCTTCGGAGTTTCATTAAATTTCGTCCAGAGATGACTACTTTTTTTTTCCAGGGAAATTCTCGTTATGACGCTACCTTTCGCGGCGGGGACGAGATTCTTTAAGAGCACCTTCTGGGCAGCATTTTTTATTAAGTGTTGAGATTATCTCTAAGGTTGTTCAGGTTCTGTTCTGTTTAAAGTTTTGAAATTTGACTAGAGTTAATTAGGAAATGGTGGGAGTACCCTTTTAACATATTAGTTTATTGTACAATGTTTTTACAGATAGATTAAATATTTTATTAATTAGGAGTAGCTCGAGTTAATTAATTAGATATTTCCTAGAAAGCTTCGTATTTACACATTATTTTATTCAATAATTGACAATTTAATATTTATCATAATCTAATTGCTTATGGCATTATTAATAAGCTCTCATTACGCGCGTGTTGCGTACTCCTATGACAATGTTTATATTAATAAAATAAGTTTTCTTTAACTTATTGCATATATTTTTTTTTAAATATTGTACGGGTTAATATGCTAGAAAATATAGAATGATGGTTTAATAATTATATTTCAGACTAAAAATAAGAAAGTTTAATTTATATTTGCGTATCTAATAATTTATAAATAAAAACAAATATTTAAAATTAATGTAGAATTAAAAAGTTTTAAAAGATTTCGTTTCATGCGAGAAACGACGAGTTCTTCAAGCCGGGGTCTAAAGTTCTCAGTTCAATGGAAAATTCACGTTCGAGCTAATTCTTGTAAATTCTCTCGAGGAATCCAAGTGGATCGATCAATCCTTATTGGCCGTTGCAGCTTAATGATTCGCTAAGTAAGATGGTACATTGCGCAGATTCAATGATATAAAATAGAGTGCCAACTCTCATTCTTACTAGTTTCACTTGTTCACACTAGTCTTTTTTAATATAATTTTATTTTTGTACACAATTGGTGTATCGAGTTATTTAATTTATTTACTAAAAATTAATATTTCGATCGGCCACAAATCCAATAGTAAAGAAAACACAGTTACCGCTATTTGCCAATAAAACTCCCATAAAACATGAGAATCGCACGAGCTCCCACGCGAGCCGTGAATCTCAAGCCGTATCGTCGCGCGGTCTTTTCGGCCGCTCCCGAGGCAGCGCGCCGTGACTAACGCGAAATTGCGCGTACCTACTACCTCGGATAATCTCCGAGACGCCTGCACACTGGCCGGCACGTGCGAAAGATACGCGCGGCAAAGGCAACGGGCGACCGGGGCCTCGGCCGGCGGTCCATTGATGAATTGTCCGCACGTGCCGGGCGCGCGCGCACCAACTGCCTAATTACGCGACGATCAGCGGGTGTCTGCCGGCGCCGCCGCGTCCCGCGTACATCGGCCGGACGCGCCCCTCGGCAAAAATGCGAAATTGCCCATTCTTCGCGCCTCGCGGTCGTACGGGCCAGCGCCCCGCCTGCCACTTGAACGTCCGGGGCTTATTCAATAACGGCTTAAACGCTCGCCTATTGCCCGGCGAGTTTTGCATTTTTCGCTTTTTTAATTGTCCGCCGGCCTGGAAAGATGAATTGATTCAGACTCGAAGAACTTTTTTTGGACAAATAATGGGAACGAGCTCTGGGGGCTATGAAAGTAAAATGTGCCTCTGAAAATAAAACTTTTACAATTGTTATTCGCAATGTTCACCGTTTTATTAAATTAATCTCAAGCTATTTTGACAAACGACTTGGCAGCAGTACAAAATACTCGTACCTAATTGACACGTCTTTATTTCAGCAAGTTTTATATATCGCGAGGATACAATAAAAGCTGCAGGACAAGAGCGAGAAATATGGAAACATATTTGGAGCTCGAGTCGATCATTTGTTTTTTGCCGGCTCGCCCTTAAATTTCTCCAGCGTGGCGTTCGTCGTGGATTGATGTGTTTGCCGAGATCCGCTGATAGATGAAGGCGGCCAGGCGCGTGTTGTTGGCGCCCCCTCGATCCCCCCTCCCCTCCCCTATCCACTCCCTCCCTCCGCGGCGCTTTACCTTAACGCAGACAAATGCTTCTTACCCTCTAGGCGAATGCCTCACAGATTTATTATGCGAAAAACGCACCTCCGCGTGCGCTAGTTTCCCGCACCCTCGGCGAGCTCCGCTCTCTCCAGATTTGTCAAAACAACACCCGACGACGTTCTCGCAATGCTGATGCCTTACTATTTTTATAAACTGCTCGCGGGATTTTTTTTATTCGAGTTTTTTAGTTGAAGTGTTTCTTAATGCGGGAATAAGCTTCCGAAGGAATGAAGATAAATCTAATTTTGAAAGAAGCTAAAGCTGAAGGGGTTTTAAAGACGGAGTCATTTGCCTTATCTATTGTTTTTGAAAAATTTATCAAAGATTTGAAGCGATTCTCAGACATTTAATTGGATTAGAATACATCCATTAACCTTTTTATTCACGTTATATTTCCTATTTGTACAGCATCTAACATACTTTTTACACCCCTGTGACACAGTGCACAATTCTTCTAACTGCGCTTTTGTGAGAGCTCCCGCTGAATATGGAATCGAGAGCACTCGAATTTGCACTCTTGAAAAAAAAAAAAAAAAACGTTCTCCCCCGTTCACATCCAATTCACAGGCGGAGAATCGGCCGCGTTCGTTCAGGGGCTGAAATAATAAACTATTGTAAAGTAAGCAAAATTCGTGGGTAAAATCCGGGCGGCTCTCGTTTGCAGATTCTCCCGAGTCAGCAGCAGTAGCAGCAGCGGCAGCGGCAGTCGGAACGCTTTGCTCTCTCTCTCTCTCTCTCGCCGACGCACGAAAGGGTATTTTATGTAGCAGAAGTGATGGCTGGCATTTGTTCGTTATTTCGTAGTGTTTTTGTTTTTGGCGGCCCTCCCTTCCCCCGCGTCGCCGGGGGGGGGGGGGGGGGGGGGCGCAGCCGTGACTTTATTTACGACCGGATAGCGGGAGCGGCCACAAATACAGCGATTCTCCATCTTTTTCAGCCGAGCATCGTTACGCGCGTTTTTATACGCCGCGGAGCGATGATGCGCCGAGGCCGCCGCGACGCGCATCGACTTTCCGTTTAAATTCGCCGAGTTTCTGCGGCTTTCGCGCTCCTCTGCCTCCCTCCCCCCGATGTTACGCGCCGCCGGCGAGTTATGGCGCTGAATAAATCACGGGGTTCGCGCGCGCGACCGTGAGGCCCGCGAGGAGGCGGAGGGGCTGACGAAACATTTTTCCCGCGGCCGCGCGCTCTTTTTCTGAGTGACTATTGTTCTTGCTGAAAAAGTTTGCGCCGCACGCCCGAAGCTCTTTTTTAAGCCGACGCGGCTGTTTCGAAATTGCCTGTTACGCGCGCGATTTCGTTATTGAAATGAAGCTAAATTATGTTTGTAAGTCACTGTAATGCAGATGCTCTTAATATCTCTTCGAACCTCAATGTTTTGGCACAAAGCTCTATTACATTTGAAATTTCATTAAGCCAATTGTTTTTAGTTTTAACTTTTTCAATATTACCCTTTCGAAAAGTTAAAAGCGCTTGGGTTGAGTATTTTGAATAAAACGAAAATAGTAAGAGCTTTCAACTTTCATACAAAAGAAGCAGAACTACTACCACTGTAGTTGCTAAATTACTATTATCATAAGGAAAAAACATTGCGTAATAAAGCGGGAGAGATGATCAAGACAAGAGGATAGGAGTGAACTGTGTAATATAATTCAGTAAGTTTATGACTGACCTAAGGGGATGGTAGAGGTTTGCATATAACTAGGGGTAAGTTTGCTTTGGGGCAAGCAGCTTTAGTAAGGGAAGGCAGTGAAAGCAGCCAGAAATTGAATATAAATGGAAAAGAGCAAATAATTATTTTAATAACGCGTGATTTTAATTAAAAGGCAAAATCCATGATCTTACAGGATTTTTTATCAACCTCAAACTAGACTGACGCTTTAATATTCATCGCTAGTCTTCGATTCAAATTTTTGATTAAGTATTCACCTAAAACTACGTTTTACTCAAACATAAATGCAAACCAATCGAAGCGAATCTTGCAGAAACTTTTACTTAATTTCAATTTTACATCGATAAATTTTGACATTCTAAAGCACCCTTTAAAACTCCCCGAAAATGAAGCAGCGCATCGAAAAAGCCAGAAGAAGCCAAGAATAAGTGCGAGGAAGCACGAAGTCCACAAGTTAGTCAGGTCGTAACTCTTGTCTGGCGAGCTTTACAGCATCGCGAGACGTTATGATCGGAGAACGGATTATCATACCCCCGTCTCTTATTCGGCTGCAGCAGCAGCGCTGGCACTCTCTCTCTCTCTCTCTCTTTCTCCTCTGCGGGCAAATATCTTCCGCGGGTATTTCTACGATCGTTTCCTCCGCGCGCGCACATACAGCGAGAGCTCCCCGACATCCTGGACGTCCCGCCATGCCGGAGGCAAAGACATGCAAAGTAGGACTGCGGATCCGATATATCTGTATATACCTCTCCCCGCGATGCGATATAAAGCTTTCTCTCGAGCGTTCTCTCGGGGGGATGTCTTTGTATATTGAACAAGTCTTAAAGGACGGGGAAATTCAAAGGAAAAAATTGCCAGAATTTCAGGGACGATATATTCATTATTACTTTTCTTTTCTTTTTTCTTTTTTTCTTTTTTTTTTAATGCCTGCACTAAAAATTGACTGATGAGAGGCTGATTAATATAATAATTTAATAAATAAATTTTCTAAATATTCTGCTTTTGAAAAGCTTAAGTAAGAGATGCGATCGAAATAAAAAAACAAAGTAGCAAGTTAATGACTCTCGGTATAGCATAAAAACAGGAAAACGGGAGCTTTTCAATAAAAGCTCCGAGTAATCGAAACCCAGACAAGCAACTCCTTGGTCCGCTACAAAGAAAACTGCAATAAATTTTGATTTGTGTGCCAAGAGGGACCGCGAGACTTTCTTTTCCCTGCCAAGTGCAAGTTTGCCTAACGAAAGAGCGCGCCCGACTCTGTCCTCCCTTCTGTTCTCGCTCTCCGCGCTTATATATACGTACACACGTGCAACCTCGGGACACACAACATCGGGGGCCATCATTGTGGCCAGCAGCGCGGAACTGATTCGAATGTTTTTTGAGCTCCTTCGCAAGAAGAGCAGCCGACGGCCTCCTCCGCCGTATGTGTACAAGTCGCTCGTAAATAAAAGGCGATATTGCTCTCGCGAGGAGAGAGAACCGGGACGCCCCGCCATTTGTCTCTTGCCGCGTCGATCCGCGGAAATCCTCTTTTATGGCGTGCCTTCGGTCCTCTGTTGCTATGGAAATAAGTTCTCGATGCTTTTGTAGTTCTAGCAGAGGAAGAAAATCCGCGCGGAGAGAGAGGCCGAAGGGAGGAAAGTGGATCCTGGTCGGAATGAGTTATCGCAGACCCTTAAACATCCGTGCCTGAGGTTGCAATGTATCACGAAGAAAAATTATAAAACTGCGCTTTGTTTTTGCACTGTAGCTCTGAGCTGGCTGTATTTTTTTGTGAGGGTACCCATGTAAAAAAAAATTGTATAGAATATAATTGCAATAGCATATATAATTTAAAATCATTATAAAACAAAAACTTGTAGATAAATTTAAAAATTTTGTTTTAATTTTGAAAATTTAGTTAAAGACGAAAAAAATTATTTAATAAGGTACAGATATTCAAAAAATTGAAAAAAAAATAAATAGAATCTTAATATATTTTGAACTAATAAGTTTCATAAGCAGAAAATCTATACAGCACTAAACATACAAAAGATTTACCTTTTCTCAAAATTTCAAGTCAATTGAAGCCTTTTTAAGGGAAGTAAGAAAACCAACGCTAGGGGGCAAATATTGCTTGAAGCGATGTCTATATTAGACCTGGTCTTAATGAACAGCGAAAACGAACTCACGTTTGCAAGAGGCGAGGCAACATCGATAGTGGACCTCACCTTCGTGAGTAGCACCCTTCTCAGAGGTCACTTTACGTGGGACGTCATGGATATTTACACCGTCAGCGACCATCGAGTAATATCCTGAGAAATCTCTAGTGGCCGGAGAGCCAAAACTCCACCCAAGAAGATCAACGGAATTGGCTGGAATGCAAGCGCCTTTGATTATAACACGTTCCGGGAAGCCTTGGACAATCGTCCGAGCAAATGATATTATCACAAGAGTGAAAAAGGCTTGTGATGCCACTATGCCACGACAGCCAGCAGGCTTCCATCAGATCATTGGTGGAACAGTGAAATTGCCTCGATACGCAAAGAGTGCATGCAGGCAAGGCGACTGGCTCAGCGTGGTCCGAAAAAATCCAACTACGCGGAACTGGAGATGAAATACAAAGAAGTGTACCGTAAGCTAAGTAAAGCCATCAACCGCAATAAGAAGAAATGTTGGGAAAAGCTCTTGAATGAAGTCGATAGTGATCCGTGGGGTAGACCGCACAGAGTGGTAATGGCAAGACTGAGAAGCCAGCCAATGTCATCACCTACGTATCCTGACTTTTTGAAAAAGATAGTGGCAGAACTATTCCCACAACAGCCAGAGACCCGTTTCTTAATAGAATGTAATGATGCGGAGTCAATCCCGACAGTGACAGAGGAGCA
>JAWWML010000036.1:1583748-1595049 GCA_035047165.1 Ormyrus rosae
TTATCCATGGAAGAATCGAAGCAGTAGTCGAACCGCAATTGTCCGACAACCAATACGGCTTCCGCAAAGGCCGCTCGACTCTGGATGTCATAAATCGGGTCGTCTTCACTACAAGAGAAGCGATATCCGGCAAAAGGCGGGAAAGAGGCACAAAAAGTATTGCCTTGTGATAACACTAGACATAAAGAATGCTTTTAATTCAGCTAAACGGGGTCACATTCTGGAGGCTCTTACCAAGATTAATGTACGGGAGTACCTACGGAAGACAGTGGGAAGCTACTTTGAAGATAAGATCCTTAAGTATGACACTAATGATGGTCTGCAGGAGTACAAAGTCACTGGTGGTGTTTCGCTGGGTTCAGTACTAGGCCCTCTACTCTGTAATGTAATGTACGACGGACTACTGAAGTTGGAGTTGCCGAAAAAGGCAGAACTAGTGGCATTCGCGGATGATATGGCCCTAGTAATCGTAGCGAGACATCTGGAGGAAATCAACTCCATCTTTGATATAACTTTCGGAAGAGTACACCAGTGGATGGACTCGGTTGACCTAAGGTTGGCCAAGCATAAGACGGAGGCAGTACTGATCGCCAGTAGAAGAAAAGTAGAAACTATCACACTGCGAGTCGGCAACTATGAGTTCACGTCCCAACCATCTCTCCGGTACCTGGGAGTGATAACAGACGCCAGGCTCAGCTTCCAGCAGCACACGGTGCACGCCGAAACTAAAGCGTCAAATGTTAGAACCATCCTGTCTCGGCTAATGTCCAACGTTTGAGGTCCGAAACAAAGGAGAAGAGCACTGCTAACATCCACGATTACATCAGCGCTCACGTACGGCATTGCCATTTGGGCAGATGCACTCAAGACAAAGGAATATAGACGGAAGTTGGCATCAGTCTGCCGACTAAGCGCCCGACGTGTTGCCAGAGTTTACCGCACGGTATCTGAAGTACTAGCAGAAGAGAGAAAAGCACTACAGAAAGAAAAGCATACAGTCAGAAAGGATTGGCCACGCTAAGTGCAACGGAAATAAGAAGAAATGAGAGAGCCAACAGCCTATGCCGATGGCAACTGCTATGGGACTCGTCTAATAGCGGAAGATGGACACATCGTTTGATACCGCAGGTTGACACATGCCTCAACCGCCCACATGGAGAGGTAAATTTCTATCTGACCCAGATGATTTCAGGGTACGGATGCTTTCGGGCGTATCTTCATAACTTCAAACATGAGGATTCACCTGAGTGCCCAATATGTGGAGGAGTCGGTGAGGATGCCGAGCACTATTCTTCGAGTGCCTACGCTACAGTGAGACGTGCAGAACATCGGAGGCTGTAATTGGACGAAGAATTATACCAGCGAATCCATGCTCATATCAGAGACAGCATGGCAGGCAACACGCGCATACCCAGCAGAAGTTCTCAAAGATCTACGCTGCGAGGAACAGAAGAGGAACAAGAAATAAAAAAAAAGAGACGATGGCGCAAAGGAAATGACGACTTTGACAAGAAGAGCAAATGTTCAGACATGTACATAGAAGATTACCACGCGTAGAAACACTGGAAAACACAAACATACACACACACGCACACAGAATACACACACACGCGCGCGCGCACAGACGCACATACCAGCACACACACTGGAAAATACGCGTCAAGATAAACGAACGAGGCTACGAGCCAACAAGTACAGTGGCCAGAAGGGCCATCATCTAGGAGGGTCCAGATGACAGGACAGCGGCACCACCCCGAAGTAATGCCTAACGGCAGTTTCCGGGGTGGCTCAGCTGTAGAGAAAAGGGTTATGGGTTTTAATGAGTAAGAATCACACTACCAGGAAGTGCGGTTCCTTCCTGGTGTCTATTGGCGGCAGGAATCGTCAGCCGGCCGGCAGGGTCTGTCTATGGCCGCGCCGGTTGATGAAGGTTTCCCATACTCCCTCGTAAAATAAAAAAAAAAAAGAAAAAAAAGAAAAAAAAGCGCGCACACACACACACACAAAACACGCATAAAAATACACGGACGAGGTTACGAGCCAACAAGTACAGTGGCCTGAAGAGCCATCATCTAGGAGGGTCCAGATGACAGGACAACGGCACTACCCCGAAGTAATACCTAACGGCGGTTTCCGGGGTGGCTCAGCTGCAGAGAAAAGGGTTATGGGTTTTAATGAGTAAGAATCACACTACCAGGAAGTGCGGTCCCTTCCTGGTGTCTATTGGCGGCAGGAATCGTCAGCCGGCCGGCAGGGTCTGTCTACGGCCACGCCGGTTGATGAAGATTTCCCATACTCCCTCGTGAAATAAAAAAATAAAAAAATAAAAAAATAAAAAAAAATATAAAAAAAAATTCGTGCACTGAAATCGTACAAAATAGTTTAAAACAGAGAAAAAAAATTAAAAAAAAAGTCTTTTCCCCGCGTCCGGTGGGGCTTACCGGGGAAAAAAATCACTTTTTTAATTTTTAAAATTTTTCAAAATTTTTTTTGTTTTCTTCCACAGCTGTGAATCTCTCGAAAATTTCTCTCCGTGGTGAAATGGCGCTGTATCTGCAAAGCATCCTTTCCCTCTCTTTTATACCTGCTCAGGTATCCTACAAAACCGAGCTTCATCGTACCGTCACTCTTCGTTCGACTCGCATCGAGGCAACGTTGACAAATCAACAAGTTTTAACTACTGTCAAAATTGAATTTGTAACACCGAAAATATTTTAAACTAACGAATTAAAGTGAAAGTGTTTAAAATTGATTAAATAAAAAAAAAGTGAAAGTGCGTGTTACACCTAGTCTGTGAGATAAATCGCGTCTTTTTAAATTAAAATACCGGAAAGCGTCACCATGGAGGATTTCGAATTTGAAGACATTTTTGAATCGCCATTTAAACGTTTTCGATCTAATACGTGGCATGCTCCACCACCGAAGAACTGCGTGGAGGAGAATTTGATCAACAGTACAGTAACTTCGCAGATTAAAGACTTTACAACAGATGAGTTTGAAAAGTTATCGATGGAGAATGGATGGGGACAATTAATTAGTGTTGGGGCAGAAACTCCTCCTCAAAATTGGGACTTGGAGAAGGAAACATTTATGAACGTTGTCTGCAATAATCATCCTGAAACATTACCAACGGGGAAAAAACGAAAAAGACCAGAACCTGTCGTTAATCAAACCGATTCACGAAAACGTTCTTTAAGAAGCAAAACTATTTCAGCTAATGCCAAGGAGTACAATAGCACTCGAGAACGAGTTCGAAGGAAACTGGAAGCTTCGAAAAGGAAACATTCGCCGGATCGCGTAAACAATTATAGCAATCAGATCGACGAGCAAGTGATCCCAGTGACACGAGAAATTTCTGAAATTTATATACCATTAAATTCTATGCATTCGTTTCCTACTGCCTCCGAAGATACTATGTCATTAAATATTAAAGCTAATGTTGAATTGTCTGCTGCTCAACTGCCGGATATGGTTGCAGCTACTTGGCATAACGGTACCTATTTCAACACTTTTACGAATTTATCCAGTCCATCAACGAACTCGACGGTTGTTCGGCAAACCACAGATAATCGACAAAAGATAAATCATTCTGAAGTGCTTATTTATGTACCAGATAGAGATCAAGTGTTTCCTATAAGCCAGATGGCATGTCACAATTGCAAGTCTACGTTATTCGAGGTGGATATAATAAAGCCACACGAAAATGCCAACTCTTATCAACGGCGCATGTTACAAGAATCAGGTGCACAGTTTTATCCGGGCGTCAACAGCACGAACTCTGGCAATTTACAATTCGTTTTCAAAACTGAAAACGATCATGCGGCGGATTCTAGTCTATGTAGAATGAATTCGCTTCTTGATGATCTCGATGAAATCGTAACAAAAATACAGTTTCAAGAAGAATATTCTAAGAATGGCCTAACTGAACATAGGTCGAATGTATAAATGATAACAAACCAATTGTTGTTATTGAGCACTTAGTCGATATTTCATTGCTATTTATATTTTATTATTGTTTCTTAGTTCATATAAAAACAAATTTTCGAAAAATACCGACCAGTCGATATTGAAATGGACATTGGAAATTTAAAAGCCAAATTTATATAACCTACACGAATTGTAGAATATTTTATTTTTAATAGAAGCATATGTAAATATTTTAGACATGAAATATTGTCTAATTATTATGTTCACTGATAGTTTATTGAACAAAGTATTTATAAATGTAAATAAATCCAAATTAACGACAAAGAAAGCTGAACTTATTTCAATAACCCTTTTAAAAAATTAAACAACCCGATATTTTTCCATAAATATATTTTTCCATAAATCCATAAATTATTAACTTTCTTATTTGAGATGTAATAGTTAATTGATTTCCCCAAATTTATATCACTGCTATCGTAAAATGCCATATTCTTGCAACAGCTTCGCAATTTTACACGACAAATTTTAAAACTATAGAAAAGGAAGGCGGAATGACACACAGTGCTGCTTTTTGCCAAAAACGCGGCCAAAATGCAACATTGAACATAGAGGTGACTGCAAATTAAAAACAGAAACTTTTCTAAGAGAAATATAAAGCAAATAAGTGATTTACGAAATATGATGTTTCTTTTTAATACAGTACATAGACTTTAATATTATTTTTATATTTTACAATTAGATAAAGTTGAAAAAAATTGTTTCACTTAAAAAAATATTAATTTCACTTACAAAATATTTAAACATTAGTTCTTTTTTGGGCAGCGAAAAAATACTGAAAATTTTACTTATTTTTTCACAAAAATGGATAATATAAGAAGGTGCTTTTCGCGTTGCTTCACTTCAAATAAAATAAGAACATTTAATATAAAGTATATACTAACAGAAAATACAAAAAACTTACCTATTAATTAAATTTAAAAAATTGTTTGTTAATTAAAACTACTGTACCATGCAAATATACATAAGGTATATGAATTTATTATACTTTCACTAATTTTCTTTTTAACCAACAGATTTGATTTATAATACTCTCGAAAAATTTCTTGAATTATCAGTTTTACCCAAGGACAGAATTCAATCTAAAAAAATAAGAATAAATATCTATTTTCTAATAAAGAACGACCAGAAACAAAACAAGCAAAGAGTATAAGCATAACGACAAACGCATCAATCGCTTTGAGCATTCATCGAATCGCGCATAATAAAGTGGGCTCGTAACGTCATTTCCTTAGCCCATATATACAAGGGAGCCTCGGCTCGCACTCAACGTCCATCTGCACTCAATCGTTTTCAATGTTGTCACTGCATATAGGCGCTGCTTTCTCTCCCTCTCCCCCCTCTCTTCACCCCCGCCAGCGGTCATTACCAAATGCAAATTAGGCCTGAAAAGGATCGATCAGAGCCGCTCCGTCCCACGCGCATGTTTATACGTCGCCGTTTAAAGCAAGGGTGGCCCGGCACGCGCCTCGTTATTCGCCGATCAATTTTTCCTCCTCTCTTGTATTTTAATAATCCCGCTCCCGGGGCCCCGCTGCATAAACCCGTCGACTTTTCGCACGAGAGCGACGATCGTTCCGGGATCCTTTTTTTCTGCTGCGATCCTAGTTGGAGAGGAGAAGGCGGTGACGGCGCGATACGGAGGCTCTCGTATTGTTATTTCATCTCAGATTATGACGGCTTGATGGAATTCGCTCGCTTGATAAACTGTTTTATTTGCGAATTTTTATCGTTGTTTAAGCTATTGATAGTGCGTCGTTATTTTTCGTTATTCTTACTGTAATACATATAATATAATAAGTATGAACATCATTGTCATTAAAACATTAATCAATGTATACGATGACAGTTCATGTTTTGCCCAATACTGCAAGACACCTTTACATTAAACATTTGAGAGAGTCAGAAATGGCAAGTTTAATTATGAATTAGTAGCACTAAACACAAGCTAACGCTTAAAACCTGAGAAAACGATCCCAACAGTGCCTCGACTAAATGAAAACCAAATCCTTTGACTCCTTTGTCCCGCACATAGTTTTGGCTCGAGCGCGGGCGCGCCGTCGTTCATTACTTTTTTCGGTTTTCTCCTTTCTGCTTTATCGCTTTCTCATTTCCCGGGCGCGCGCGCGCGCGTCACGCGAGGGGTGGCTTAAGTAGGCGGCTCGGTGACAGGAACAGAGGGGGGGGGGGGGGGGAGCCGTCGGCACGTGGCGATCTCCGTGCGCGCGCGGAAAGTAGTAGTCGAGCTTCACGGCTGAGCGGGCAAGCTCTTAAGAACAGACGGACGGATTGACGGACGATCGCCGGCATGAAATGCATTATCGACGCTCTCACTCTCTCTCTTTCTCGATCCGGACGCACCTACAGTCGGCCAGGAACGATAAGCAATTTCGTAGGCGAAAGGCACGGCCGCGTGCGATATTGTTCGACGATTTTCTGCAGACGGGAGAGCGGGAAGTTTATCTGCTCGCAACAGATGAGCGAGTGTTATTTCGAGCTAAATAAGGGATGATTTACACGGGTTTTTCGATAATGAGATATATAATCGGGGAGTAAGATGTTTTTAAACTGCAAACGGAATCAATCAGGAGCATTTGTAATAAATATTATTATTATTTTTAGACAAAATCAATACAAAGCAATAACATTGACGGTTAAATAAATATAGCAGAATTAAATGTATTGCGATATCCCGGTCATAAAAAGGATATAGATAAAACAAATTTTTGTGTTCCAGAAAATGAATCATCGGCCTTAGATGTTTATCGCAATGAAAAATTGACAGCTTACAGTGTAACACACCCTTAATCAGATATTTTCAATAGCATTCAAAGAGGAATCATAACAAATTTAAATATTTACCTAACGTAAAATAGTATGCGTAATAGGTCGAAGATATTCGAAAATCTAATACAAGAACGTTCTCTCAAAAATGCGAAGCACAATATATTAAACGTTCCCAAACAAGATCAAGCGCATAAATCAGCCCGGCAATAGAGACATTCAGGGCACACGATCGCCGTGTAATTCGATTCGATATCGAGATTCGGGAGCGGCAGTCGGGGACGGAGGCGAGTTATGATTCCTTCGCAATAATAAACGAGCAGGTCTTACTGTAGGCGGCCGGCCGGCGGCGGCACGTGCCGTGCAAGTTGCGCCAATTATAATGCGCGATTTGATACGGAGCTCTCATCGCCGTCTCTGCACGGACGTCTCAATTCCGTTGCGTTACGCCTCTCTCTCTCTCTCTCCCTCCGGGCGTTAAAACGATCCGCCACGAGTGGAACAATGGGACTGAGCTCCGGCTTCCCTTAAGCGTGTGACTTCTTAATTTCTGTTGATGCTGAGGGTGTATTGACTTTTGGATGAAAGGGACGAGATAAAAAAGGCCTTTGGCAGAGAGCTCTGCGGCTTTTCTCATTTTAAATTGTCTTTTTAAAGTATTTTCAAAAGATTGTATAGTTGCAGAAGGCCTTTAAAAGAAGGTCGACTGTAAATTAAGATTTATAAACATTTAGAATCTCATCATTGCAAATGCAATTACATTAAACCATTTTGTATTATTACGTACACGCAGTAAAAGAAAACAAATTATATTTTCATGTTTTTTTTTAATCACTTGTGTAATTTAAGGGGAGTATATATTTACAGGATAAGCAAGGCAGAGAGAGCAAAAAAATGAGAATGGAACGATGAAACTAGCCGTGAAAAAAGCAGTCTTGTCTCTGTACGCGCCATTTTTTTCGATGAGACAAGCACACACGCCATTCGGGTAATTAATTTAAGTTTGCACGCGACATTTTACCCTCGTGTTAGAGAAACGCCTGAATTTAATCATATTATAAGTAAATTCATTTTTCCCCCTAATTTTTAAAGAAGCAATGCAAAGTTTCTATAAATTTTTTGTTTAAAAAATTATCAGTAAGATATATTTCTTACAATTTCATGAAGCAGCAACATACTTATAACAATCGAAATTAAGCAGCCACGTATCGCGAGAAATATGCCGTTAAAATTCAAGAAAAAGAGAAAATCGCAAAACTGGGGCTTAAACATTCGACGCTCGCTTAATTCAATAAAAAACGACAACGCCAAAGGCAGGAGAGTGCAGAACGCGAGCGCACACGTCGAGCGGAGCGAGCGGCGATGCAGCTCGGCGCACTGCACTACAAATATGATTAATCCGGCAATTACTGCGACTTGGCTCGTCGGCGCTTGTCTTATTTTCGCTCCTTTTTAAAGCCCCACCCCGCCGGGCTCTCTCGCGGAGAATCCAGGGAGGCGAGTTAGCGGAGGTCCGCGAAAAAGCCGGGGATAGAGAAAAACGTCGGGCTCGCTCTCGCGTGTCCGTAATCTGGACTGATGGTGAATCTGACACGCGGAGCGTTAACTGGCGTCCAATTTATAAAAATAACGATGAAATTACTGTTGCGTAAAGAGTCGCGCAGCAGTCCGACACACGTCGCGCCGCCGTTGCCCGGCGTTTGTCAAAAGCCTGCACGCGGACGTGGATGACACGCGGGTTTACAGGCGCGCTTCTCTCTCTCTCTCTCTCTACGTATATAGCTGCGCGATTTTCCCCGGGAAAGCGACTGAGTTTCGCCGTGTGTTTTTGGGTCGCGCTCGTTCGCGTTTTACACGCGAGAAAAAATATGCGCATCGGCACGTAATGTAATTGAGCCGCTCGCGATTTTTTCGCTCTGTCATCTCCCTCCCTCTGCCCTCCTCTCCTCTCTCTCTCTCTCTCTCTCTCTCTCTCCTCGGCGCTCTTTCGATATCTGTCTCCCACGCACACGAGTGCAACAAACGCGAGCGCGCGCATCAGATTAATTAAAACGGAAGCTCCCCGCTCGACGAGCGAGCGAGCCCTTTTGCGCCGGCAGTTTCGGATATTATGTACTTGAATCGCCGATATGAAAACGCGCCGCCGCTCGCCCTCGTTTTTACGCGTAAGCAGGATTTTTTTTTCGGGATTGCCTTTCGGACTCGGGCTTTTCATTTCGGTAGATCAAGTGCGTCAATGGGGAACGCTATCGCGACAGGATCTTGATGATATGATTTTTATTTTTATTTTTTTTTTTCGGGGGGAGAAGCGACGGCCGGAGAGCGGCGGCGGCGGCGGCTGCGTGTGTGTGGTTTCGCCGCGAGATTGATGGCAGAGAGGAGTGACGAGAACTAGTTTTTTCGCGGAAACTAAATAACGTCCATCTGCATCTTGAAAATAAAAAGGCTTTTCGGGATTGTTTTGTTTGATTGCGTTTTCTATCGAATAAAATATAAATACGCGCGCAAGGAATTGGATTTTTTACACAGCCGTTGGTTTTTACATTGATACGAACTTTTTGTAAATAAAGAAAAAAATTCGATTGCTTTTTTTATACTATTTAGAGCATCTTATACTATTTTACACAATAATATGAAGATTTACTTTGTCTATCCAAATTTAAATTTAAAAATGTGGGTAGACAAAGTAAAACCTCTTACTGTGAATAAATTTTTTTAATTGAGCAATTGTTATTCATTATTTTTACACCCCTTACATTTAAACTTCCAAAATTACCTGATTTATAATTGACTTCCGATTTAATTTACAAATATTTATATTCGAAAGTTAAATAAGTTATTATTATTACTGTCTGTATAATAATCAAATAATTTTCTTTCATAAAATATTCTAGTCAATAATTAGAGTGAGAAATAAAATAGTACTTTTATTAGTTTTTGGTTTTATCCGCGTGAATATCATTATAAAATAATATTTCTTTTTACACAAATTGAAAAAAATATTATTTTTCGACATCAATTTCAGCGAATATAAAAAGAAGAATAAAGTAAATAATCCCGTGCATCGTTTTCCGAAGTATCTACGATAAATCCGGAAAATGAACATTCCCGAAAATACGCTGAAACGTAATGCGAGCACTTAGCTGTCGAATATCAGCAGAAATTCACTTCGCCGTTTTACGGGTCAGTGGAGAAAAAATTCAACGCTCAAACTAGGAAGGAGAGTTTTTCACTGTCGTCTATACCTATCATATGCTGTACAGGTTCCTCGAGAGATGAGGCTAAGATTGCATGCATTTGAGAACTTTTATTGCGTTGAGAATTTGATGACGGCCGACGGTCCGCTATACGGCTACATTTTTCTGCTTCTGAGGTACAATCGAAAAGATAGAAAGAAAACACTAATTTAGTAACATGTAGATTAAAGAGGTGAATAAAGAAGATAAATAATAGTTTTTTTTAAATAATTTAAAGACGATGGAAAAAATAATTAATACTGCTTTCAAAGACTGTAACATGTTAATCTTAAATAAAATGTAAGGTTTTCTTTTGTTTTTGCAAAATATTTGTAATAAATTAAAATAATTTTTTAGACACGAAACAAATTGAAAATGATGAAATTAAGAAAATTGTATCAGAAAATTCTTTCGGCAGTTCATTAAAAGCAAAGGCACAAAACCAAAAAGCAATAGTTCAAATTCAATACAATTTCGTAAACCTCTATATCCAAGATTAATAAAAGGAAAACCCAGTTATAATAAGACCAAAATTGGAAAAACAAAAAGAGAGAAAAATCCCCCGTAAAAAGATATCGCGGACGCAGAAAGTGAGAAACTGAATGGGTAGTATAACGGTACTATATCGAACCGGGCAGACCCGGATGGTAGTAGCGGCGACGGCGGCGGCGGCGGCGGCGGCGGCTGTCGCTATAATCTGTTTATAAAACAATTTGCCGAGCAAGTGATGCGTGACATACAATATATCTGCAAACATTGTTAGCATCGGCTCGATGAGGATTTGCCGCTCGCCGAGGAAAGGGAAGAGCGAGAGACGGACCGTCGGGGGGTAGATTCGCTCGCCTGATAAAGAGAGAGAGAGAGAGAGAGAGAAAAAGAGAGAGAGACAAAAGTCGCGTTATGGCTTTAGGCCAGTCTGTGATTCATTGTGATTTAATAAAGCGGCCCGCGGGAAAGTAACGAGAGCTGGGACCGCGACGATTCGATGACGCAAAAGGCCAAATCATTTTGCACGCCCCTGGCCAGATCAAAGCCTCCGAGCAAACGCGTTTACAAGCCACTCTCTCTCTCTCTCATTCTCTGCAGCCTGCCGCTTTTTCTTTAAACGTCGTTAAGGTTATCTCGTGGCTGTGTCTCTGCTGCGGCGGCTTCCCTTTTGTTTCATTAATTTTTATCCTGAGCTACTGGCAATTTAAGAAAGTCAAATGAATTTTCAGATGAGCGAGTAGGGATGCACGGTTACGATCGTGTTAGTGAAATCATTGGGGTGGAAGCAATTCACAAATCATATTCAAAT
>JAWWML010000036.1:1595149-1651422 GCA_035047165.1 Ormyrus rosae
AGCGAGTAGGGATGCACGGTTACGATCGTGTTAGTGAAATCATTGGGGTGGAAGCAATTCACAAATCATATTCAAATCATATTCAAATTAATAGTTTTTTGCCATTTGAAACTTAGGTTGAACCTATTTGTACTAACAAGTTAAACAAAATGCAAAAGTAAACGTATGTCAACAGAGTCAAATTTTTTATTTTAAATTTTTGAATGTTTCGATAATATCTTAAGCGTTCGATAAAAATAATTGATAACTGATATTAGACGATATAAAAAAATTCACAAAATCGCTATGATTGTAAATTAGCCAAGAAACTTCGCAAAAATAAGCAATTGTTCTGATTAAATTAAAGTCTAAAAAGACGTTAACTGTAGTTAAACTTACGTTAATTGATAACGTACAATATTATAGTAATATCAACAAAACTAACGAGTAAAATTTAGAAGTGCACAAAAACGCACATTCCTTCCTCCGTCTCTTCGCGAGTTTCCGAAACGCCCGAAATGATTTACTTGCTCGGCATAATAAAGCCATTCTCAAGAGCAGCCGCATTTATACCTCCGGAAGCCCGGAAAACACAGAAGCGCACCCCGCTCTGTCCGCGGCTCATTGGCTCCTTAATAGCGGTTACCCGCTGACAAGTAAGCGCATTCGCACGCGTCCTTTATCGCGGCGAGCCGCCGCGCTTAATGGCCCGTGACCGACTCTCCTCCGCGGAGGCAGCTCGCAGAAAAGCCGAAATTCGGTTGTTCGTTAGCGGCGCGCCGGAAGCGCGTAACGTCCCGACGCGCCTGCCGGGCGTCTCCGGTCGCGTGGCCTCGCGCCGCCGCCCTTAAACTCCAAAGTAAAGCGACAGTTTTTCGGTTCGAGGCGCGCTACTCAACTGTGACCGAGTCTCGGGTGGAGAGGGATGAAGTGTTTGTGGGAAGATGATGATCGGATTTTTGGCACGCTCTGTAGTTTGCTGCTGAATGTTTTTAAGAGATTTCGGGTGTTTTTCAATGTAACGCGCTTAGTTTCGTTGTGGAAAGCAGAAAAAGAGGATTTTCAAGTGATCTGCAAAAAAGCAGCTGAAAGATGCTAGAGAAAATTTGACAGCAGAGACCAGTAGATTCGTTTCATTATTATGCTTGAAAAAAGTCGCCAAAATGACTATATCGTTTAAAATACTTCTTCAGAACATAATCTTTTTAATTGAACTATATACATAAACAACTATCAATTTTCAATACATTTAAATAAGTATATACTTTTGCAAGGTGAATTTAAAAGACTAGTAAATACAAAATATCCATTTTAAATTATTATTATTTCCTTTTTCCTTCGCATTTTAAAAGGATAAAATCTAATTTTTGAATTTCCCAAAAAATAAAAACGCCGCGGCAAGATTTACCTCGGAAAAGATTTTGCCAGCTATAGAAAATATCGAGCCGGCGAGCTTAAAGCGTATAAAATCTCATTCGCGACCTGTGATGTCCCACATGATTACCTACCCAATCTCGAATATAATTTTCTTGTTAGCTGTAAAATCCAATCAGAGCGCGAGCTCCAGCGGCGCATCGAGGCGTAGCCCGGCCTACCTACCAGTCCCTTTTTAGGGCGCCCCGGAATCCTGCGAGAGAGGACGGAGAGATGAAAAAGGACTGAAAGAGAGGCGCCATTAAATATAGAGGAGGAAATATTTGAATCGCACGAAATATGAACAACACGAAATGCCGTACCCCTCGGAGCTCGAGGAAATCCATTTGCCGATGAAACGGCTAGGCTATTGCTTCATTAAATTAATTGATTTTTATTCGTATTTTAAAATCTGATCTCTGCATTTTGGCTTTGCATTTTTTCCAATTAAATTTTTTATTTAAGAGGTAATTATGGAAAAATAAATTGAAGAAGAAAACTATTTTTTTTTAATTACAGATTTTTTTGATAGATACATAATTTTTTAATATTAATAAATAAATAAAGAGTAGTTTTTTCAAAGCAGATGAAACTTTTATACATTTTATAATAATTGTATTTTTTATGCATTTTGTATATAGTTCTATGTTCAATGTGTTTTTTATGTTTCTTCCATATCAAAAGCAGACAAGAGCAACTTCTGCGATAAAAAAATACCGCGACTTCTACCAAGACTGTAATGAACATGCAAACGGTCAAATAAAAAATTCATCAATTTTAATGTATATTAAAAATGCAGACGGGAATAAAAAAAAAATGGTTTTGCCTAATCTTGAATAAAAATAAAGGCAAACAAAATTAATTATTCCAATCCTCCTGAAATCTCACTTAAGGGTACGGGGACCCTTCAATATTACCATGCAATATTCAAACACTTATGAATAATTCCTAATAATCAGCGAAAGAAGGCAAGAGTCGAGGTCGGCAAAAAAAAAAAAAAGAAAAAAAAAAGCGCGCGCGGCCACACGTTAAATACCCAGAGGAATAGGAGCAGCGAGGCGGTCCTGATCTTCGGCATGGCGGTAGGAGGGTCCGGAGAAAAATATTCGTTACCGGTGACGCAGCCGGGAGGAATCGAGTTAACCGGCTCGGCCGGCCTCCTTTCTCACTTTATTTAGTCCGCGCATACATACACACACAGACAGACAGAGCCACGAACGTAATCTCGCCCGCTCGGGGCATAATGCGATTCATCCCCGAATGCGCGGCTGACCCCAAAGGTTCGCGCGTCTGCCCCTTTGTTTCGCAGCCCCGCCGGGCGCGCAGCCTCCAATTATGCCCGAAATATAAAAGACCATCTCCGCAGCTATTTTACCCTCCCGAACCCTTCGCGGAGATCCGCAAGCCCACTCCACACCCCTTTCCCCGTCGGCGGCCTCGAGGGGAGGACTCTCGGGGCTGATCTTCTTTCCGCGGCCGGCAGTTCGTATACGAGTTCGTAGGCCTCGCCCCGATGGATGCCCTGCGGATTCGCGCCCGGAGCCATAGGCGGAGCCTTCGACTGGAAAATCAGGCTGATCGCGCGATATTTTTTTTTTAAGCTCTTTGCTATGGATAACTTACTTTCGGGGGACGCGGTTTGCGCGGGCTTTTGTGCCTCTGGTGCTTCGAAATCTATGCAGTTCCTTTGATGGAAAATTTTGTTGTGTTTCGATTAGAATGTATGGCGATATCGTTATTGCTATTCAGAAAATTAGTAAAATTGTGAAATAACTTGATAATTAAAATTAACTAAGCCTCGGATATCTTATTGATCATTTTTTTTATTTTTAAAGGAATAAAATTCAAAACGTAAGAGACCGTCGTTACATAGAATATTGTTCGATGTATCTGACAACGAGAACCTCACATATTGAGTCACGGATTTTGGTGTAATTTGGGATATGTTTTCTGATGTGCAAATAGCTTTGAGTAGAGTCGGTATTTGAAAAATCAAATGTTTATATCCATTTAAAAAAAATTACCACAAAATCTTTATTTGTTCAAAAGTTGTAACAAAACGAAGATTTACAATAAATACAAGCTAAAATTAAGTCATTTTTACGCTATTTTTGTTGCATATCTTTGATTAACTACATAACTTTGGATTATAATAGTCAAAGCAGCATATAACTTTTAAAAAATCGAACGTTAGAGTGAATTTAATATTTATTGTACAAAACCAATAAAATATATTTACTCGTAAAATGCGCTTATTATGTTTGTAAAATTACGTTTTACAAAGTGTTTAATTTCATACATTTTTCTGACTCATTGCCAAGTGGCAGAACGAGCAAAAAGTTTTAAATTAGAAACGGGAATAATCGGAGCATCCTGCGGAGCGAAGATAATGCGCAAGTAAAGAATTAGCAAAATAGAGCGGAAACTGGTATAGACTCTTTGTATGAACAGCACTGAAAAAAAAAAACGAACGAACTCAGGGACGGATATACACCGCGATTCTTGCCGCGCGTTGCAGACTCGTTCATTCAGAGATTTGCATTCTTGACTTTTCCAGTTTCCGGCGCCATTATCAGCACTGTATTTTTGACTTGCTAATGTCTAAATAACCTACAACACGTGTTAGAATAAAATCAGCTACTACAGAATTTAAATAAAAATTAAAAATATTACTATTCCCGAGCTTCTTAGCGGCATTTTAAATGTTACTATCCATGCATTAGCGTGAAAAGTATTATATATGTTTATATTATGATGATAAAAAATGTGAAGTACAACATTTCAAACGCTTTCAATCCCGTGCAAAAATATATACCACTTTCGTAACTAATTAACTAATTCCACTGTATAATCTTCCGTAAACGGAGTAATTAAGACCCAGAATCAATTTCCCGAAAAAATACCAGCAGCCCCGCTCCCTCCCGCCAAATAAGCATTCGCAGCTCCACCTCAGCCAGGCAGTCAGTCCATTAAATAATTCCGTCTCTCAGGCGGGCCCTCTCTCACTCCTTTCCTCCCTTAAATAATTCTCTCTCAGGCTTCAAGGGAAAGCGGCAGTCGTCGCCACGCCGCCATCAGGCTCCTGCGAAGAAAGAGCAAAGGAGGTGAAAAATAAAGCGCTCCCCGTGCCAGGAGGTCGGTACCTCGCTTATACAACGCGGAACGGCCCCCCCTCTGGCGTCGCTCGCTATCATTTCGACAATGCGAGCCCGGGGAGGCGAGCCGGAAAGCGTAGTTACGAGTAATACGGACCGACGCGTGCTTATGAGCCAGACCGGAAGTCGACCATCGCTCGGCCCTTATTCTGCTACCCTCCGCTGATATTAGGAGCTTGTTTAGCCTGCGAGCTGGAGATGGAGGGGCGCTTGTAGGCGATTTCTTTCGAGGACAGTCGAGATCGATCTATTGTCCTGCCTCTTTTTATATAGAGAAGCGATAAAGTAAGCGTTCATGGGGTGAAGGTTAATGTAGTTGGGTGGGCTTCGTAAAGTAGCTTAAATTCTTTGAATTTGTTAGTTTTGCATGTTCGATTTTATTTCAAACTTTTTATAAATATAAGTTTTTAACTTGAAACACTTACTGTATTCGTATACAAAATCTAAAAAATATGTTATGATAAAAATTTGACTTTTTTAGTAAAATTTTCTAGATATTCCGCGATTTTTTTCACATCCTAATACCTTAGTAAAATATAATTACGCTAATGTGATCATTATAATCAGAAAAAAAGTTCTAATCTCTCTATGAATTAATATAAAACCAATACTATTTCTTTGATTCTCCGAAATTCTAAAAAGCAACACCTTTTTAAATCTATTTACTAAATTTCCTTTAAATTTGGATACTTAAAATAAGAATGAAGCCGACACAACGGCATTTTTCCCGCTTTTCAGCTGCCCGAAACCAAAATGAACCGTCGTTCATGTTTACAGCGTAGAAGATATCCAATCACGCACGACCTGGAATCCTGCCAAGGGCGAATCTCTCAGGAGCGCGACGACGACGCCCAATGCGAGCGAGTTTTCGCCAAAGATTTGCTGGTAAACTAAACCTGCATATCTTTCTCTCTCTCTCTCTATCTCTGTGCTCGCTCGCGTCCCACTTGACGTAATGTTTAGTTTGCAGAAAATCACGGTGCGTCTGGCTGCATGACGAGCATTTTTAAGTTGTCCTCCAAACTTTACGCTCAAGTTCTTCTGTTCGTTTTAGTGAACTTTGGCATTTTTTACTTTTGCTGACTTTATTGGAATATTTCTGTTTTTCAAAGTTAATTTTTGTAGCGTACGAAGTCGGGCACAAACTCTTTGAAATGGGGAAATTAAAAATGTTTCAAACAGTTTTTATTAATTTCGTTTTATTTGAAAATGAAAAAATACTTGCTAATTTTTTTAGATCTTTTTTCAATCAGTTTTTGTGTGAACATACATGATTGAGTTTTATTCCAATAATGCAAAATTCGTAGAATGTAGAGTGATTTCCGCGAAATTATTGGATATTTTAATCAAATTTTATGAAACAAATTTCGAATGTTCATCAACTACACTTTACATTTTATTTTACCAACTTCATTTTTCACGTATAAAAAGTTCAATTCAGATACTGAAAGAGAGTCAAAAAGTATGCGAACGCATAGATAGACAACTTTTTGAATTCTAAATTATATATGAGCGGCAACTCCGCATTCCATTAGCACAAGCTTAACTTAACAACAAACTTTTAAAATTGAACGTAAAGCCTTTGAAAGAGCTCTTCATTACAGTAATGATCATTAAAAATGCTGTTTATTTTGAAAACCATTCGAAAATCTCGGCGCAACGGCGGGAAACAAAAGCGGGCGCAAAAAAAAAAGACACGCCGCCGGAAGGAAAAGAAAACACGGCAGGCTTAACGCTAAAAAAGAGTTACACAAATATAAAAGTTGAGCGCCGCGTGGCCGGCAGCAGCAGCAGCAACAGCTTATTCTTTCGCGAACGCGGAAAAAGCAAGCAAGTATATTATTTAATTCATCCCTTTTTCATTAATTAAAAAACTTGTTAGCGCTCGCATAGAAAGCTGCGCTCGAACGGGTGTCTTCCATGAAAAAAAAAGGAGAGGCAAGAAAAAAAGCAAGAAGAAACGCTCGTTGCGTACAGTCTGCCTCTCTCTCTCTCTCTTTCTCGCTTTCGTTTTTCCGAGCGAGAGGGAAAAAGAGAGGAGAGAGAGAGAAGCGCGCACCCACTCGAAGCCGCTGACCCGCGATATAATTTCTCATTTTTGCCCGGGACAAAAGCGCGCCAAATCTTATTGTTCTTTTGTCGGTAATTAAGCGGGCTGAATTAGTTCACGATTGTTCTCCGTCCGCTGGGATAATAAATAAGATTCCTGAGAAAATTCCGGCGCCCGTTGCTCTTCGCTTCTGGGGCTCTCTTTCGCCGCCGCCGCCGCATTTCCACAATCCCGTTCCACTTGACTGCTCGCGGAGAATTAATGAGCGCCTTTTTGCCTCGGGCTTTCCACCTTCTCCCTCCCCCCCCCCTCCCCCTTCCATCTCCGCGATTGCTAAAGCTGGAAAACTAAGCCCGATTGTAATTATTGCGATAACGAAACGCCTCTCGCCCCCCTCCCGAGAGTTTTTCGGGGGTAATTATTCACGCGTTCATATGCGGGGCTGAATCGGAATTCCCGCCTTTTTTTAACGGAGATTAATGCCCCGGCGAATACCATGAGCTTAATGTTTTGTCGGCCTGATGCTCGATTTATTGTTTTTAACGGGATTGTCTCTTTATAATGGGCTGCCGGCTTGTGATGTACCGCCGCCCGAAAGATTTATTGTTCAAATGCGCAATTAAACTAGGCGATTATTCAAGCTTTTTAGCTGCAGTTAATACAGGCGTTTTAAATACCATAGCTGATGAATATTCAATAACAGCTAAAGGTCTCGTCTGTAAGAATATTTTTAGTATTTATTTATGTAAAATATATTAAAATTTACCGAAAGAAAAAATTATCGATAAAGACTTTATTGAATTGAATTTTCGATTGCTTTTAACGTACATGTTTTTAATAAAAAATCACGCGTTGATCATTGCCTCACTAAACTCTGTTTACTCTACTTAAAATGTATAAGAACTCCTAGAATAAATCTCGACAATGTAATTACGCTCCTCTTCTGCGTTCAGTTTGAAAACCGCTGAAAATCGTTGTAAATTTTCCCAGGAAAAAAATTTTAATCTCTTAAACGAAAGAAAGAAAAAGGAGCGGCAACAGCGGCAGCAAAGTTTATGTGAATAAAACTTCGATTCCTTCCGCTTCCGTAAATGCGGCTGGATTTTCATCAGTATGAAACAATTTCTCCTCAACCCACGTTCTGCTTTTTTTAATTTCGCGAGAGCGCCGCTGCTTCTCTCGTTCGGCGCGAAAGAAACCCTCCCCCTCCCCGCCTCCTTCTCTCTCGCGCGCTGGCGGCGAAAAAGTCGTCTAGTCGAAAGACAAAAGAAGTTTGCGAAGCGCGTCGACTTTACGTCTGAGAGGAAGTCAACTCGTCTTGGGAAAGAAAAAGTTGCTCTGTATCTCTTTCCTGGGGATTCTTCGAGGAACTAACCATACCGTCGGAGTAATCCGCGCAATATTCTATACTTACTTGTGAAACTTTTAATCAAACTTACATTTTAACGCGTGGGAATTTTAAATTTGTAAAAATGTAGGGTATGGCATTGTTTAATCGCAGCTTTCGCGGAAATCGGTTTTATACTATTAAATAAGTACAGTTATAACAGAAATTGATTGAAAATGTATAGTAAAAGTAAATCAGCGTTCCTTTAATTTATTCAAAGTTAAAAAATTGTCAATAGATTATTAATTAATAATTTTGATTAAAAAATATGTAACGTATCTCCTGCAAGAGATAAAAGTCAATTTGAACAGGAAATATTCCAAAAAACGTTTTATAAATTGCTAATAAGAACAAGGTAGTTTTCCCAACCATTGATTAATTCTTTAATGATTATTACAAATGATTGAATGTGCTTAAAAATGTTTTCACACTCTTTTTAGTATTCACCCTTTCAATTACATTTATCGAGCTGAGCAGATAACAAACGATTCATTTATTCAATTATTTTAAATATTCTTGCAAATTAATTAAAGGGATCGCTGAATTTGACTAAGAACCCCTCCTGAAATCAGAAGTTTGCCCCGTAACGAAGATAAATGCTAAGAAATGCGTAAACTTACTGCAGCGATAGATTTTCCCCGTGATTCATAGCGCTGCGTCGAACGATCAGCATAAACCAAAAAGTTCATTTGCATATTCTCGGTTTTCGAGTCTTGAAACTTTCCGAGAACTTTACGCCAAGTTGAGTGTACAAAATATAATTCCATTGACTGCATAATTCAGTCACTATTATCAACAGTTTCTATTATGAAACTTATTTGTAACTTATTTTTACAAGAAATAATACATTATTTGAAGTTTAATGCGTCAAGTAAATCGTACTGAGCAAACAACAATATTTTTAAAAACTATTATCGGAAATTTAATTTAAGCACTCGCTCAATATAATATCGAGAAGTGCAACGGAGCATAAAAGATATTTCTACCCCCAGAAAAAAAAATTAGATTCAACCGTGTAAGCGAGGGAGGGACCGCGAGGAAAGTCAAGATACGAACCGTATCGAAATTCGCGATTTTTCAGTTATACACGCGCGGGCTAAGGCGTCCATTTGTCAAGTGCCCGCAGTTAATCCGGTTAGACGAGCGATTCGAAATATCCGCGGGGCCGAAATAGGTGAAGTGTGAACTCGGTCCTAGGTGCTACGCGGCCCGGCCTCTCGCACACATACAATATATATACCCGCACGCACGTAACGGCGCGACGAAGGGCAGCGGAGAGACGCTGATTGCAGCGGGTAATGACAGCGAGGGTGAGCAGCAGCCTGGAAGTAAGTAAAAATTTAAAATTTAGTTAGAGCCGAGAGAGAGAGGCGCGTGGCTGCGACACGCGATCTTTTTGCCGGCGCTCTCGCGCACATGGCAGTTTGCGCTGCGGCCGGAATGTACACAGCGTGCGAACGGGATGAGTCAGCCGTTCCAAGGGTGTGAGCTTTAATAAGGGCTGCCGAATTTCACACTGACTTGGCGCGCCTTTCTTTCTCTCCTTTCTTTTTTTTTTTTTATTCCTCCCAAAGCAGCCGCTCTCCGCATCGGACTTATATCCGGAGCGGAGAGAGAGAGAGGGACACATGGGGAATCTTGATCAGGGCGCGGACTTTACGGAGAGGCGAAATATCGCTTTTCGCATATCGATATGCCCGATTCTTTTACGCTCGAGCTCGTCGCCCGGGAGAGAATTTTTTAGGGATTTTCTGCCGCCGTACGTGCCGTGCCCTTCAATTATTGGGATTGGGGATGGAACAGTTGCGAACAATAGAATTGTTAATGTTCGATTCTGCTAATGCTGTATTGTGGAAATGTGAAAGAAGTACGTTAAAATGACAAATTTTCTCTCAAAGTCGTTTTATATGTTTAGATTTGTTTAAAATTTTAAAATCTTTCTTCGTTTGTTTCATTTTACAGAAAGCTGCAAGTACATAATTCAATTTAAAATCGTGTACTATATTTAGTGTGTACTTATCAAAGGCCATTTCTTCATTAAAGTTAATGAACAACATTATTAAATTTTATTATTTACTTTCTTGTGAAATTTCATTATGAATTTACTATTTATCCTAATACAAACAAAGTGACGATATTACTCAATATACACATAAAAGGCCGAACACATTAAATAACCTGCATTTTAATATCCTTCGATAAGAAAGCCGATGTACAAAAGGCAAGTTCGATGGACCACATTACAAAGATTTCGCCGTGGAGGGGGCGGAACTTTTTTTTCGACGAGCCCGAACATACGTTCCTATGTGCACGATGACGTTTGTTATACGTAAAAACGATCGGCGCAGTTAAATTATTAGAGTATTAGAAGTTGGCTCATAACTCAGTTGCCTAATGGCGTGGCGCATTGTAGCCACTGTTGGAGCGCCGTATTGCGTTTGACGCAAGGGAACGAAGGACCCGAGCGATATATGTCCGATTGGGAAGAAATCTCGTTCTTGTGAATTTGCCAAGAATCTATACAAAGAAACTTCTTGATGGAAGATGCCATTTTTTCCCTTTGACGTGTAGGCCGACCGGCTTATTTCTGTGTCATTTTTTTTTTATTGAAATATTTATTTCGTCCTACAAATTGGTTCTAATTTATGATGCTTTGAGAATTTTTGTTGGATTTCCTAAATATTAATTGTTGCAGACGAATTCTCGTCTAAACCCTCAACCGAAAAATATTCGCATTACAGCCGAAGGATACGAAAAATGAAGATGTACCTTTCTTAATGCAAATCCCGAATATAATAAACGAAATCTCGTATAATTCGAATCTGCCATCTAAGCCGTAGCATCGCTTGCACTTATATACTTGATCTCTTATACCCTCTCGCGAGAAGATTACGGCACAAGTCACGAGAAGCCGTGGGGGCGAGGAAAGGGGGAGGGAATGGAGAGAGGCAGAGGAAATCTCGCAAAGTTGGCGCAAAGTGCTGGAAACAGGATTTCGCGATCTCGGGGGGGGGAGGGGGAAGGGCAGAGGCGACGTATAAAACGCATTTAAAATGCATCTCCTCGGCTTTCTCCTCGGTTCTCTTTTTTTTTCCTCCTCCTCGGCGCGGCGAATCAGCTTGGCTCTCTCGCGGATCCCCGACAGCTGCGGCGTGCCCGGCATTACGTAAAAGCTCGCGCGACGCGTAAACAAACGTCGCGGCCGGGCGCGGCGCGGCGCACAGGAGCATCGGCAACGGGATTGTTTTAATGCCATTTAAACTAATCGAATTAGAGAATGAGCCGATGTGGCGAGTGTGCGCACTCGGTCCTTCTCTATTTCTCTCTCTTTCTCTTTTCGCCCCCTCTTTCGCTTTGCGAGAGAGCGCGCCAGCCCGCTCTCTCTCTCTCTCTCTCTCTCTCTCGTTTCCCCGTAAACTCCGCAGCTGCCAAGCGCAGCGACCGCTCAGCCGGAAGTAACGCGACTACTGCCTACTACACGTCTCTCATCTCGCCCTCTCTCTCGCTCTCTCTCTCGCTCTCGCCTTCTCCCTTTCTTTGCTCTGTTTTTTTTTGCCTATTGTTGTGCCTTGTTTTTCTTGCTTCTTATGTTTTTGAATTTTTTAACCGGCGACAGTGTTTACCGTCGGGGCTGTGTGGTGCGTCTGCGCGCTCTTTTTCACCGCGAGCCGCCTTCGTATTCGCAGTTGGTTTTTGCGAGCTTTTCCCGGCTAAGTGCGATTCGTCTTCAGCAGATGTTTCGGCCAAGATTTATGTTTATCGTAAACGGAAAACGGGAAAACAGGATTTTTAATTTAATAATGAGTATTATCGATATTCTACTTTTGGAAGAATAAAATTATAAAACGATTGAATTTAAAAGACTTTTTAAATTTTATTAATACTACATTTTAGTAAATAATACGGTCATAGGGCTATTTCTACTTTTTTAGAGAGTTTTAATTATTGTAAATATTTTATAAAAAAAAACATTTCACCCTGTAAACGAAGATTTCACTTCAATTTTCTAATGCATCTAAAATTACGAACCCCGTTTTATGTCGCTCATTTATTTTTAAAAGCCAACTCCCTTGACCTAAGGTATAACGTCCAACTTTTAGCAGAATTAAAAGCCTAGTTTTTCCCATCAAACAGACGACCGACGGATGATTTCAATTTTTCTTTTTTTTTCTTCCGGAATTCATTACAGCCGCGTCGTAATCCTTTGAAATTGCATTATCCACGCTTTCCGCTTTATTTTCCTTTTTCATCTAACGCATAGGCGCGCGCTTCTTTCACTGCCCTCTCTCTATACCAGCTCCTGGACTTTGACGCGCCTGTAAAGCATACGCGGAAGTTCATCGCTACGACTAGATCAAGGTAAACGGGAGCACACCACGTTTGCGCTCAAACGGCAATAAAGATTAGCGCGAGAAAATAGATAGATCGAGCAATGTGCTTCCGCATAAAGGGAAGGCCGTTGATAATGCGCCGACCGAGTGAAAAAAAAAATATATTTTAATATTTATGATGGAAGGCAATGTGGAATTTTATTTAATGTAGATTTATTATTAGTTTCAATCGTGATCTGTTTAAGAGCAGTACTTTTTAGAAAATTATAAGGACGTGATCGTAAAAACCTTTAAAATAAATTTTTTATTTAAACAAGATTTAGATTTAAAAATATGTTTTAAATTTTTAATAGTTTGATTCGTGTAAACAACATGTTTAAAATCAAAGTACTTTTTAATGCTTCCTTCTTTCCGGAAAGTAATAAATTCGTTTTATGAGTTTCTTAATCTTTCATTAATTAGTGTAGTCTCTGTTTTAACAAACTTCAATAATATCTATGGCTTATTTAGCCAATGTTATGATTTCAGTCGCCAACTTTCATGGAGGAAATTGTTTTTTAACTCCATTAAAGACTTTAAATCTTGTATTCTGCATATCCGATGGGAAATTGCTCTACGAAACGTTAACATCATTATAAAAGTGCATAATTTTATTTAAAAGCAAAAAAAAACTCAAGAGCAAATTATATCCTATAGACAACGCAAACTTAAAAAAAGATCATTGAAAACATCGTAAAGCAATCGGTGTCAACTGCACTTTGTCAACGGAATCGTCGGCGAGTCTTTCGCGGCTTTTATAAACAGTCGAGGTTGACAATGAGCGCGCAACAAACCGCAGGAGAAAACGCAGGCAGGCTCGGCGGCCTTTCAGCGGCTTATACCGACTCATTTCCTAATGCCCTCGCGCTCCGATCCTCCCATTCTCCTCTTAATAACATTAAGCCGCATCCATAATAAGTCATCCCCGAAAGCGCGAGCAAATCTCCAGCTCTCTCTCTCTCTCTTTCCCGATCCTCATCCTCATCCTATACACATCAGGCCGGGCGAATCTCTCGCGCCAGCGCGAGCAGATTGATTAAGCTCGGCCGCGATGAATAAATTCGAAATCGGGCCCGCAAAGAGCAAGCCACATACGCGGCTGCTATACATACGTGGATGGAGCGAGAGAGAGAGAGAGAGGGATATCGCAGGCGATTCGACGCGCGCAGCTCGTCGGCCCACCCCTAGAGTGCGAGCGGCTTTTCATACTCCCCGTGTGTACCCCCTTCCAGCGTGCAGCACTGGTCGACCGTCGCTCCGCCCCTCTGGCTTTCTTGGCCGAGCGCGCGGAAATGCGCGCCTCTCTCCCTCTCTCTCTCTCTCTTGCTCTCCGCAGAGCTGTTGCGCGCGCGAGAACTTTGCTTCCTGCACTGGCGAGAGCGGCGGATTTTCGCCTTCTTGCTAGACTGCCTATTGGCATCTCGAATGTTTTGCCGAATTTACTTGCGAGTTCGGCATTTTTTTTTTGATAATTATGCGAAGACTCGTCGAGGGAAAATTGAGAGTATATGCGATCAAACTGTTGGCTAAAAGCGCAAATACGAATGCGGAGCTTGAAAATTAGGCGCGTGTAATTAAGTGGCTAAAAATTCAATCATAATTTGATAGTATACAGATAAACTTACAGTGGCAGATTGTTTGAAAATATTGAAGCTAAATATTGAATATTGTTTGTTATGATATGTACAGAACGAATAATTATTTTAAAGGAACCTTAAAGGGCTAATTCGAGGTCTTTTTTTAAGCAAACTTCTACTTTGCAATGTTTCGTGACATAATTTTGACGCCGCTTACGGAAACACTTCCATAATTTTAATTTATCATTACCTAATGAGGTGAGAAAACAATCTCGTGGAACGTTACAATGTTTTAATAAAGTTAGAATTTTTAATGATAAATTTAGCTACTTTTTCAAAAATCAGTTTTCTACAAAAGTAAACTATAAACTTTTTAAAAACCTTTTTCCTAACATATCACTACATTAAAATGCAATTTTAATCATTTTCCAACGCGGTAATCTCAATTTAATCAATAAATTTGAATTATTGATTAAATTAGCGAATCATCACTGCAAAACATGTGCTCCAAAATTAATTTTGTTGATAAATTAATGAAACGTTATCTTATTTGCGATAAATGCATATCAGCCTTTTTCCCATTTCAAAATGATTGCCTTCTTTTCAATTATCGAAAAAATCCGTTCTGAAAAAACTCTCAGGATTAAAAAATAATTAAAGCGCTCGCTTTGCCCTCGGTCTTCATTACATCCCCAGCCCATCCCTTTATCCTCCTCTTACTTTCGCTCTCCCTCTCTCTCTCTCCCTCTACGGCGCTCCTTCTCCACGGCCTATGCACTCAAGTTTGGGCTGCAGCGACCCAAATAGCTGAGCAGCGAGTTATGATCCAGCAAGCGCGAATAAGAAGAGAAGAGCACTACGAGAGCGGCGGCAGCATCTTTGTCCGGCGGGCATCAAAGAGCCCGAAAACAACTTTGTATTAGCGGCTCCTCTTAGATTCCGCGACCGAGATATACCGAGGCTGCTATTCAGCGGCGCACGCAAGTGAAAGGGGGAAGGAGATGCTCGGGGGCTAAAGAGGACACATCGACTTTAAGCCGAGAGAGAGAGAGAGAGAGAGAGAGAGAGAGAGAGCGGCGTGCGCGCAGGCAGGCAATCTCGCGGCAGGGCCGAGTTTCCTTTCATTAGTCGGAGTAGCGGAGAAGAGCCGGCATGCCGGCAGCCAGCCAACCAGCCGGCATTACCCTGCCGTTCCATCCCATTCCATCCAAAGCTCACTCATCCCCCGCCCCCCCTCTCGCTGCCGCTACCGCCGCTGCTCCGCTACTATCCACTCGCGGCGGCGGCGGCGGCGGCGGCCTCCTCATCTTGCGTGCGGTTGACTCGTTTTCAATGAATACAATGCCGAGAGAGGAGCCAGATCATATTGAATATGAAAACGGAAAATCAACGAGTTGCTCTCTCTTTCTCTCTCTCTCTCTCTCTCTCCCTCTCTCGCTATCCCGCGCTTTCTCCCTTATGGCAAGCCGTCTAGCTCTGTTTCTGGCTCTCTCTCTCTCTCTCTCTCTCTCTCGGCGAGCGAGCGCGTTTTCATAAGAGAGCCCCACGCGAGCAGGGCCTTTGTCTAGAAAAAATATTCCCACCTATCGGAAAGATAGGCTGATCTGGACTGCGTGGAGTTTTGCATATGTTATGCGATATAATTCATTTTAGTGCCTGGATTTTCAGATTTTGCTGGTTTGAAAAGCTTCGTCGATATGATTCCAATAATTCTATAGAGTAATTAAGAGGGATGCTACAAGTAGCAAGTAAAAATTTAAAAGTGGTTTCAAGGAAAAATTTTAAATAAATGAATTACATAGGGAAATTTTATGAAAATTTTGTTTCTTTTTTTTTTTAATTAATTTAATTTCATATTTTATTTGAAAACCTTGACGTATTTTTTTATAATAAGATACTCATTGACCGTACAAGAATAAAAAAAAGATTTACTTATAAAGTAACCCTGATAGAAAATTAATTAGTTTCGCTGGTTAACCTTTTTTTAAATGGAACCATTTTTAGCTAAAATTGATGCCTAAATTGAATAAACACCATTGGAAGATCATCGAAAAAGATAAACTACTGTTGCTGTAAAATATTCACGAGCAAGAAAATAAATAATATAGAAAACTGTCGTTTTTAACAAAAAATCTGGCTGAAAATTAGCTAAAAACTTGAGAACGATTCTACCAGGGTTTTTTCTCTTTTTTTACATTTATAAGAACCATCTACTACTGTAAAAATAACAGTATGTACAATTCAAATTTCAATAACCGTCAGTGAGTTAAAATCGTAATATTTCTCTGAATTGACTGTATAACGTACATTCGACAGTGTAATCTACAAAAAGCCATCAGAAATTACATCAGAAATGAAAATTAGGCTGCATCCCGCAAGTAGAATGTAAATTAAAAGCAAATCCCGCAGGCCGATAACACTGATCAGTCTACGCCTAGCCAGCGAATTCGGGCGTCATCGGCTTTGAAAGTCAAACATCCCTCGCATGCGTGTCTCGCTTTGAGGAATCGATCGCCTTTCAAACTCCCCTGTCTAAATACTCGGCGGATTATACCTCCATATTCCGGCGGAGAACGAGTCGGCCACGTTCGCTGGCAAAGTGCCGTCGAAATCGAGAACGAGTCAACTGTTGAGGACTTATCCGGATTATAATTTTCCCTCGGCGCAAGCTGCACTTACGTCGAGAAGCCGCAAAGTGCGACAAACATTTCCATTGCGATATCCACTTGCCACCCACAAAAGCCACTCTTCAGTCTGCCGAAGAGCTTTTCAAATCGTTCTGCAAACAAGTGTATTTCTCTTGTTGCAAGACCGAATGCTCGAGTTTACTCTTCAAAATATTGTCGTTTTTTTCGTCGCTTTGTCTCAGGCTCTTGAATCATAGAGACTGAGAGCTCGCTTTGTACTTTTGCCTATAAATCTGACCGTCAGTCTGTTTATAGAGTAGCTACTGTTGTATTTTCGTTTATCTTAAGCTGTACATAATTCCAATTATTTTATTTACGAGATTTTTATTTATAAACACGTACAATGCTTATAATAAAATGCAACTCTTCTTAAAAAGATTTTTAATTTTTGCTTTTAAAAAATTATTTTGCATGCAAATATAAACTTTTACAATATTTCCACAGAATTTGGTTGAAATTCGTAAATTAGTCTAGAAGCGGCAATGGGATACACTCAGATGTGAGAAGCAATTTTTTAGATATATCGTATTTCAGCATCAAAAGAAATGGAATACATTTCAAATGAAAAATCGAATAAAATTTTACGTTAAAATAATACTTTCTGTTTGAAAAAGCAACATTTCGAGAAAGTAATAACGTGAAAAAATTCTAATTCAATTATTGTTAGTTATAATTTTTCCAATACAATCAATAAAAATAATACGTATTTTTAAAAATCATAATCAAAGTTTAAAAATAATTAGTGTTTTGAGGACCATTGAAGAGGATTAGATTTAATTTCGCAATAATAATGAATGTAAACTCTTGAAGCATAGAGAGATGGTAAAAGGAAAAATGGGGACTAAAGCATCTTAACAAATCTCTTAATAAAGTGCTTCACCAGCAGATAATAATAAAGCCAAAGCACAGAAAAGCCTCGTACAAGAGTGATACACAGTGCTTTTTCATTTCCTCGGCGAGTTCATCCTCAGAGGCAGTGAAAGAGAGAGAGAGAGAGAAATGAGGGAGGGAAGAGCAGCAGGAAGAAGCGACCGAGAGGGAAGAGCGAAAGATCGGCATTCATCCCCCCGAGCAAATGCGAGCAAATGCGAAAGGCTCGTTCGGGGGCTCGCGCGGTCCTTGAATGAAAAGTTCCTCCTTCTTGTTTCCATTTCTCGTCAAAGAGGCCAAGCGTGTACGGGAGCGCGCATCGCGAAAAAGAGAAAGTAATCATTCCCCGACTCGACTCGAGAGAAGAAAACAGGAAGAGGCGGAGACATTAGAGTGTACCCTCTCGCTCTTTTGAAGAAAAGAGAGCCCCAAAGCCACTCGCCTGATATGTCGGGACTTGAAAGGCTCCCGCTGATTCGCTCACTTTTCAACGAAAACCTGAGGAGGACGCGGCTAAAAAATGACGAGCTTAGCCCTCCGCAGCTCCGTAATTAGCCCCTGATTTGTGGCTTCTCTCTCAAGCATCGTCGCAGCCTGACGTGCTCCAGAAAAAGGAAGTGAAAATGCCCAGGCTTTTTATGCAGATCTTACTTCTAGTCAAATAATTGACGAGAGGAGGGATCCCCTCTGGGTCTTCGTTGTCAGTCTGCGGCACTTAATTAGTTTTTACAGTATTGCAGCACCAAGTACATGGAAAAAAGAGCATTTACCTTTGCTTTCTTTTACCTCTCTCCCTCGTTCTTAAATCAAACAGCTAATTTGGCGCAAACCAATGTATATCCATGTATTTAAACAGTGTTCAGTCGAGAAAAAGTTTCTTAATAAATAAATAAATATTCTTTATTAAATCAATTCATCGTCTCAAAGCAGAATCTCGACGCTTAAAACAAAATGAAGCAGCCCGTTAGGTTAGCGGCAAAGTTTTCTCGGGACGTTGAGACCCAATTTTCCGTCCACGCAAACATCCTGCCGGCGCCGGGTAAAAAAGTCCAATTCTCCTCTCTCTCTCCGGACAAAAGGCTCTGCAGGCGCAGGCAGAAGAAGCAACAGCGGCAGCGGCAGCGGTAGACACTCGAAGAGCATTCTTCCGCGAGGATCTGCCGGGTTAGTCTGGCACAAAGCTTATTATTCGCCGAGCTCCGGCGTCTGCGAGGAGACAGAGAGAGAGAGAGAGAGAGAGAGAGAGAGGAGGCTTCCCGGTGCGCGAGTTAAGTCGATGGTCCTCGACGGCGTCGTCGTCCTTCCTGCATCCGGCGCTCGGCTGGCCTCCTTTGTGCGCGCCTTCAACCGTCATCGTCCCGACGTCTGGGCCCCCGACGTCTCCGCGTATACGTGTATACGCCCTCGGCTCTTGGCTGCGCGAAACGCAAAAGAGCCGCGGCGAACAGCTACACTCGAGCGGCGAACTACTCACTCCTGCGCGCGACTCGAGCATCTCCGACGGCCTCGAGTGCACGTCGTCGACGACGACGACGACGACGACGGCGGCGGCGTCTGCTGCCGAGACACTGCTTTTAGCCTCCGCGAACGCGCATCTTCACATTCTCAAGCCGTCTTTCGCTTTTCCCAGACTTTATTAAATCGTAGCTTTTTATGGCGTTTTCACTTTTTCTAGGTGGCTTTTGTTGCCCGATAAAATTGCAATTAAGAGAACTGCGCCGAAGGCAAGTTTGACTACTTTTTATTGTACTCTTTTTTTAATAGGATAAATATAAACTTATTTAGCAGCGTCAAAATTTTGGGTTTCAGAAAAGAAAAGGAGCACTTTCTGTGAAAATATTTCTACAGAAACTCATATCTATCTATAAATCTTTGTAAGCATTTATCTTTTATGTTAAGTATCATTAATGTGCTAATATTTCTTCAAAAATATAATATATTTTGTGATTAATTTGTCTGAACAAATACCGTGGAAATCAAATATATTTTTATTGTAATAACAATTTAACTAATTTTTCTATTTAATACCAGTGGATAATTTTAATTGAAATAAAAGAGAAGAGGAATAGATTTTGAAAAGCAATATTAGTCTAATTTCTTCGCAACGAAGAACATATATATATATACAAGCGCAAATGAATGATTATTAGTATTGGCTGAACATGTAGTTTATTAAGATACATATTATAATACTAATTGTAAGCTTTATTTGAGTATAAATATATATTCAAAATTTCATTTCACGTCGTTTAATAACATTTACGAATTTCAATTAAACAATCTCATCCCTTTATGTCAAATTTAATAATATTGCGCAATATTTACATTTTGTTTTTGAAATAAATTAGTGCATTCACCGAAAATTTAATTAAAATTAAAATTCATAATTGTAGTTTAACATTTTTGTTTCAAAATTCTTCGTACAATTTACATAAGTTTAATAATATAGCTTGAATAAATGTGATTTAAATAAATAATGAACATTTACTTTGAAAATTGTTTTATTTGTTATGTGCAATAAATTAGTGGACAGTTTTAAATACATCGATTAATAAGCATCACTTCACCAAACACGAAATGAAAAACAGCACTTTTTCATCAACAAAAATGACAAGATCATAAAGTTATTTTTCACGGCAGTCTCGACACTAAAACACGAACTTGCATTCTTCAAAACGTGACAAATCAATGACAAATAACATCAAGCACTTCCCCGCACAAGAGCACAAGATCCAATTTCGACAAGCAGCCGAAAAACGAGCTAAATTTTTCAGTTATTAAAACGCAGCTTATTCTCTTTGCGCGAGCTAATACAGATCGTATACAAGTGATGCCGGCAAAAGGACTGATCGCCGCTAAGCTAAGGCAAAGCCTTATATAGGCTTCCCGAATTTTGTGGTCCACTTAACTAGAAAACCTCGTGCGCTCATAGTCGAGTGAACTACTGCGGAGCGAGCGAGCGAGCGAGAGAGAGAGAAGGAGAGAGTGGCGTACTGGCGCTGCTGCAAAATTACACGCTTCGGTTTAGCAAACCGTGAAACCGGGTATTAAGTGTCGGTCGGGAAAACAGAAGGGCGAGCGCCGCTCTCTCCTCTGCCTGCATTCAGCGCTCGGCGGCGGCGGCGGCTGCTGCTGCTGCAGCGGCACGCTCAACTTTAACGCAGCCCGAGAGGAATGTATCCCGCGCCGCGGCACGCCGCCGACAGTTTTCGCGCTTTTCCCCGCCCATTCTTGTGGGTCGCGATGATCGGGATTCGAAATCAATTGGCCGTTGGTTAGTGAGCGTTGATTGTTGAAGCAGTTTTTCTTTGATTTATGCATTGTGAAATAAAAGATTGATAAAAGTTATACTTTAACTTATTTATTTCGGTTTACGAAAACCATGAAAATTAAAAAATGTTATTCTCATAGCATTTATTCTCTTTTTTTTTGTATTTAAATCTAACTTAAATGATTAAAAGTATACTTGATTATCTCTTATTATGTAGTTTACAGAGATGTTTTTATAGTACACTATATAATTTATGGTGCGTATGCATTATATTTAAGCTGTAAAAATAAATGTACGTGAACAAGACTGAAGTTATGGTTAACGATACCTGTTTATTTTTCTTTAACCAATGAACAGGACATAAACTTGTACTTTAAGCTTACGTACACTGCAAAAAGACTATTATAAGAGCACAGAGTAAACTTCACTCTTTGTACATGCTACTTTCGTCAATGAACAGTTATTATCCTCTCATAATCAAGCATATCCGATTACATTTTCAATTAAGAGTTTCTAATTTTTAATGCAAAGACGGTCAGATCTTTTCTATTTATTTCAGAGACTTTTAATAAATTTTATACTAAAAAAAAATATGACAATTAACTAGACCAATTCATGATTCCATTAAAATAACGTTTTCACTGCATCAAGCATAAAATATTCTGAATTTCGGAAGTTCAGAGTTTCAAAAACTAGAATGATTATTAGGAAGCTTTCCAAATGCAAGTTTTCTTTATAAATTAATTAAAAAATGAATTTTATGAAAAGTATTGTAAATAAAACTGCAAAACTGAAATAAAGCAGGAAGCTGTGGCTATAAAAAGTAAAAGAAGATTTACGGCAGCAGTTGGGTTAAAGTCGATACCAGTAATGTCTATTGAATTATATCGTAGTTTATTGAGCTGTTAAAAGAATCAAGCTGCTGCCAAGAACTACAAAGAAATAATCGAATACACGAAGAAAAAAGGAATAAGTTGTAAGATAAACTGTCTGATTGTGAACAAAATTTCGAAAATTGTCTCTTCTTGCCAAAATTTGAACTGTTTTTACGAGTTTGATATTTAAATTTATATTTCATTTTATATTCTTAATAATATATATATAATAGCATCTGTATTACGAAGTAAGATGTAAGAAGTAAAAGGAAACTTTCTGTTTCTCAGTTTCGAAAACAAAAAGAAAGTAATATAAAGAGCATGATAAAAGGAACACCGGATGCAGCTGATACCGGCCGTCTCCAAACTTAAGTTTACTGTCTTTTTCACTCTTTTCAACATAATATTTTAGTAACATAAATCACTGAAATAAACAATTTATAAATAGTTTTGAAAAACAACAGAATACAATTAAAATTTTTATTAATTCTTAATCGATTAAACTATTTTCGATGCCCTGTACAAATAAATTTAATTTTATCCGACATCAAATATTGATTTATTTCCGACATTCGTAATTTGATAAAATTTTCCTTGTAACATGTATATTTTCCTCTGAATTCAATCCGCTCATTATAAATAGGTTTTTCCTTTCAACTCAAATAAAATCTTTTTGAATCGAAAAATCATAGTTTTCATGAGCAGAGGAAAATCCTCTCGTAATCAATCCTCTTGCGTACAAGAGGATTTAAACTAGCAGTCACAAAAGGACTGCTTTCTCGCCATGCAATCCTTTCGTCGGTTCTAATCCCCGGTAATAGAGTCTTTTTTGCCCTCTAACGGGGCCTACCGGGGCTTTTTCCAAATAGTACATTATGCAACAAGGGGCAAAAGTAGAAGATTTTTCCAGCGGGTGAGTTTACTGCCCGAGCGAAGCAAAATAATAATAGTTCATTATGCAACCAGGGGAGAAAATGAGCTATTTCTAGCGAGCGTGAGGTATTCAGCTCGAATTGGAGTCGAGGGCGCTGAAGGCACCCAAGACAAAGAGGAGTGCTGAAAATACCTCACCCGAGTCTGAAATAACTTTTCTCCCCGTGTTGCATACCATGTTTTTGTCAACGAGGGCATAGAAGGCCCACATTTAGTGTTAGAAAGTTGGGTTCTAAAATTAGCAGGAAAAATGTAAAATTAGCGGGAAAAAAATAAAAATTTTTAAATTTCGAAAAATTAAAAAAAAATATTTAACAGAATGTGAAGTTATTTCGATCTCGCTTTTCAGGTCCAAAACGGGCCTTTCCGGTCGAGAGTGGAATAAAATACTATATGCAACACGAGGCAAAAATAGATTTTTTTCCTTGGGTGATTATACTGCCCTTACGAGAATTTCCCCTTTTTTATAAAAGTTCCCTTTGGGGAAAAGAAAAGATTTATTTAGCTATAACTTTTGAACAAATAAAGGTTTTTTTGATGTAATTGTTTTTTTATAGATCGGATTTTTTTAAAGAGCACATAAGTTTTGAAAAATCGAGCATTAGGCTGAACGGACGCGGCTTCCTTCATATTTTAACATTTGAAAACATATCCCAAAGATAACGGAAAATCCATTACCCAAATACCTTTATCCCATTTTACGTTGTCCGATTACGTTTCAAAATTCGATTCGAAATACCTCAAACACCACCAACTTTAAATGCACCCTTAGAGAAACATAGAGCCCTCCGGAGTTTGCAATGAAAACACGTCGATACCCGCAGAAAGCGCCATTTTCTTCCTTCTAAAAACCAACCCCCAGCCAGCTTGTCCGTCGTGCGCGAAGGATCATCGACAAGCCCGGCTCCCCAAGTCCTTTCCATTCTCCTCCCCGCGAAAGGGCGTGCGATATATAGAGCTCGCCGTGCATCTTGGGGAGAAAAGAAAGAGAAACGCCACTATGCATAAAGAGACAGGTCGTGTAACGTGCGAAAAGGCGCTGCTGTGCGAAAAATTTCGAGCTCCACCGGAGAGAAGAAGGCTTTTGACGCGAAAACGAATTCCATTCTCTTTTACCGAGAGCAGGAAAGACGCCGCGTGTCGGAGCTTTGCATTGAAATGAAACGCGTTAAAAAAGAGAGCGCATTATACAAATTTATTCGACGAATATCACTTAAAATATTTTTTCCCCGATCGAATGGACTTTTACACGGAAGAGCTGTAAACCGTCTCCGAGTAAGAAAAACATTTCCCTTTTGCTGGAGCAGAAGAGCGTTTTATTGAAATTCTATCATGCCATAGCCTGCTATATATACGTTGAAGCGTTAGAACTACTCGAAGAAGTGGCACAGGGACCGGAACTGGAATATAACGCGGATGATTCGAATTCGGATACAGATACGGCTTCAGAAGGGTCCGATGAGGATCATTATGCGATGGATTTTGAATGTGATCGGTCCAATGAGTAATATTATGCGACGAATTATGAATGTTATTGGACCGATGTGTCACTTGGACTTTTTTGACCACAAAAATGTATATTATTGAACGAAATACAAATTTCATACAAAACTTTGAAATTTGTATTTCGTTCAATATTATAGATTTTATAAGGGGTGGACGGGTGGTCTTAAACACCTCGTATTTTAAGTGATAAGTAGCTGTAGGAAGCAATAGGTCCCAAAATCACTTATCACTCAAAATGACAAACTTTTTTGAGAGAAAAGAAATATTGGGTCTGTAAGGCCCAAAACAGGTTTTGCAACTTCAATCTCAATGTCTCTGACTAGAATCTAAAAATACGATGTAAAATAACTATCCACTTAAAATAACACATCTTTAGAGGAAAAAACATACAAAAGGCCCAAAAACTGACCCAGGATGCCATCAAAAATACCTACCTGAACGTGAAAATTGCTGAAAACATATTTGGAAAAATAGAGGTTCCCATTTAAAAAATTGAACTTGAGACTCATAGTGCCGAAAATTATAGTAGGTCCCAAAAAATGGCAATTCTACCAGATTTTCCCCATTTAATGTTTTTTGCGGTTTTTTTGCGACTTTCCCGGCGAGTTATTTAACTGCTGTACTTTTTAGACACCCTGTAGAATAATTCCGTATTTGATAGATTCTCTCTTCTATATTAAGGGTAGTCAAAAAAAAAAAAAAAATCTGTATTTAATAATATACATTTACAGAAATGTAATTATGTTTTAGTTACATAAAAGTAGAGAAAAAAAAAATTTGAAGCGTATTTGAATCAAATTTGAAAGAATTTTACTTTAAAAAGTAATCAATAAAGCTGCTTATTCGAAATGTCTTTTACGGGGCAAAGTTTGAGATATCACCAAAAACTGTACTTTTTTTAATACGTAGTGCTAAGACTTACAACTTTACACAGGCTTTTCTTATACTCAAAAATGTAAGTTAGACCTTTTCGAGTCAGCAAAACATTAAAAAAGTGAAAAAAATGCTCCATTTTTAACAATATAATTACCAATAAAAAACTGAAGAATTATTTGAAGGACAAAAGCCTGTGTAACTTTTTTATAAACATAATAAGCAACCTTCGTTTAACAGTTTTAGCTGGATCCAATGGAAAAACAACTTTAAAGTTTCTCACAAAAATCATTTCATGGCTTTATTAGTTGGCAATTCAAAATTTTCCAGCACCGTAAAACAATTCTTCCTGCTTTTTTTAGTGAAGTTTCTGATGACTGCTGATATTTTGTTTAAATTTGTGCACTTATCAAGGCTAAGAGATTCGTTTCCAGCTAATATCTGCTTCGACTACTTCCATGGCACTTAAAGATTTAGAAAATGTATCTCATTCTTCGCATTCTTCTTGATTTCTTTTCTCTTGTTGAGTACATTGTCAATCTCATCAAAATTTGTGTTGTCACATACTTAGTATTTCATAGTAAATTTCGTATTATAAATCAGAAAATTAAAACAATAAAGCATTATTTATTTTTATGAAATTTCATTAGAAATTCATTTTTTTTATATTTTATTATTTAATTGAAATTTCATTGAAATTTTTTTATTTTGAATGTTCTAAAGTTCTCTAATGAATGTTCAATCACATACTTTGAAACTTCTAGAACACATTTCTAAAATAAAAAAAAATTAACTTCTTTTGATGATTTCTTACTACTAGCACAATTCAAGCGCGCCTCGCGCGCGCTAAAGGAATTTTTTATATTAGCAAGATAGTTTTAATAGTAAACGACATTATTTCTATCATGCATACCACTGAAAATATTCTTAAGGGTTTTAAATCTAAGTCATTTGAAATTAGTATTATTTTGAAATTAGAATTCTTTTGAAATTAAAAATTAGAATAACACACTATCTTAAAAATAATTCAAACTAAACGCGATGTATTATTTCTTTCGTATTCAGAAATGTTATTGTTATCAAAGGATGTATGAGTTATGTTATTGATTATTAAAATTAATTTAAATCTATTGATATTTTTCTCTTTTTGTAAATATTTTTCGTTACTTATCACTCATAGCTATTTCCTAAAACATTATTATTTTAAGACAAATTAAGATTGATTGTAAATTAAAATAAAAATTTTCGCGGCTTTTTTTAAAAGGACCAATCAGCAACAGTTTTAAAATGCTTCATTCTAAATCCATCACTTTTTTATAAGAGGATACTGTACGCTTAATTAAAATATTACCGAAAATAATACATAAGTAACTGTTCACATGAAAACGAACAAGTTAACCTCTTCTGACTGACGTCCACATATGTGGACAAATATTGAATTTACGATTGTGACGTGTCCTAATTTTTTTTTTTATGAAATCACCAGTGGCATTAACTGCTTTGAATAAAATTCTACGAGAAGCGGTCACGTTATTTAATTAAAAATTAATTTTTGCCTATTATAATTGCAGTCGGAAGAAAGCAAAATCTGTCGCGACTGTTATTAAATTAAAAGTAATATAAAAAATATTTATTGTGGATTATTTCTTTAGTAACTCGGTTAACCCGTGGGATTAAAGGGGTTGGGGTTTGTATTGGGCTACTTTTTGAATATATAAATGACTCCCACGTAATTTTTCATTCAAAACAGTACTAGTGTCCACATATATTGACACGCATTGATATAAGAAAATATATAAACTAAGGGATATATGTCTGTATATTTTAAGTTTTTAGGACAAAAGAATAATACATCCATGAAAAAAAATTTTTTTTATTTGTGCATTTATGGTGCCGGTCAGAAGAGGTTAAATTATGAACTTAATTACTTTAATATAATAATTTGACATTTTTCCGGTGTCATTTTTTGAGCGTCGAGAAAAAATGTGCAACAAGTTTTGGTATCACTTTTAACAACCAAAGAATGCAGCTAAAAAGTTTCAAAAGTATGTCACCATTTTGAAATTTTTTTTTTTCACAAAATTAAAGGTTCTATGGATATGCCCATTTATGAATTCGATCTGGAAGGTATTGATTTTGAGGATGATACATTTTTTGAGTTTGATAAGGAAGATGATGAGGATCTGCGCTTAGATTCAATAATATTGAGGTGGTCAAGAATTATGATTACTAATTAAATACTATTTATTACTAATTTAGGGAGCGCCACCGTAAGGCCTAGACTCTCCCGGAAGAGAAATATTTTTTTTCGATATAGCAATTGAATATTTAATTTTTCAGAGAGAGTAAATTTAACTCGCAGCTATAGTGTGACAAATAATGATAATGCGGTTATTTGCACTGGGAAATTAAATGTCTTTTTTTTATTCACAATTATGACTTCTATAAATATGACATTGTATCGACACGAATCAAGCAAAATGAAGAGATTCCAAGTCACACAATTGATTCGATACGAATTTTAAATATTGAAATACGTAAATATTGAAATAATAAATACAAAATAGCATACTTCATTTCCTACATTCAATTCCGAACTCAGTTTAACCAAAGTACGCATTATCCAGACATCAAAGACACGTGTCTCCCTATAAATCATACTCTCGCGAGTCAAATCCTTGCGCCTATACACAATCATCCCAGCGCACTAAATCAAAGCTCTCGCGCGATGAATTCAGCGGTATCGCGGAAGTTCTCCGCGTTATACCGTCAGTACATCAGAGCGAGGGGTGTATACAGAAAGAGTAATGCGTGCCATTTACGATAAACGCAATTGTAGAAAATCGCGCTTCGCCCCGGCACTTGTCTGAATGCCGCCTCGGCTGTTATAACGGCGGGCCTCTTGAGGATTTCCTCTGTTTTGGCTCTCTCGCTCAGCCGCAAATATAATTACTAGCGTTTAAACCCGGCGCATTGTGCGACTGACGCTTGACTTGGCTCGACGTCGCCGCACTCGCAGCACTCCACACAACCGCGGCATTGTTCGCCGCGAATCAATGCTCGGAGAAAGAGTCGAGTGCACAGAGCTGCCGGGGACCAATTCGCGCGAGTGCTGTCGTTTGTGCCGGAGGTCTTGACGGACGCATACGTCATTTGCGAATCGGCTGCGACGACGCGTTGCGACAAAAGGGCGCGGAGTCGCGTCGAGTCAATTAATGGAGGCTCTGGCTTTTGTTTCGGCCTCGCTATCGAGGACTCTCCGCGGCTTTCAGCTTTTCTTCGCTGAGAGGAGTTGACGTGTGACGGCGGTTATTGACTCTTTCGGAAATAAGTTTGCTTTTTGTGGCTTTTACTGGTAACTTGGTATACCGCGGACATTCGAAGAAAATTGCATAGTTTTTCTCATCTTTCTATAACAAGATATTGGTGCCATCTTCTATGTAAAATTTTGTTTATACTGCGCCTAAGCAAAATGTATATTATTAGCCTTGAAGAAAAATTTTTTTAACTTTTCTTGCAAAGAAATATACGGAGGAATTATCTCGGTCATTACATTATTTTATGGTAATAATTAAAAGAATGAATTTTATGGTTATAGATTACAATTCTGATAGTCTAATGGTCAAGGATTTTTTTAAATAAATTGGTTTTACGTTTGATTTAAAACATCACTTTAATTATTTTCTAATGTGGACATAATCCTACCCAAGTAAAATTAATTTATATAATTTTTACTATGACTACCCGTTTTTTAAAATTTTAATTTTACTTAATTTATGTAAAACTTGAATATAAAAATAAAAAATATGAGCTCTAATAGTCATCGGTTGCTAATTTTGTCATGAGGTGTAAAAAGTTAGCATGCGGCACCAAGCGGAATTAATTTTATGTTTGACGACTGGCGCTTGGTGGCGCATCCTAACTCTCTAAAGTTGAATAAGTGAAATTTTCACTTATTTTGGAAGTGACTATAGTATTCACGCATAAATAAGTGCAATTCTCTCCCAAATAAGTGAAAATATTATTTTGAAAAGGAAACAGCCAAAAATTCACTTTTTTATAAGTGAAAAATAAAAATGAAAATTTGAATTTTATGTTCACTTGTGAAAAAAGTGGAATTCTTTCCTAAATAAGTAAAAATATTACTTTAAAAGTTAGACAGCCAAAAACCCACTTTTTCGTAAGGAAAAAATAAAAATGAAAATTTGAATTTTCTATTCACTTTTCAATACGTCAAAAAAAAAATTTTATTTAACCCTGCACATTTTTTTTGTTGTTGGTGACAATTAGATTTACCTCTTATTCCAAAATTTATAGGTTTGTCCTTAAAAAAAATTCAAATTCCTTTTTCTCTTGAATATTTTTTGAATGTAAAATTTAAGCGACTCTCGCGTTGTTGAACATCCATACAAACATCATGCATATATATATATATATATAGATAATAACACGGTATTTGCATTAATATTCATTCTTAATTACGGTACGGTTTTACATCGGCGAATAATTGCTATTCGAAAAATTCAAATGTTGCGCCTCTCGCGCTCTACATATGTGATCAGTATAGAGTGCGCGCGCAGCGACTCTTCGCTAGCGTGAAAACGTAACCGCGGCGAGCAGAGAACGTCGTGCGACATTTTGCTACCGCTCCGTGTAGTAACACGTTCACTGGATATCTGATGCTGCATTTCATTTAAAAATTATTATTTTCAACAAGAAACCCCGATTTATAATGGATAATAGATGCATTGGTTCTTTTGTTTTTAATAAAAATATGTTTTTTTTTAAAAAAGCTTATAATTCTTAAGTTAAATTATCAACTGCTCTGAAAAATTTTTGGTAATTAAGAATATATATAGCTATAATCTGTTAAAAAATAGCGAAAAAATGTTAAAAAATAGAATTTCTTCTTTAAATTACAAAAATTATGGTTTCTCTGTAAATAACCATCGCATTCATAATATTAAGGCATTTCTTTTAAGTTCACGATGTCCCCTAAAAAAGTGCCAAGTATATGTTGTCCCCAATGGTCTGAATGATCAAAGTTTTGAATTTTCGTTTTTAACCTTCATCAATTCTTTTACCACAATTTATCGGGATTTATGAGGTCTTTGTAATAGGGCATTTTAAACTATTAAGTCTTGACTTTGGAGGAAAAGACTTTAAAAGATTTTATATATCTATTTTGAAGCTCGAATATGGTCGGTGGTTGAGGCTCCACCGAATTTGTATGTTGATATTTTGCGTTATAATTTAGAACTTAATGTCTCCTTTTTTCTTGATTCGCGCTACTCTCACTAGCGCTATCGAGATTGTCTGGATTGACCCTTCAGAAGAGAGAAATCGGGAGAAATAAGATTTTCAACACTGCGCACTTCAAATTCACTAGAGGCTTTATTATTATCGCCTTTCACAGCGATATAATAAAGCCAAATTAATGCAAATAAAAATAGATTTAAATAATAATACGAATCACTATAAATAAAAAATAATTGCTTTAGATTTGCAAATTACATGTACAATGCTTAACACGTAGCCCGTAGCGAAAGCGCGACTTTTGACTTTCTACATTTTGACAGAGTGACTGCGTGTTAATTTTTTTGAGATGAATTGTGGACTGCCGAGTTAGTCGCCAGTCTCATTGACTATTTCGTGTCGGATCGCTGTCTTGCAGTTTGTACGGATGATTGACCGTGCTTTTTTGATGTACAGGCATTGTGCATTTTTTTAGCTTAGTTTATGAAATATTTAAAAAAAAAATAATAAGATACGTCTTGGGACGTAACAAAACTTAAGGTTAAAAACTAGAGACTTCAAGCTTCAAAACCCTTTTCTTATTTTTTCTCTACGTTTTTTCGCGGAAATAGTGCCATCTGAAAATACCCCAAAAATTTCGGAAATTTTTTTGTTCCTTTAATTTATATGAGTATATAATAAGGTGTACTATTTATATGTATATAGTATTAACATTCTACTTTTCTAACTATTTTATTTCAATTTTTAATTCTTAAAAATTAATATTTTGTTTTGTATTAATAAAATAAATATTTTGTATTAAGAAATTTTAATTAAAATTATTTTAAACGAGTTCAAGATAAGTTAAAATTTAATAAAATTAACAACTACAACAAAATTGCATTTAAGATAAATAAGATTAAAACCGGGAAGTTTAAATTAGTGTATTTATTTTATTAAAGGGTTTTCTTAAATAGGTTATATAACGAGTTGCAATTTACAGATTAAAATTATCTTTATTTATAATGTTATTTCTATTTTACATTAAATTTAAGTAATATAGTTTTAGAGCCTTTACAATCAAGTGAAAAATTAAAAAAAATGCACTAATCTATGAAAGACCTCATACACTTGAATTAAAAGAAACTGCAACATCAGAAAAAAGGTAAATGTGAAAAATTTCAGATCCGTTATTTCAAATCGAGCCTTGATTAAGATAATAAAAGACACCGCAAAAGTTTCCTACTGCTTATAAAAAATCCAATTACATACCTAGTTAGTAGTTCCCATTTGATTTATAGTTGTCTTTATAAAAAGAATTATTAAACCTGAAAACGCTATTTGTTTAAAGTAAATAAGTCTTTGAATCAGCCTTCGATCAATGACCGCTCAATAACAGTCCTAGAACATTGAAGCTTCAAAACCGCATTAATGTGTTGACTAAGCGTCCTTCAACACCTAATTGCGCCGGCTGAATCGAGCGCTTACGCCGAAAGGCCGCAGCACCGTTTCCTTTCGACGTCCTCCAGCCTCGGACTTGCAATCCAGTGAATAAAAATCGGCAGGCCCGAGAGCGAGAGCGAAAGCACGCGACTTGTACTCCTACACGATAATGGGATTTCTTTTTTTTTTTCGGCTCGACCGCGACGGGGGGGTCCGTCCCATACGGTTATTAATGGCAATAGAAATCTGGAGAGTCATCGAGCCCTCTTCAATCTGAATGCCTTCTGCTCGTGACTACGCTCACACTCGCGTATTTTCATTCCTGCTCAATCGTTTCTCTTAGGAGCACGCGCGCGCGCGGCGGCGGCGGCGGCGGCGGCCCACTCGAGACTCGCGGCCGGCTTTCTTTTCCTCAATGCGCACTTTCGCTCTATGGCACTTTGTCTCCTTTCCTTCCGCCAAGACCTTCAATTAACTTCGCTGATTACATTGAACTCGCGGGAGAGCGCCCCCGCATGCGCGTAACGTACGCGGAGGCCTCGTCATTAAGCGAGCGACGGCGAGAGAGAGAGAGAGGGTGCAGGGCACGACTACTAGCGGCACTCGGACGCTTTTTGAGCCGCCAGGAGCGCGTGTGCGCCCCGAGAGAACTGCTGCTGCCTTTGCACGCGGTGCTGAAATTATTTAATTACCGGGTCATTATAGCCCCAGCTTGCGCCCGAGCACCTACGTATGACGCGGCAATTATTATTCGACTCGAGCCCGGCTTAGCTTTCTGTCGCCTCGGCAAAAATGGCCTTTTATGCGTTTTCCGTCTTTATTCAGCGCTGCCTTTCGCCTCTGACGCCGCTGCTGAAATCTGCGAAAATCTTCCTGATATAATATATTATATCAGATCAGTACGTTCGTTTTTCAGACAATCGAGTGCAATTAAATCGGTTAATTATTACAATTTTCGTGCAACCATCTATCAAGCTTCGACTACTTCCCTACAATGCATTACTCGATCAACCTAGAACGCCATCGCGTTCTCTCTTGTACCACTGAAGCTATATTGACGTATCTGAAATTTTCAAGTGGTAACAGGTGCGACCTGTTTAGGGTTTTTGACTCTTGACTATAGCTCTCGATTACTCTGATTTGCGAGGGGACAAAGTCGAGCTCTGACGTTTCCGAGCACACAAGAGTCAATTTTCTTGTCAACTTTTTCGGCGTAGATTATAGCTACATTTTCTATTATTGAAGTCTGATCGCCAAGTCAATGAACCATTACAGAATTCAAATATATCAGTCAATAAAATAACTAGTCGTTATTACGTAAAGATTTTAATTTCGATAGAAATCTTGTTGATAAGCTCGTTAATTGCCTAATTATTAAATATAGTGTAATTCTCGAATCCCGATCGAAACTGGCTTTAAACTAACAAACTCCCTTACATCGATTTTCCCTCGCAATAATCCAATGCGGCCTCTTCCATTCGCGTCTTCCTATCAGCGGGCGCTGTCAGTGGAGAGGGAGAGCTCGAGCCTCGGCCTCTCTATGCTGCCTTGAATTGAATGATAATCAGGTTTCCTGCGCTCCCAGCGCGCACAGTCGAGGGCTGGAAGCATTGCGCCATCATCGCGCCCGGCAGAGAGAGAGAGAGAGAGAGAGAGAGAGGGGCGGCTCGCTCACGCGTGCGGTGCATCCTCGCTCCCTCTCTCTTTCTATACATAGCTATATAGGACGCATCCCGGCGTGAGCGCGCCGCGAATGGAGAGATAGAGCTGACAGAGTGGCAACTATGGCGAGTAGACTATAATGCGAGAGAGCCCAGCAGTGCATTGGGCGTCAGTAACGAGATGCAGGAAGTGCGGGCGCACAGCCGCCGGACGTCGGGCTCAGCAAAGTGCGCGAGCGAGAGAGAGAGAGAGAGAGAGAGAGTCTGCCCTATCCGCCGCTGGCTAGGAGGAAAGGGAGCCCGAGCGCGCTGATATCCGCCTGAATGACTGCCACGTAATCACCGGCTAATTATCCGATAGATACCCGGGAGCTGCCTCGATGCCCGGCGTCAGCCGCAGCCTTACTCCTCCCCCGAGCCGCCGACGCCGCCGCCGCCGCCGCCGTCGACGCTTCCAATATCGCCGATGGAGCAAACCCTGCCATTGGCGAGGAGGCCAGACGTGTATTGCACCTGCATGTGCTCGAGACGTTTAGATGGAAATATCGATAGTGCTTTTCAACGCCGAGCTGCCGCCCCCGTCTTTGCAGGCCTGCTCTGGAGCTTTGAAAATTCTGCGTTGCCTCCTCTTCTTTTCTGCCTAGAGTCACTAATTAGTTTTCGAGGCTGCTGGCTGAAATAGTTATGGATACTCGGCAGTTCTCGTTATAATACCATTTATAAAAGAAAATTTCTATGTAGGAACATTCAGTAAGAATGAAAAATACTTATATTTTCAGACTTGTAAACCGCCAAACAGAAAATAAGCACGGAGGCACCCCTCCGGGACGCGTAGCGCTTTAAATGACAAAAGAATGCAATTTGGAAAATGCGTCGCTCGGCGTTAACACGGAGATGAGCAGGCAGACTGATCTGTCACACTTGTATAAGCCTCAAGTGGCTCCAGATAATTAAGCAACGGCCGGCGAAATCAAAAGAAAAAGGCATGGACTGGCTGGCTCTGGCGATAGCATCTTGATCCCAACGGGGGATAAACTTCCCTCTTCTTCTCTCTCGCTCTCTCTCTCTCTCTCTCTCTCTCTCTCTCTCTCTCTGCTCGGGTTCTCTAAGCTTGACTGACGTTTTTGTGCCCGCTTCATGGGTGTCCTCTCGATGCGTCCTGCGCCACCTTGTTAACTGCTCAATTTTTAATGCAAGTGTACAAGTTTTTATTTAAACTACTTTTGGGAGATGCAGTCTTTACGGCTGCATTTGGATTCTATTAAAATTTAATTCGCGATACGAGACCAAGGGTAATTATTACATGATAATTCTGCTAATAATGCTAGAAAGCAAAAAATGATAAATAGCATTTTCTTCTTACTCAATTGAAATAGCAATTCTTTTATAGTGATTCGCCGACAGATGTCAAATCATACTAACGAATATTAAACTAGCATATCTCTCCCAGGCAACGTGTTCATTCATAAACGAAATGAATTCTAAACGCCCACTCCCTCCGGCCGTATATTAAACGCTATCGCGGCTCTTGCTGCCGAGCCCCGGCATAAAGTTTCGCCTCCTATCGTACATTAGAAGCGAGAAAGCGGACTTTTCCCTCGACATCCTCGAGCCCATATCCCCGTCCATTGTCCTTTTTTCCTTCGCCGGCGCGCATACCTTTTTTCCTATCTATTTTTATACCCTCTCTCGGTCTCTCGCAGTCTAGCCGGCTCTCTCCTCCCTCCCCATCTGGGGCGCACAATGTGTACCGCGTCTGCAACACTTACGCCTGGACGAGCCCGGATCGTCGCCCTAAGGGCCCCGTCGCCTTCACGCATCGCTTCGGCCGAACGATCCGCCAAGCGCCACCGAGGAGGAACGTCCGCAGCGCCACGTGCCTGATCCGCCCCGTAACAATGAGACGATTTTATTGTCGATGACAATGACACGGATCCGGCCTATAACGTCTCTTTTTTCCTCTCTCTCTCTATCTCTCTCTCTCTCTCTCTCTCTTTCCAAGCGACGACGACGGCGCGGAAAAAAGCCGAGTCGACGCGATCGCGTGGCGCGCCTGTGCAAACAGACTTACCAAAGATGATTGGGACGTCCGTAACGGCGAAATAAGTGGGGAATCGACGACTTTTTCCCGAGGCTTCGTGGATATTAAGGACGGATTAGTGCGGCTAAACGATCCTTTCCACTGAATGGAAACATTTTTCTTTAGATAATAACGATTAACATCAAAATAATGTGAACGCGCTCCTTGAGAAATGTCGTAAAATTTCATTTGAATTTCATTTAATACACAGAGAATGTTTATAAAACGACTCTCCAGCACTATAACCCCCAAAGATAATAAAAATTCAAAACCAAAAAGCGTTCTTGTATTCCGTGGAAAAACGTCGAGATTTCTCATCGCGCGCTCGGAAAATTTATTAGCCGCCAACGGCGCGATTATTCAGGAGAAAAAAAAAAAAGAGGAAGGTCCGCGTGAAAGATGTACGCAGATAAAAATGGTCATCTGCGTAAAAAAAATAAACGGCGGGTCATTCCACTGAAGTATTCCTCGGAATATGAAAGTGACGGTCCGTAATCCCGAGGAAATTTATCTGCACCCTTCCCTATATCGTATATACGAGACCGGAGCTCGGCGGCCTCCTCTCTCTCTTTCTCTCTCTCCTGGTATCCGAAACCAGATAACGTATCGGACACGACTCGCGCCTGCTTTCGCGAAGAACCGCCCCATTTATCTCGTGCGCTTCGCGTGCTCACGCGCCCCCGCTCTTCGTATTCCGCCTCCTCCTCCACCCCGCAGCTGTGCGTGCGCGAAGGCATAACTGCGCGGCCGCGTTTCGACCCTTTATCCCCGGCACTCGGAACGAGTGAATAAATTTCAGATGACCTCGTTTTCGCTTTGCTTTTCCGAATTTTTTTCTTTTTTTTTTTTGGCGGGATCTTTTGCAATTTTGATTTTTTTTTACGAGATTTGAAAAAAGGAGTTTAAAGCCGCGAAAAGTGAAAAGTTTTTCTGCCCTTTATTATTTTGATTGTCTTTCTATAATCGAGCAGCAGCACCTAAAAATGTACTACGGGATAGATTCATTTCGATTGTTAGAAAAATTCAAAAAAGAATCTAAAATGTAATTTTTTATAAATTTCGAATTGCATTTAAAGCATTTAAACGCGAAATTATTCTATAGAAACTTAATAAAAGAGGCGCGTTAAATTCAATAACCCAGCGATCAAAATAAAAGAATAATGATCCCGGTAGGTAAAATGATTTAATGAAGCACCTCTCGGCCAAACGGCAACCAGGCCGCATCGAAAAAATGAAGCGAAAAGCCGCGAACAAAGCTCGGAGAGCAGCGAGCCTTCACAGCCGGGCAACTACTAAATACATATCTCCCATTCTCCGGCGGCCCTTGCATTAATTAAAGCTATTAATATTTCATACTGAATGCCGCGCAAAAAAACTGAATAATTCAAAAGGCATCGGAAAGTGTGTATATACACTTTTGGTCGTCAAACATTTATCCCTCTTCCTTGGGCAGCGTTAAAACAGCGGAGAAAGAGAGCCGCGCTAGCCAGCGGCGGGTCTCTCTTCTTCTTCTTCTTCCTTCTTTGCCGCGGCGGCCGCTATTTGTATTTTGAATAATTATTTCCCGGGCTCTCTCGGACTTACGCTCCGACGGAGTCAGCCCGCAAGGTAAGCAGGCCCGCGGCCTCGGCAAAGATGCTAATTAACCAAGTTTCAGTCTTAACAAAGTTTTTCGATTAGCCGGTAGATTGTTATACGGCCATCTCGCTCGGAGCGCAGCTCTCTCGCGATCGCGCGAATTTCCGAAGCCGAGGAGAGAGAGAGAGAGAGGTGCGCGCGGAACCTCGCCTCTCTTCCCTTGAGAAGCCTGCCTCTTGTGTACGCCGCGGGAGAGAGGGAGAGAGAGGAGACCTTATTATTATCTGCTCCGAACGGGAGAGCGGCGCACAACGGGAGAATCGACGGAAAATAATGGAGACGCGGCAAGTTCCATCGTTAAAATATCGCGAATACTACTACCCCGTCCCGCTACTTTCCAGCGCTGGAATAAGAAGCGTACGGCGTACTCTTCTTCCTGGAGAGAAGTTTCGCATTCGACACGCCTCTTCACTCGCGTGCTGAGGGGGGAGGGAGGGAGCGAGTTTTCTTTTTCGGCTTCTCCCGTATAACTTTGCTTCGAGGATCCCCGAGTGGCTTCCGTCCTCCTTCCACCTCCGCCGGGGATTTTATTAAATATTCCAATGGTTAATAGCATTCGTTCGCCGCTGGCTTTATAATACAATGGTAATTGTCAAGACCTGCCGCGGGTTTCTTATTAATGCGCTTCTTTAAGATACTAATTTTATACGCTTCTCTTTTTGCTTTTTCATTGAAAATACTAATTGCGAAAGTCGCGTTGATGTTCTCACGGGGTTTTTTTTCTGTGATTACAAATATTAATGTACAGAAAATCTGACGATTAAAATTAGACATAATATTGTTTTAGTAAATCACATATATCATAATTTATTAGTATTTAAGTAAGATCTTAAAATTAGCAATTTTCAAACGGTCTCCAGAAACAATAAAAATATTCATGTGAATTTTGGATCCGAGATTGCAATTAAGTGATTGAAGAAAGTGATAACGTTCCACTACTCGTACCTTATTTCAGTTCCAGATATTATAAATGTATTGGCACCATCATCAATAACAATAAGAATTGAAAATGGGAACGTAATCTGGAGGAAACATTTCAAGCTGCAACTCGCGGACTTTACACAGGATAATAAAAATGTCGTCGTCTGGTTGTGAAAATGAATTTATTAACATCATTATAGATGATGTTGGCAGCGATGACAGAATGTCTTTTTATTCGCAATATTATTGTGCCTTACGTATTTGATCCTTTTTTAAAAGTTTTACTTTATTCACTTTCTTGAGAATTTTAGGTTTTCGAGATCTATATACATCTGAAAAGATGCCCAAGAGGTGTCAAGCATTCGGCGAGTGGCAAAAGAAGACCCCTTCACCGTTTCACCGACTCGCCTATATGTAATAAAATCGCTAGTTCACGCGATGACACCTAGTGAGCGAAATATTACAGAAATATGGTAAAATTTATATTAAAATATAAACATTTTAATTTGCAATTGCTCATTTTTAATATTTGCTTCCTCCTATAGGAAGCTTTATGATAGTAATTTTTGGAGTTGATCTAAAAACATGTTATAATTGTATTTTGAGTTGTCAAGAATAAGAAAAAGCAAAGATCTTAACATTAGCAATAGTAGTTAATGTAGTCTAATATTTTATCATGCACTTTTTAAAGTTTTCTTTGCGATTAGAACTTACTTTTTTATTACGAATTTTTTGTTTGCATTCAGTCACTGTGAACTTTGTAAAAACTTTATGAAACTCTTTTTTAAACCTGTTTTATACACGAAAAATTATAAGCATTGAAACAATAATCTTATAAGAATAGTAAATTGGATACTAAGGGCGAGAAGCGGAGCTTTTTCGCTTTCGACTCGTGCTACCTCGTCTACGACTCGTACTGGAACCACACGAGGGCAAAAAGGTGCCCTCCCCGGTGGTGGACACTACTTTTTTAATAAGGTATTTATTTTCGCGTTTTTTTTGTACATAAAAAGCGTTCCTGAGGTGATTATTTTGCGATGCAGCAACTAAACGATTAATGTAATTCTAAAATAAATTAATAATTATTTATATATAAAAAAATAATATAGAATTTTTACCGACAGGCAATTGAACATTCATAAAATAATTTTAAGAATTTCATGTGTATAAAATTTATGTTCGAACACTTATAAATTTATATATATAGAAAGTCGGTAACAGAGATTCGAAAGACAAAACTTATTCAAAACTGGTTCTACTTTTTCGTAAAAGAACGGGCACTACAAGCTGTGAAGCAATACAATTAAGAAAAATTTAATTTTTTTACGTCCGTCTTGGACACCAAGAAATTTAAAAGCAAATTTAACATAATATACGTAAGAAAAAATGACAAGATATTTAAAATCAAATTAAAATAACTGGAAGATATAAAAGAACAGTCAAAAGAATTTTCGAACTGGTTAAAATCTATTTCTAATTTTGACAAAGATTTTCTTCTCAAGACTGATCAAATTTTTATGCACTCTGGAACATAAATGAAAGTATTTATTAAAGAATTGCAGAATTACACCTATTTGATAAAAGAGAGAAGACAAATTATTAAGAAGATGGTATTAAAATTCATTCTTTGAATCATCAGTTCCCTGCTACATCATCAATTCTCTACTTATTTTTAAAGAAAGGATAATATGTGTATGCTTAGTTTGCTTCCGGCGTTCTTGAAGATATAGATGTTTTTATAAATGTGAAGCAAAAGTTTGTTTTCAAAAACCAAAAGAATGTAATTGTTGTAAATCAGCGTTTATTCAATGTTAATATAGTGTAAAGAACTTTTATGCTTGCTGCACTCAAGCAACAAACCTAATTCGTGCGTGATTCAACTGTTTTTCGCCTGTTTTATTTTTAAGTGATGACAACGAAGTGAACGTAACGTAAAAAATATTTGAATATTTAATTTTAAATAAATTAAATTTCAAATAAAATAGAAAAAGTTTCTACGCACACATGCCTACAAATTGTAATTTTAACGTCAATAAACACCACTCGCATGATTCATGTGTACATACAAAATCGCCTCGTCGAAAGCTCTAAAAAAAAAGCGAGGAAAACGTTCCAATCGTCGGATCGTTTATATGATTGATGCCGCTCGTCCGCAACTCGAAATCCTCGGCTTTCCACCGGCGGAACAAATTGGATAGCCCTTCTCCGAGAAGAAGAAAAAAAAGAAACCCCGGAGAAAAAGAGGCGAAGAAGCGAGCCCAAACGAGGCACGATTTGTCTGAGAAATCGGCAAAGCTTTTCCTCCTCCGACTGTTTCGCTTAGCGCGTCGTCGCTTTGCGCGGCGGCCGCCGCGATGTTTGGGCGCACTTATATAACAACGTCACGCACATACCACGCCCTCGTTTATTTCTTTTGTTCCGCGCGGCAGTCAGGGGTGCCGCGCGGCGCCTCGCGACCGCCCCCGCCGCCCGCTTTCTCTCTCTCTCTCTCTCTCTTGCGCGCGCGTAGGCAGGGGATACAGCGCGCAGTCTTTTTGTCCTCCTCCGCGGAGTCTTCGACTTCCGTTTGGAGCCGGCGGAAGGAGGAGAGCGAGAGCGAAGAGTCCGGAGGGGGGCTTCCTTCTGCGTGTCGAGGAGACGGATTATTTCGAATTCAGATGGAAATGCGCACTCGTCTCTCTTGGTGGCCGATTGTTCTTTGGGTATGATGTGGGCTCGCGCGCGCAATTTCAATAACTGACTGATCGAGGGGCTTTCTTGGAGACGACGTATCGCAATCACATCGACTCCAAATGTAGCTGCGGAGGTTGATGGGCATTATTGACGCTTACATTTTTTTATTTCTGTATGTAGACACGTAGTTTGCGAATTCGTTTTTTTAAAATAAAAATACAATGATGATTAAACATCATTTACGACACGAATTTTTTTACTAGTACTTACCTTATTGGTATATATTCCTCAAATTTGCGGATCGACAATAATTTATTTATATTATATAATTATTCTACGATCACATTGTTCAACTTTGTTGACTTATTTTAAAAGTATTTCAAATGCATGCATGAAAATAAAATTTCATAAATTTGAAATTAAAATTTAAAGACGTAGGTTCAGGATTTTGAAAGTAAATAAATACACCGCACAATTAAGTTTGTGATTTTGCTTTTATTATATAAGACGTAGACATTATATAGGTATTCCGGGGAATAATCTCTGATATATTATATATTTATATATACTTCTAGTAAACATGAACAATAATAAATATAAAGTATACGAGAACTTAGGAAGTCTGCGTCTATACGTGATTTAATGACGATGAGGCTGCGTTCGTTTAAAATATAGCGCATCTATATAATATGGCATCCCCGGTTTTACAAGCTTCGAGCGAATAATATATTATTCATGCACCTTTCTTTAGCACTTTCTTACTCCGTTCTCCCTCTACGTCCGCATATTTTTCATAGCTCTAACCCACTTTTTTGATTTTTTTCGATATTGACCGATGTGTGATATCTTTTGTTTTCCATCCCGCCTCTTTTCTGTACACTTTGAAATAAAAGCGACGAAAGGCCTCGCGCCGCCTTCGTTTTATATTGCACATTCCATCGGCTTTCTGAAAATATTTTTGCCTTACGATTCGTTCGAAGTATCGGCAGCGGGAAGCCTTTCACCGCGTCTACGTTTACGATTCCTCTAATTAAATACGCAATTCTTTCTTTTCATTATTTTTTTAATGTGCTTCGCAAGCGATAATGCAATCCCGTTTTAGTCGTATATAACATATTTAATATTCTTTTTTTTTTTTTTATAAACGGTCGTTCGAAGCGAAAAAACGTGATTAACAGATCGCTCAGCTGATTCACAAACCTTTAATTTTGACGGATGGAAGCAGAGACTTTGGAATCGCCGGGAAATTAGTCAAAAATACAATGATAATCTGGTATTTTTAAATTTAAGCAATACACCTAAGAATTTTCAGTACGCTATTACTTATTTTTACGAGTTTATCGATTAAACAAATCATAGAGTGCGGAATTCCAGTATAAGGATTCGCCGGTCTCTCATTCACGTCCGCTCTTGACCATTTCCTATCGCATAATTACAAGTTAAAACATTGCACGTCAATGAAACTGTTCTGTGCCTATTTTACAACGCGCGTTCCTTTGCCATTACCTATTTACACTTGACAAATTCCATACGCTAAGTGCCCTTTGCCTCTTCCAGTGCGCTCAAAAGCACCGCCGCTTCCGCTGTCGGAAATACGGCGCAGCTTAGCGAGACACTTCTTAAATCTGGGATTGAATCATCATTCAAGCGCTTCGTATACAAAAAGAATTCGGTAACAACGAAAGAATTCGCGAACGAAACGAGAATCGCAGCCGAGTTGAGAGGTGAAATGGTTTATGATTTATGTTATGAATGATCGATGAAAATCCATTGGCATGTTTTTCTTTATTTATTTATTTATGTTTTTTTTTTCTTTTGCTTTAGCGACGACAAGGGTGCGATGACGAGTCTACTAGAGATAAATTTGTGACGACAGGATTACTTATCTACCTATTTTTTTTTTTTTTTCCTTGCTTATCCCGGTAAGTTTAATCCGTCAATATTCTTATAAGCTTTACAGAAAATTGAGTTTTTATAGTTCACGATGAGAAAAAAGAATATCGAGTTTGCCGAGAGCCCGTGAATCGACAATATTGTCAGCATTTCGTTCTAATGAGAAACGCTTCCGTCGCGATGGAATCCCCGCGCCGAGCAGCGCCGAATTCCCTACGTAATAAGACACCTCCGTCGCAGCGAGGAATCGAAACGAGTTTGTCGGAGGGCGAATATGTGCTCCGGCGCGCGTATAAAGAATCCATCGCGGAAGAGCTCTCGGCTCAGAAGAACACATGCGAGTCTTCGATCCAGGACGTACCAGCGGCAAAAAGCGTGGCAAGTGTATACATATATAATATCATCTTACGATTTAATCCGCGATTTCGACACGAAAAGAACGGTCCTAGTTGAGAAATCGAGATATAGCTATGAATTATTAGTACAGTTAAACGCTCGCGCCTCTCCCCCCGAATCCTGCTTATCGCCGCCGCGATAGTGAAGCTGCTTTGAGGGCGTTCCCGGCAACTCCCTCCCCTTTATCAGCGACGATATACGCGCTCTGTCCTCGCGTATTTAGCAAATATCCGTGCCGATGGCTTCTTTCGCAAGTGCTCGAGCTCTGCTCGATCGTTTTTCTTTACTTCCGCGGTGGATGTGCATACAAGTACCCGTTGCGTAGCCGAGCAGTGACTCTTCGTTTTTTAACCCACGCTGCGATTGTCGGTTAAGAAAATGCAAATGCAGGTCTTACGATATTATAACCTTTCGCTGCAGGCTGCAAGGAATATTTCGGTGACTCAATCGACCGCGAGTTTTACTAGTATTTATGGTTATTTTGTAGAAAAATGCTATTCGAATAGGTGTTTGCTTCTTTTGTATAAACGTGAAAAAGAAACGTTGTTAAGGTAGTCTTATGCTTTGGTGTCAAGTTTTATTATCACGCAAATAGTCTAGATCCTAGGAAATACTTATGAGTAAGAGAAACTTATTCTACTGCATACAAATTTATATTTCGAAGATGATAGAAAGACTCTGTAAAAATGACACAAGATGGTATCGTGAACACTTGGTATTAAGGAAGTTAGATAAATTATTACAATTACATCTTATTATTGAATCATTAGTGCAATATAGACACCAAAGTCAATGTCAAACAATTATCTTTCAAAGAAGCGCTTATACTTGTAGGCAGAATCTCACAAATCATTGTTCCTTAATCGTCTGCTAAACAATAAAACAAGAGATAGAAGCAAACAACAAGAATCCAATTTTCCGCTACCTCAAGATTAACTCGGTGCAAAATCAAGGTATCAGAAATTCCCAAGTATAAGGTCTTTCTTTGTCAGTACATTGTTTACCATAAAGTACGAGCGAGGACTGAAAGTAGCACTATATATTACGATTAATTCATAGCACGTTTGATGCGCGACATTACGAGACAATAAGCTCATCCGAACCGTATATTTACAATACGCATAATAAGAATCGACGAGCACGGCAGTACCTGTATGCACCTCGGAGAAACGAGCAAACAGAGCCAAGGACGGGCTTTGCCCTCTCGATAATTACAGGAAAGGAGCTAAATAGTGCGCGCGCGACTTCGTTTCTTTTCCTTCACTTAACTTAGCACACGTAAGAAGTTTTCTGCGAGAACCAGTTCGATGTTGCGCCTCGGCAATCTAACCTTTCTCTCGAGATCACATTGATTACTTATATATTTTTTAATGCTTCACCTTAGACATTTGATTCTTTATTTAGACGTATAGCTCCCTGCTATGTACTCAAAAGAGGCATGTGATCAGGTATGAGGGCTTGATGATGATGATGACGAGGGATGATATGATTCGATTTTTACGAAAATAAAAGTCAACGCCGCCAACAACAATGTATATAACGTCAATAAAACTGGAAGTGATAAGCTCGTATAGGAAGATACATATCGAAAGAATGACGAACGCTTTAAAAAAATAAACTTGTTCACGTAACGCTCAACAACTTTCCCTTACCAAAGAAACAACGAAACGAACTTCCGCCGGTCGGCGAATATATACGAACGAATGGCATATATATATGAATTTCGCGAGTGAATTCGGAGAGCTGCGCGATGTATAAACGTTGCGTTAATGATGCTTGCACCCGGGCTCTGTGTGTATTAGCGCGCGTGTCTCTTAATGAATGAATCTCCAGACATCAAAGGGATAAATTAAATCTCGACTGTGACGTCGTAATTGCTTCGGGAGCACATCACGTAAATCGGGCCGGCGCGCGGCTTATGACTGCGTAATTACGAGCGCCGCGACTAATAAACAATCGCCGCCTTTAAGATGGAGAGAGCCGCGAGGCTCGAGGAGCGACATCCTTTTAACCGGCCGCTTAAATCGCGCTAATTAAAGGAGAAGTGTCTAATTACTGGAAAGATTAGTGAGCGCGAATCTCCCCATTAATGTCTTACGGTGCGCAGACTCTTCGTTTATTGGATGCGCCCGCTTTTTCAGCGGTAAGCGGCTTCATTGAGGCAGTTTTCTGCCCCGCTTTTCGCCGAAATGCGACCTTCCATGCGGCATGATTTTTAAAGTAAGACATGGAAAGTACTTTATTTTCATGTTTGATTTTTAAACAAATTTAACGCTCCCTTTCTGCTTCGTCAATAAAACAATATTATAATAAATCTAGATAGCTTTTTTGGTGCTAGTTCAAGTAGAAATTCACCTTCAAGTTTAATTGCAGAGAGAAGCGGAATAACAATTGTTGTAAAGGAATTGGTGAATTTCAAATCCACGAAGAAAGTTTAAAATACATAAATATAAAAGCTAATAACACTTATAAATTTATAATACTTGACTATATTTATAAATAATTGAATTATTTAAAATAAATATATTGCTATTATATATATACAATATTTACGAATCGTCAAAAAAATAATGATCAAAAGATATTTACCAATTTGCCCTAAAGAAAAATCTACAATATCGATTTAAGCAATACTTTTGGTATATTTGCATTTATATTTTTAATAATTTCAACATTTTATTATATTTAGCTATATCAATAAGATTAATAATTTAACCACTTTATCATCTGTTTCCATTAATTTCTTATTCTGTACAAAATAAAATACAGAGCTCGTTCGAACTGATTCTCGCAGGCCAAAGCTATATCCTATACCGAATAGAGAGTATATAATATTTAAATTTTATTTTATTTCTTCCATTAACGTCTAGACATGTCGACTATCTTTATACACACATTTTGTCTTCTTAGTATTCAATGTTAATAACAACGTACGAATCATTACTCCCTAAGTCGTGTAATACATCGACGCCGAGGCCCCGGAAACGAATTCGCGAGGTCAGCGAGTGCGATCCCATTTTTTTCCGTTTATATATTCGTATTGTAGATCGCGGAACTCCTCCGCTGGTCTTTGACTATTGTACGATCTTATTTTCCCACCGTCTCGTTTTCCCTTCGCTTTTGGTCCGTCAGTTTTAAATCTTTGTGCGCCTTGGCGTATCGTATGTTTCTGATGATCGGGAACGGGGCGATTTGATTTGAAATGTCAGCGCGTTGATGATAATGTCTGAACGACTGAGATTTTTAGTTTCTCGAGCTAATACTTAATACAGGGTGTCACTTTAACTTTTACACTTTGAGAGAAGGGTGGAACTGGATTTAGTAAAGATCGCAGATCTTGAAGTTTGATGTTGAATTATTTTTACCTGTGCACGAAAGTACGTAAAATCTTCCAAATCTTAAATTTCCTGGTCAAAAATAAGGGCCTTAATTGAAGAATTGAAATTTGATCTCGAAACGGCCCCTTGTTAATTTTAAATCACATGATCCATTCGTTTACTTGCCTATTCAGTCTAAGAGTTAAAAGACACTCTGTATATATATGGTGTAACGTAGGTTAATGATTTATGGAAATTTTTCACGAGACTTTATGATTATGACTCTTACTATACGGTGATTTGACACAGTAATTTGTCCATTACAAGGAAAAACAAGCTCCAAATGAAGGAGCTCTTAGCTGCAGCTGCCATAGTACCTTGTATAGCAACAAGCGTAATACTTTTTATCGTTTATCAATGTTGATGCGTTAGCACAATAGTGTTATTTTTTTTTATCTTATTACTCTTATCTACAAAAAAATGCCTTTACGCCGTTCTTACTGTTGTCGAATGGAACAGTGTCGTTAATCTTATCTATAATAAATTCGACGGTATACAGTGTGTGCGTAATGTAACTTCGCCATGCAACAAGCAAAGTCGTATAATTTTGGCAGTTTTATCGTTTCATCTATATAAACTCTTTAGCCTCGATATAATTTTTTAAATATTACTTTTCTCTTAATTTTTCGCGATTTTTTTCTTTTCTACTCTTTTAAATTCTCGCCTCTCCCTTTAGTTGCTATAGTTGTAGTGCCGAGAAAACTGTTAACTTGTACTCTAAAATACTGCTCAAAGTTATATAATATTCCTTGTAAAAGTTTCATTCCCAAGACAAGCCGAATGCAACGTTATACCAAACTGGTTAAAGTTCGTGTTTTTTTGTAAGCCATCGCCTTCGCGCCTTTAACAACAGAGTCATTGCAAGGCCCCTAAATGAGATATCCCCGTTTTTCCTGCATCTTTTTACTTTTTTGACTATTCTCTCCCTAAATTTAATCTAAGCGACTTGATTAATAGCTTCATTTATTTCTAATAACCACCCAGAATAAACAACACACGCATCGTTAACTATTATCTTTTTTTTCTCTCTATAACCGTCGTAACGTTAATCACGCTCGAATTATCACCACATATCGTGTTTGTCGCGCGCGACGCTTTTCGTCCTAGGCCGTCCCGCATTACGTTATGGCGTAACGTCAGAAACAGTTTTGCGCGCAGCGTTCGATGTCGCTTTGACGACGCCCTCTTCTATTATACGCGTTTGTTCGTAATGTCGATAAATTGTTCGATCGTTCGGCCGCGTGTAAATTGTATACACATTGATATTTTACACGTGTAATACATAAATTACGTACGTAATTTATGAATTGTACACATGCTGATTTTATAGTTTTATAAACGAAAGGTGATAGCTAACCCTTTGGCTCTTGTTTCTTTTTTTTTCGCAGATTAACTGTTTATTAGTTACGAAAGAATGAAAAACGTCTCGTGATTTAGGTTGAAAATTATTGTAAAATCTTCTAAGAAAAATATTTTCGATAAAAGTCGTGTACGAAAAATTGCCGCCGATAAAAAAATTGAGGTAAAAGTTTGTAAGATTGTTTACGTTTTGACACAAGTTTATGCACTCCGTACATCGATTTATGATCGTTTGAATGCCAGTAGTGCATGATAGCGATATTGTTCGAAAGATTATTTTAGTTTCGATCGGTGAAGCAAAATATCCAACACTGCCAGCGAGGTAATCAAAATAACGCATGCACAACAATTCGACGATTCATGCGTGGCCGTGGATAAATTTTTTATACTAAAATTAATATACGATTAATTTAAATAGAGTAAAAATACGTCTAGCCAAAGTAGAATTTTATTATTGCGTGAAATTCGTTATAGTTTAACAACCGCAAATAGGATTTTTCAAAGCATTTTTTAGGTCCGTTTGAATAAGATCACAAAACGCCAAATGAACAGAACTTCGTTTTAAGCCTTTCAGTCTTTGAAATATCAGAACTGCCAAAATTGTGTAAACAATAGTTCGGAATCAGTTAAAAAGATTATAAAAAAGAATGTATCGTCAGCCTTCGCGGTTTCCTGTTGGAGTGTTAATGGTTTATCACTGCCTGTCCAAAGATTATCCAAAACCAAAATTCACCAACTACCTCATATTTTACTACATTAAAGTATATGACACTTTATTTAAAAAGTAGTTGATAAATTGTAGCTCAAGATAAACGGAGAAATGAAGTGAATGAGTTCGGTATGTATTTATCCTTGCTGCTAATCAATGAGAATGTAAAAAACTTCTTGACGCACTGATCACTGCGTCGACGAGTGATAAATGTGATCACTTCGATTAAAGCAAAGTTCGCTTTAATTAAACTGTCCAATATGCTGCGAGTAATGTGTATTATTAATAAGTTCCTTATTTCCTAATCGCTTATTCTCAAATCGTTGAAAATCTGAGGTTTAGTCAATAAATTTTTACAAAAAATTCGATTGCCAGAATCGTTGAAATGTTCATCAAGAGAATAGTTACAATCACGATAAAATATCAGGGCTTTATAATTTCTTTTTTTTTTTACTATTTTCTTTGAAAAGCAAATGCTTTAGTCAAAAAACAATAAGAAAATGTCAAATGCGTCATTTTTTTTTTCTTAAAGCCCTACTTTTCCTGTATTGCACGGATAATTTATATCCAGACAGTCATATTTTATAGCGTCGCATATCATGAATGTAATCATTCTTTGCACGAGAAAAAATCTATTGCTACTTACCTTCACAACGTCTCATGTAATGTAATCTATGACCTATAATATCGAACGAATATATCCTGGAAAGATTTTATAATGCTTATGATTAGTTATATTCAGTTATTACGCACTTAACTAAGTATCACTCATTGTAAGAGAAAGCGCTTTTTTCACCACCGAGAATCATTAAAATTAAAAATTCTTACGTTGTTTATAATTTGCCTTACAAATTAATAAACTTCTTAACACCTCCATTGCTGAAAAGTGATGTCGCAATGCTAAACTCTGTAATTTCAGCAAGCATTTTTAACTTTAAAACGCAAATATTAAAACGAAAATCCGTGGAAGTAAAAATTCCAAAAACCGTCGATGACCCATTCATTCATCAATGCTGTGCTGCAAAATAAAACAAATAAAAACAGCAAAATAAACATGCCCAATACGAGAAATGAAACAATGAAAGCAGAAATAACGTGCAATGCACATAAGCAAATAAAAATAACCTGAAAGTAAAAACGAAATAAAAAATTATAGAAAATATCTTTTATTATATTAACTACGAATTAAAATAAAATGCCATACAACATAATGACACACGTCACATAGTCAATGCGAATCAATAAATAATATCATCCTTCATAAGAAAACGGACTCCGCGACTTTTGTCACAGCAATGCGACATCACCATTCGCGAGTGGGGGAGCGTCGCAAAAAATCCGTTCCTCGCGAACGAGTCATCACAATAATCGTGGATCATTCTCCTCGTCAATCTTCCTCCCATCCTCGTCCATCGTATTTACAGTTCAAATTTACAGGCGGCGCGCGACAGGGAACGAAAAATGAAACCGGAAAACGTTCGAAAACCCAAATGAACGAAAGAACAATGGGGCTGTCTGAAAAGTCCGCATTATAGCTCCTCCGACAGAGCGATCGGCGCCCTGGAACCGGCTTTCATGTCCTTGACGCCGATGCTGATGTCGTCGACCGGGACGGGAGCCAATTTCAGCTGGTTCCCGTTGATCTTGATGTCGTTGACGGAGTGCGACCTTCCGTGAGTGGCCAGGAGCTTCATGGGATTGCTCTCCGTTCCCATCGGTTTCGAATTGCCGTGGGAGTTGGAGTTGTTGGCGGACTTGTTGGGACTGGGGTGTCGATTGGTCGGCGGTGGTGGCGGCGCGCTCAAACCCGAACTGGAAGTGGTGGACAGACTAGCACCGATGAACGGATTGGTGATGGATTTCGAGCGAGGCTTCGTTCGCGGATTGGTATTGCTGTTGCTTTGGTGGTGGCTGTTGTTCGCCTCGTTCTTGTGGTGATGATCGTTGTTTTGGCTGATATCCCTGGATGGCGAACTTGCTACTTTGGTAATGCTGCCGATGCTGTTGACTGATTTCGATCCAGGAGAAGCAAGACTCGTGAGCTGGTTGGCTGATTGTGAACGAATGGCGTGACCACCGAGCTTGTCTTTTAGAGCTATTTGGTAGGCGACTTCGAAAGCTTGACCTAAGGTTAAAATGATCTCGGTGGCTTGATCCTGTAACATAACGTCAACAATGTTTTTAGTTAAACTTTCATCCAAACCTTCTGTCGATCAAGCAAAAATCTTTAATTTTATAATAGGAATATTATCAACAAAAAGTAATTGTAAGAAATCGTGAAGATGTAAAACTGTTAATTACATAAATTATTCTTTAAAAGTATATTTAATTTAATTTAGTATAGGAAAAGCAAATTACCATAGTTGGCACACAGAAAACATGGCAGAAATGTGTACGACTGGCATGGTCTTTGGTAATGTAAGCAAAATGTGTAAGGTCATCTGCGTCCTGGCAGGCACAGTGAATATTCCTTATCTCGTGTTCACATATTGGCTCCTACGTCAACAGAAAACACGAATTTAGTTCGAACGCTCCCCGAATCTGTATACCAGTTTTAATCGTAGACTTACGTCAGTTAACGTATTAAGAAAACGAACGCCGCGATAGGATATCGACAAGGTGATGTCTGGTGTGCCCCTTGGATCTCGATTGCTCTTCTTCAACTTTTGTATCGACTTTTTCGTGGACTCCGTTCCTCGCAATTCTTTCACAACCGTCGAGCCCAAATACTAAACACAAAATATTTTTTATGAACTTTAGTCCATAATTCATATAACTAATCACAGATTTCGTTAAAAGTTAATAATTAACAATGACCCAAAATTCTATAATTAAAATAACAAAATAGATTTAATACATTATTTGCCTAAAGTAAATTTTCCACATTTGAGCTTGGATTTACAAATCCGTGAAGCCCTCGGCACAATTCTGAATGTAAACAGAAATACTCACATTGGCAACGTAGGTGACGTTGCCAGTGACTAGATCTTTGGGCTGGTGTCTCCACTGCGTCTTTAGGGTGGACGGCACTCCAAACAGCAGCTCGGAGGGGTTTCGTATCTCGAGCTGCTCCGGTGCCTGCACGGCTCCGTTGTGTGCAGGTGGCTTTTGCGGGGGCGGCGGGGCCGGCCTGTTCTTGCGATGCTTCAGCGTGCCGGTCGTGCTTGCGTTCGTGCCTGTGGTTACCGTCGTCGTCGGCGCGCTCGTCGCCGCTCCGGTCGACGTGCTCGTCGGCGTCGGCAGCCCGTTGCCGTGCACCGAGTCCGGGAGCTTCTCCCGAATCTCGTCCTTCAGCTGCTGAATGTTTGTTTTCTGCATTGAAACGGAGATTGTCGGATTTGAGTTTTGCGCTTTCGACGTGGGCAATTCGAGTGAAAAGATTTTAAAACTGTTTGTAAATATAATTTGCAGCGCTATTATTATGCTTTGTTTATAAACAACTGGCACTTCGAATATATTTGTACTACTTGGAATAATTACTTAGATTTCATATAGCTAATAAGATTTTTTTTTGTAATTAAAGAATTAGAGCTATGAAATGCGAAACGTCCCCGGTAAAATTCAAAACAGTTGGCGTCAAATTGCAACTATATTGCATATTTAAATTTGTGCTATATTAGCAAGATAGTGCATAATTATTGGCGCCATTTCGGTAAATGCACACATTTATGCATTTGCAAAAATGTCACCAATAATAATGCAATATTTTATTAATATAGCGCAAATTTAAATATGCAACATAGTTTACGCGGGGTAGATTTGACTTTGAATTATAATTTTTCATCGACTGTAAAAAGTAACGTACGAAAATTGAAAGTACCATAAATATTGTTTTAAATATTTTAAATTATATACAATTAAAATTTTCTTGCATTAGGTTTCAACAATAAAATTTCTTACAGTCGATTGGTAATAAATAACCCTTCGCTCCGCAGATAAAGCAATTCACCGAGAAGAGAGAGAGAGTGAGCGGTTAAAAATTGTGTTTCTAATTAAGTGCGGCGAACGCGCAAGGAAGCAGCCTTTAATTAAGTATCAAAGAGCAGAGGAGAGCGAGAAAAAGGGAAATGCCATCGGGGAGCTCTCGGCACTCGATAAAAAAAGTTCCGTATAACTCGTGCTTAGGAGCGCGCAAGAGCTGTCGAAAAAAGGGAAAGCTTATTAAGCCAATTAGGGGGGACGCGATAAAGTGAAAAGAATGCGAGGAGTCGTCGTAGTCGTCGTCGTCGTCGCTCGCGGTGCTCGCTCGCAGGTGGAGTGAAAGGACAGGTGGAAAAAGAGGCGCGAAACAAAAGCCTGCTCAGCGCGCTCGAACGGCGCCGCTGAAAGGCTCCTCCTCAAGTGTCAGCCCCCGACTCGCACAATGCCGGCAGCCTCCAATTAGCCGCGATATTTATACATCGATCGGGCTGCGAAATATATCCCGATCGGGGAGCTTTGAGAGCAGCTCTCTCTCTCTCTCTCTCTCTCCTACGCTTCCCTTCCGACGAGCGATGCGCGCCGGGCGCATTGTTGTCGCCGGAACGTGTCACGCTTCGCTGCCGGCCTAATGAAATGTCGAGCCCGGCCGAGTCGCCCTCTCCCGATCATGCGGAATTTCGCGCAATCATGCCCCGAACCTCGGCCTTCTTTGTCAGCAGCCTTTTGCTTTTCGGTTTGTAATGAGAGAATTATGCGAGTAATTGAGGGGGGATGAAAATTGACTTTTCAGTCTTTAATTTTGTATTCAACTATATATATTTTTTGGTATAAATTTTGATATATCGGCTGGTGCGTTTTTAAAATTCAAATATTTAGCCGTTTAAGACAATCCTAAGAATGTGCCACAAGAACTTTTATTCCAAACAGCAAGCACTGCTTACAAAATACCCATCGCATTTCACAACTCGATCACTCGATAGCTCTGCTATAAGATCCCAGCCATTATCAATTTAAAAAAAGTACTCACCAGCGCATTAAGATCCTTATTGAGATCCTCGAGGTTGGGCCCGTTCCCGTTGCGAACGCTGTGCGACATGTTGTTATTGGCCGAGAGCGGGATGGAGCCACCGTTGACCGAGGCCAGGATTCTCTTCCGGTGGGCGGGCTTCTGGATCTCGAGGACGGCCTGCAGCTCGACCTCCCAGACCCTGCGCACGCGGTCCATGTCGGTGTAGAGGTGCCGCCTGAACAGCTCCCCGTAGCTCTCCAGGTGGATCGACTTCAGCCAGTCGTCGACCGTCTGGCTCGGGTTGCTCGTCGGCCGCTTCTCGACCCGGTTGTTCAGGAGCGAGGCCGCGTCGAGGATCGCCAGGCGGTCCTGCTCGCTGCCGATCCCCATCTCCTTCAGGTCTGCCTCGTCCAGGACGCCGTTCTGAAAATTTTACGGATTCAAAAGCGGAATTAGTAATGCTGTTGGAGTGGGCAGAGATTTTAGGGGTTGATATTGATAGGCGGCCAGTTTTTTTAGTGACTTACAATGAATTCCAAGTCGTCGAATCCGTAATTTATGAAGAGTGACTCGTAATCCGCCAGGTTTATTTTTGACAACCACTGACCTACTAATGTTTGTGTGCAGGGACTGTTGGTATCGGTATTTAAACCTAATAGAAACAAAAAATTAAAAAGGCTTTTAATACAAAAGTTACTTCATATATATTGAAACATAATAGACAGTATATTATTAAGTGCTATTATAAAGACCATAAAATAACTCCAGAAAATGAATAACAAAATCAGTATAACTATCGACGTATCTGAACCTTATATAACATTTTGAAGGAAGTTCCTTCTCTTTCGATAATCTACCGCGGCCGGGAAAAAGTTTCACGCTCCGATTAGCGAGCTATTAGAAAATCGATGATGTTCTATATTGGTAGCCCGCGGCTTTCGAAATTCAAGAGACCCAGTCGACCGTCGCAAAAACCGAGGAGAATAATGCGCCCGCGGAGCCTCGCACGAGGGAAGAAAACAAAATCGGAAAAAAAGAACAAGAAAAAAAAGCTCAATAGCGTATATAACCCTGTAAGAGCAGTCGAGCTCGAGTTGCAGGAGCGCCCGGCCGAGCCCGTCGGTGCATCAAGTTCTCGAGTGCCCGACAAGTTTTCGAACGCGAGCGAGCTGTGCGTTAGTATAGTTTTGCAGCGAACGTGTATTGAAATCTCTTTGCACTTTTGTTTACGCGAGTTTTTGAAGACCACTTTTTAGCAGAACCGTATAATATACTTTTAGTAAATAAACAAAGAATTGTGCAATATGACTCTTGTTATTTAATTCTTATGCAATCATTTTTTTAATTTTATATTTTATATTTACAAACACTAGATACTTGAATACATTTTTAAAGTTTAATAAAAAAAAACTGTATTTCTAGTTTACACGTGAAATATTTGAATTTTCACGAGTTTTTTCGATTTTAAATAAAAAAAAAAGATGATAGCCTACAGGTTCTCGAAAAAAATCGAGTATATAAAAATTCGCGAAATGAATTCGTATAAAAAGCTGATTTCTCCTCACCCCACTCACCGAGCCTGGTCTGGAACTCCTTCTCGAACTCGCTGACGAAGACGGACTCGCGCACGAATCCCGTGCCGAAGGTGGCCATGATCTCGGATATCTTGGCCCACTCCTCCTGCTCGTCGAAGGGGCTCATGATGCTGAGGGTCTTGTCGTCGCGCTGCTCGCCGCCCGAGCCCGAGCGGTATCCGTCGCCGGGCGGCTCGTGCTGCTGCTGCTGCTGCTGCTGCTGGTGATGGTGGTGCTGCTGTTGCTGCTGTTGTTGTTGTTGCTGGTGGTGGTGCTGGCTGTGATCGAGCCGATGCTCGCCGGCGACGTCGGCCCCGGTGCCCATGCCGCCGCCCGCCGGCGAGTAAACGTTGCGCAGCCGACGCAGCGTGCGCGGACGCTCCGCCGCGGAGACCGAACCCTTCAGCAGACCTGCAGTCAGAAAGTCGACCGGGGGATTGAGCTTTTGCTTGGGTGGATTTTGGAGGATGGAGTTTACGGGTGGAGGAAGTACTAGAGAATGAGCTGTAACTATTGATGAGAGGCTGGTTTGCATGTTTTTAGTTAGAAAAAGTTTGTTTTTGGATACCCTCGATGAGAGTATAATCTTTTCTAACGTGAAAGTATAAAGACATTCTATCTAACGCTTGATTTTTCAAAAATGATGTGCTCCTAGCTAAAATCTAAAATAAATAGATGTTTGTTTAATTATCTTCGATTATAACAATTAATTTGAACGGTGAATTTTTCTTAGATTTTAGGTAAGAGTGCATTATTTGAAAAAAAGTGTGGGTTAGACTGAATTGACGTGATTTTATTTATATTTTTATATTAGAAAACGTCCCAAAATTACAAGATAATCCTTGACCAACACTATAAAAGGCTGTCTTTGTCAGTTCACAAAGTTTGACTTCGCATAACTGCGCACAGCTCAAGCAAAATTGACCGATACTCGCGTACATAAAAAAAATACTATACGCGCAACCTGCACTCAAAGATGATTCTTCCGAGGATTTTTCCTAGTTTGTCGCTCGAGCGAAACGAATATTTACGCACTTCTCGCGTAATTTCTGTACTATTTTTTATTCTAAAACCGCAGAGCAAATTTGATTGTTACGCGCAAATGGACTTTTTTTTCTGAAATTGGTGCAAAATTAATGATCTGTTAACAATTTTGATAGAAAACCTGCATAAAAAACTTCACGCATTTATTTTTGTTACAGAATTAATGGCTTGTAAAATTATCTCGGGTAGGATATGTTCAGTCTCATAGTTTTTAGAATTCATTAATTCTATAAACTAGCTGTTTTAAAAAAGTTTTTGATCGCTGTTTTTACTATGTTTTATTATTCAAATCTAATGTAATACAACATTAAATCTACTTAAGGAGGTTCTAGCCTTTCATGCGGGAGGGGGGTCCCCTCTCTTCCCGCGAGCGGCGCCCCGTTCACCGCGCGCC